>OY735200.1:3763880-3911380 GCA_963457665.1 Thysanoteuthis rhombus
GTATATATTGAACAGCTCCAACAAAAGTAGATTTTTTTCTGAAAACTTGTCAAAAGAAGAGAAGAGAACAATCCGACATAATGATGGGCGTATTGGTTGAGCTACAAAGAAAGCAAGACGAAGCGCAGTTTCTCTTAGAATACATCGTTTCCAACTCTGTAATGACACCATTGAGTCACTTAGCTTTGGCAAAGATTTCAACAAATCCTTTTCTCAAATTCTCGTAAGTGAATCTTTGACAGAGTAAGAAAGCAGAATCCAAAGAGAAGAAAAATGCTTCTTAAGCCGTTAATAGATTTTCAAAATTCAAAACTTATCGTCAAACTTCTAAAGTACTTTAGAATTGAACATTTCCTCTGAAGAGAGAAATGGAAGCTTTTAAATCAAACTTCTATCGCTTCTATCTGTACCAATTTTTATATACAACTCAGCAATAATTGATGGGTCAAGAAACAAAGAAATGATATACTTTTATCGGGAAGGAAGTTAATATTTCCGGCAATAATAACTCATGTATGATAATATATGTAATATTCCCCCAAAGTATTAAGTTCAATGAAAATCTAGAATATTTTTTCATTGCATCGGTATTCTGATCAAGGATTTTTACCAGTAGAGACTAAAGATGCATTGAAATCTTTTTCACAAATTTTGGGGTTGTGTAACCATGCAACTGATTTGGAAAACCTTGATTCCTATGGGGGGGGGGGGGCAAGTGCTAGTTAGTAAACAGGCATTATTTGACTTACGTACATCCACACTTCAAAATTTTATATCACATGAACATGATTGAATAAAAGTTCATTCCAAAATAGGCATCAATTTTAAAACAACGAAAACCGAAACTATTTTTGCACCAACCAAATTTTGTCAACTGCCGGTCAGCGATGATCCATTAGTCTGTTAACCATTGCCCCTCGACTTGGCAACGCATTTCACTCTTGGGCGATCTTATTTGATCCTCTTATTCTGTAACAAAACAGAAATTGAGATGCACACTGTAAGCATCTAACTTGCAGACATCTATAAATTTTTGAAACTGTTTGCTAACCACTTTTCTGCAGCGAAGGGTATAGTTTGGTGTTATTTTGCGTATATTTCCACTGCTACCCGAATTTATTCCCAACCCTGATTATGAAGGTCACACAAAATTCTATAACCAGTTTAATAGAAATTCCACTTCTGGGGACAACGAGGCAAAATATGCGAATGGTTTAATGACTTATATAATTTGATAAAAAAACTTTGAGGATGGAATAATTACTTGTCTTATAGTATGAGAAACATGTTTTCGCTTTGAAAGTGTTGTTCGGATGATTGAACTTTTTTCTTAGTCTTTGTGTTGTTAACAAGACGTTTCTATTCTACGACCTAGTTCTTGTGTACTGCATTTCTTTTCAATAATAACAACGCTACAATGTGATTTCTTCTTGTCTCACTTCCCTTGTTGGACCTGGATTTCAATACCTTGCCCTTGTTCATCAGAATGAACTCTGCACTTGTCTGCCTCATAGACTCAGTTGACGTGTTGATGTAGGCTGCTTCCTTGATTTTTCAAGTTTCCAACAGCTTTCTCTGTCTATGATACGGACTTCTCAAGTTGGCTGAAGCTGCAGCTGTAACTTATAGGATTTTTTTTTATTGGTACAATGTTAAATCATGTGGCTCAGGACAGTTTGTTTATGTTTCGGAAATCTCCTAAATCCAGTTTCGCATTTAAGGAAGATATTAATCAAAATGAGTGTTTGGGTCATTACTTTTAAAATTTGATATTGACATTTAAGAATTCGAAGTTAATTGCATTTAGTAGAACGGACAACAAGGAGGGGCGAAGTTCAAAAATGAATTTTATGTTATAATCACATTTCAGTCACATTTATTTTGCTTTATAGCCGTATATCAAGTGACTTAACCCCCCCCCCATAAATAATTTATTCGTAAATCTTGTTAAAGTTTGCTGGTTTTTTTATTTTTATTTCCATTTTTTTTTTTTTAGAATTTTTTTTTTCTTCGTTTTTGTTGTGTAGGAACACGGATTCAAGCTCGAACGGAATCTCATTTAATGAAAAGCTTAATACAGAAAAAAGAACAACATTTGTCCCAGGCGTTTTTATGACAGTATCCAGTTTATTGTGATATTAGCTTAAAACCGTCAACATTGGGCCACTTCTCTTATGTATTAGATTGGTGTAAAAATAATTGCAATTTTTCATAGTCAAATATAAAGCAGTATATCTCAACTGAGAATATAAGTTGTTAAATGAAATAAGAACATTCAGAATCAACGTATGTTTGCAAAGTAGAAACACTACCATTCATTCTGGAAGCATAGATTCTGCAAGCCCTTGAAATTATGATATTTCCAAAGGTGTTTTAGCTCGCTACTTGGTTGTTAAGGATTTTCCCTCGCAGAAAGTAGTCAAAATGCTCAAAAAGTGATAGTTACGCTGTGAGAGGCTCAGTGAGTGAACTGCGTGAAGTGCAGTTTTGTAGTCAAGTTCGTTCTATCCCTACAGGATCATTCGCACGATAGGTCGAATTCATTTTTGATTTGTTACAAATGTCGACCAATTGTTGAATGGTCGACATTTACTCCATCTGCAACCTCTCGAGGTGCTTTGCATGGGCCCGTCTCAATATTGAAAGTTCTCAATCACAAAAAGAATGTTCACGTGTACATGGCTCTGTTTAGAGAGTACTTGGACCAATGGTGAGCTGTGAGTTAGTTGACCAGACCCTAAACTAAATATTTGGTTGATACTGCCAGCTATTTTCGCTGATTTACGCCCCGTTTTGAACTCTTACGACTAAATCAAATAAACCATGATTGATAGGGGGGAGGAAACTCAGCTTAGATTTTAAAAAAGAGAGCAAATTAAAGCTTTGAAAGGGTATTTTCCATGAACATACTTAAATATAGCCTAATTTCAAAAAAGTTCCAAAGATTAAAAAAAAAACAATGCAATTTTTGTTGCATCAACTCAATTGTAAGAATATACTCATATATATTGAATAGATAAAAAAGGCGAACATCGGTTAGAATTGGATTTTTGATAGCGTATCTAAATGACACAAAAAATACAGACCACACTATGATGAGGGACATATGATGACAGCCTCACACGATACACTAAATTCGAGGCCCAAAACTAGAGAAAAAAAAAGAATTACATCATTAATTGAAAAAGACTCGAAAACAAAGTCTTAAAACCAAAATATCAACCGATAACCGAAATTCAGACATAATAAGATTTTCTTGATCGTAATTTCAATCGTAAAAATAACAATTATTCAGAATATTTCTGATTGCTTTATATTCAAGAAATCTTTCATTAAATAAAATTGTTGTCATTTTACCCCAGGAAAAGTCGATTTCAAAGGTTAGCCTTTTCTATTTCACCGTCTGACATTTGATATCAGCTTCGTGCCGTGTTTTGGCTGCATGTTTGCCAGTTCAATGCGGTAATATTAAGTTAGCTGATGGATAAATTAGATTTAAATTTCAGACTTTCTCTAACTTCCTGATTGCTTGTCAAGGAACTATTTAATAAGTTGCATGATACCCATAAAAATGATGGAGATATCAATGCCTGGGATTGAGGTGTCTCTCCGTGGCCTTCTGCATCCTGCCTGAATGTTTTACACGAACACTCATATGAATATGCAAGACTGAAATGTGTATACAATACGACAGAATGGTTGCAAAAGTGTTTTTTTCATTTCAAACTCTATTTAAACTGACATTTCCCATTCAATAGTGCATATGCCTGTTTGCCTAGACAGCGTGAATAGAATAAACAATCACAGAAGCAGCAGTTTACTTTTTTCCATCCTATTCACACCGTCGAGGACGACTGGCATATACACTATTGAAAAATAGCACGTCAGATTGAATTGAGTTCCAAATAATAGTTCATTTATAATCAATTGATTGTTATACATATATATATATATATATATATATATATATATATATATATATATATATATATATATATATATATATATATATATATATTTAGCTATTTTTGACCAGAGTTTGGAGGCAGGGGACATTACAATTAGGTCATAGAGAGTTTGATGAATGGGCAAGCCGTTTGAGAATATAGTGGAGAATATCACAAACGATGAGGAAACGAATAAATAAATTCAGAAAATTCAACAATACTCATCTAAATTTGCAGCAATTTTAGCTAGGCCTCGCATGGAGAGACCACAAAACAGCACAGTACATCCGAGAAAAGACAAGATTTATTATGTCTCTAAGAGTTAGAGACATCATAAAATCCATTAAAAATCTCAAATAGCGGTGGGCTGGTCATGTTGCAAGAATGGCAGACAATCGATGGACATCACGACTTACAACATGGATTCCATGAGACCACATGCGCAACCGAGGCCGGCAAAATGGTAGATGGAGAGACGAGCTAGACAAGTTCAGGAAGTACTCGCTCTGTGACGCCCATGATAGAGAAGAGTTGCAAATCCTGGGGAAGGTCTATGTCCAACGACGGACGCTAAAAGACTGATGATGATGATGATGATGATGATATATATACCAACTGGGATTCCTCCTGTTGCTCAGGAATCAAACAACATTCACATTGGTAGCCCTCATATATTTAAACATTATTTCTTTGCTAATGTCAAATTTGGGGTATGTTTTTCTTTATTAACTCCGGGATTCCTGCTAGTACCCTAATGTAATCTTTGCTGTCAGTGTACAGCATGAAAGTGGGCGTTGCCCTGGGGAGAAATAATACCCATTTGATGGAACAGAAATAAAACATCCTCTTCGACGTGAGTTTTCTCAAATAACACGATCATGGATGTGGAGCGATGGATCAAGTGTAATGCCTGGTTCGAAGTGGGATCGAATTTTAGAGAGTTTCAAGCAGATTCTTGGGCAGAACTGTATAGGCCTCCAAGTGTCTGTTGCTCCAGTACCTATTCCTGAGATAGTTATAAAAATTTATCAAAGTGGAAGATTTGGTTTAAAATTCTGATAATATCAAATTCATTTAAATTCTCTCAATTATAAATGATATTGAGCAATTCTTTGTTTTGTGAAGGAAATATTTCGACCATTTTCAGATTTGACCACGAATGCTGGGCGAGAAATTAGTGATTGAAGTTGTACAAATGAATAATTGTATTTAATAACGATTTTAAAGCATCACGTTTCATAAACTCACTCACTTAATTTTACATATCGCGAGTGAGTGAGTGGAAAATTCATGAAAGGGAAACACAAGATAAAACATAAATTATATTATCATTACTTCTATTATCACACAATGTAACAATACTTTTTGCCGTAAACTGCAACTGAAGTCGATTTCGATTGTAGTAAAAGATTTCGCGTCTAGAAAACGATGGATTGCCTGTTATCTTTTTTTTTTAACTAAAGAGATAAAAAAAAATCTTAATTATTTAAAATAATTCCCCTAAGAACTGCACCAGGCTGTTATTTCTCCGGATTTCTTTTTCATAATCTGAGAAAAAAATCGTGCGTGCAAAAGTTTTCAGTTGGACAAATTTTCTGATTAAATTGTGATAAAGATTTCGCAAAATAATATTTGCTAAATACAGCTATTTGAAAATATATGTTACTGCCAACGACAGCAAAGTTGTGGCTAGGATTTTGGATCAATGCGTGAGAAAAATTTTGGTAGCAAAATTTCCGGTGCAGCCAATTTTCTGGAAAATCTGTTTAACACTTTTTCAAAAATTTATTAGCAAAATACGGTTATTTGAAAATATCTGATTACTGAAAATGGCACTGAGAATGTCATCTGGATTTCTGATCATAATTATCGCAAATTTCTTCGTAGCATGTGAAACCGCCAGTGGGCATGGTTGCAAGTTCATAAAATATGTATTTTCGTTCCCATTTCAATCAAGTTTATACACGAACATTGTTATTTTGTACAGACAACTATATATTTATATATATGTATATATATATATATATATATATATATATATATATATATATATATATATATATATATATATATACATATGTATATATATATATATATACATATATACATATACATATATACATATATATATGTATATATATATATATACATATATATATGTATATATATATACATATATATATATTTATATATATGTATATGTATATATATATATATGTATATATATATATATATATATATATATGTATATATATGTATATATATATATATATAGAGAGAGAGAGGGACAGAGAGACAGGGACAGGGGCAGAGACAGAGATAGAGAGGCAGAGAGAGAGGGAGGAAAAGAAATATATCATTGAAAGTTCAGAAATCTTATCCTACAGTGTGATATTTGAAAGCAGCTCTGTATCAGGTCGGTAATTTTAACCTTGTTTGACGCTGAATCCAAATTATCATTGTGGAAACCATTTAAGAAAAGTAATCTCTGACGGTCACCAACGTTCTATTAAATAGATCAAAGATTCATCCTAACATTTAATCTGTGATGACACTCATAAATTCAAATAAAGGCTGCAAACATTTGTCATCTGATATGAGGGCAATATGTTGGGGAAAATCAAAGCAAACAACCTTTGTTGGACCGTTTAATGAATAAGATCACGCGAATCAAAATGTATTCGTTACTCTGCTGTTACTGCTTTTTGCACAAACGCAAAAAGACACTTTTCTGTGAATGTGTTGTTATAATTGTACGTTTGTTTATTTTGACCAATTTCTTTGACCATGATTCTTTGCTCGGAAAACCCTTACCCCACCTCCAATAATGGTAATCTAAAGTATATGGTTCAATCAATCGTTCAATCTGTCAGTCTGTCGTTCCCATTACGGACGAAAGAACATACACAACATAAACAACATCAATGTAAGGATTGTTGAAGCATATATTGGTCAAAACCTTGTCTTGAAAACAACGAAAATAAAGACAATAGCCTGGAAACTAGATGAGATAAGATGAACAATTCTTAATACGTCCTTTCAAAACAAACAACACAGACTTAGTGTATTTATTACTACTGTTTTGATATTGGGTAGTATGAGAGGTTGAACAAGACTTGATCAACGAAACAAGCTCGAAAATCGGATCATAGATACTTTAGTTCGATTTTCAATGTCATTCGGAGTCTAATCTTTTCAAAGCTCCAACCTTTAAAAGATTTTCCCCTGAAAGCACTTTATTTGATGTTGATATCGTAGTAGAGGGATTATTTTAAATATAAAAACCTATTCATTCATTCAAAGCATTATTGTCTTCAGGTGTGGTAAAAAATGAGATTCTGATGAAGTAATATACTGAAATGTCACTAAGGCGACATCAGCCTGATTGAAAGAAAGGTAGTCAGTCAGTGACGGCGATGCCTACTATAGATGCTAACACATCTAAAAAAAAGTAAGTTGTAAGCAAGTACGTGTATTTTTTGAAAGGAATATTCTTGAAAACTGAGAGTGATGGTTTTTTTCGAAAGGTACGCATATTGATGAACCATTGAAACGGCAACTTGTAAAATTTCTTTATGATTTGAAAAAAAAATACCTATATCTGAACTGGCACCATTTTCACTCTCAGACTGGGCCATAATGCTCTGATCCAAGACTATGCAATGACAAAATTATTTGATAATTGTTCATCAGATATATTGTCAACACTTTGAAACAATACCTGATGCAGTTTATCATACTCAAACTTGAGATGATTGTCGTCTCGTGATGTCAACAAAATTGCAAAAAGCAGATTCATGGCTCATTGCCAACCTATCTTCAAAATGTTTTTCTAATTCATTGAGATCTCTCAGAGATATTGTGTGGACAAACAGACAGACAAACACAAACGGATAAATGAAGACAGGAAAACAAACACGTGTATAAGGATGAACCTTGTTTGAATTAGTTGCCTGAGGTGATTCAAATCTTTTGATTCTGATTCTGAAATGCAAGAAACAAAAAAATGTTGTATTCACAGATCCTGCAAGCAAGGTAGATGTTGATATGCATCACCATAGAATTGCATGGATCCTGAAGAATGAACAGTGTCATTATTTGGAAAATGAAAAACTATTTTTCCTGTATGTACATAAAAGATGGGGAAAATCAAAAGGTCATAATCACGAAAATATTTTTTAATTAGCAATCAAGAATGGCAGACAAAAATCTTTAGAGTGGGAGAAATTGTGTGACTGATGAAAGAAAAAACAAAGTAAGATAATGAAGCCAAAATGGAGAATGATGAGATAGAAAATTCCACTCAAACATTCGAAAAGACAAAGTTAATTACACACTGAAATATTTTCCATGTAAATATTAAAAAAAACTCAGAGTTCAAATCAATCATCACATGGAAAAAATATCAATTTCTACATTATTTTTGTTATGGAAATTGATATTTCTTTCCAAGATCAATTTTTTCTTCCAATGAAAAATTATAGAATGATATTGTTCTGATTCATCAAGTATCAAGATGAAAAGAAAATACATCGAGTCTTCCAATTAAACCATCTTTCGATTTGATAAAGCAATCACAGCGATTTTGTGATTATCTTTTTTTTCTCAAGAATGGGTGCTGATGGCTTTCACTGGGAATCAAGTGGTAGCCAGTCTTCTCTATATTCCATCGATCACCTCAGCATCAAAGCTGGCTTTATCAACGCTATCCCCTGGATAATTTAAAGTTCCCCTTTGATTTCAAATTTTCCTGTCACTTTTCAAGTTCGGTATATCTTTGGAATAAGTTCAGAAAAACCTTATGCAGATATTCATAGGGGTTGGTTTGTCTCTTCATATCCCTCCCATCGCTGCCACTAAATGTTTGTATGTTTTTTTTTAAATTTGGAATTTGATTGTACGTCTTTTGAAATGTCTGTGAAGTCTCTTTTCTGCTATCTTCTCATTTTAGAACTTCTCATACCCAATTTTTTATTATGTAATATCCATTGTAAAAATTGACTGTCATAATCAATCAATCATCGCTCTTACTAGGTTCCACCCTTGGTAACAGAGTGCACATCTTTCCGATTTTATATTTACATTAAGTCTATTACCGTTTCCCTATTTTACTGGAAAAAAGACGTGAACAAATCAATTCTTGACCAAAAAACATGGATTTAAAATCAATAATTCTTTCCAAACGTGAAATAGATAAAATTACATATAACAAATATCAGGAGTCCTAGCATTATTTAATTAGAAAACACAATATTAAGTCAAGACGAAACTCGATTACTACTCCTACAAAAAAAGTACAACGATTAATTCGTCTGCTATCTGGAAACTATGAGGCTTAAACATCGAATTATTTCTTAATTGGAATGTTTCGACGGTAGGCTCCATATTTTATGACCTTTGGCTCCATTCCTCTTCTGATAACTGTTCAAAGGGTGGGTATTCCCAGCTAGGTTCGTTTAACGAGGTTAAGTGTTTTGAAGGAAAAAAAATATTGATTCTGCCACGCAAGTGCATTATTTTCGATTCCCAGAAAACATGAACAGAATTTATGCAAAAAAATCGAAAAAATTCCAAAACAATTCATTTCAATCTTGAAAGCTTCATCCTTGGCTTCTGAACATACATTCAACATCAGTTGGGAGTTTTCCAGTTTTATACCTAAGGAAGTATATATTGAAAACGAGGATAATTTCATCTATCTTTTTCAATTTGAATCTGATTGGGGCAGTTTTTGTCAAGAAAGTTAAATGTCCAAAAGGAAAGTAATATTCCATTGGGGAAATTTCAAGTGGATATGCAGAATGCAATAAAGGAAATATCCCCCTACAACTGATTCAACTTTTTACGACTGGAGTGTAGGCGTTATGAAGCCAATTTACTCTCTGCCTTCCACAAAACTATATTAACTCTTAGAGAATTTATGATTTATCGGGTTGTCCAAACAGTGTATCATGTTAGATGACATTAAAAGCATTTAAATTCAACTAATTTCATTTCTAACGATTGCTTTGCATTGTGTTATGAGAGCTGTCATATTAGCATACATCAAAAATAAATTTCATCAAAAAAAAGGCATATTGTATTTTGTTTATTGAGTCCAACATTTACAATTGAAGCATAACTTTCAGAGTAATATGCTCTTTCCTCTTAAAAGAAGGTAAAAACGTGATTCAAACGCACACTGAGGATTTATGTAGTTTATGGAGAAGGTAATGTAAAAGATCAAACATGTCAAAAGTTGTTTGCAACATTTTGTGCAGGAGATATATCGCTGAACGATGGCATGTCAGAAATGTCAAGGTTTATGGCGATCAGATCAAGACATGTAACCATATAAAAGCAATCATGCCAATTAGTATGTTTATTTCTATAAATGTCTTTCGTGTCCGAGTTTTGTTGCAACTTAAAAGTTATAATGGATGGGAAAATACATTAAAGAAGCTGAAAAAAGACGACAATCGAAGGGTTTGAAAATTAAATAGTCCGTTGTCATAACAGCTAGGAATATTTCTCAGTACACTTATCATTTAAAATTGAGAGAAAAGAAAAAGACTGAGTAACTGGAAGGATGCTCAATGTTCTTGTTTATTTTTTTCTCTCTTTATTTTCATGTTATAACTAAAACTTGAGATTTGGTGTTAGATAACCCCTTGAAGCAGCTTGGGTTGACATATTTTTCAAATACTTAAAATTAGGATACTTGAATTATCAAAAATAGATTATCAAATAAAATAGCTTTAGTTCCCTTAGTGCCAATCCATTTATTGATAATCGAGTTATTCGATATAGTCGTTTGCTAGTTAGTTCACAAAAATCCATGTTATAGGATGTGGATGATTGATGAACCCTAACTATTCAATTCAAACGTTGAATATCATTTGTATCAGCCAAACAAATAGAAAGAGGGTTTTCTTGGTTCTGCCAGGCAAGTGTATAATTTCTGATTTTCTGGGAACATGAACTTGGAGATTAATCTGGAAAAAAATCGAAAGAAATCCCCCCAAATTTATTTCAGTCGTAAAAACATTTTCTCTCTATCTTTGCACATTCATTCCACCTAAGTTCTGAGTTATCTATATCTTGCATATGGAAATATATGTTAAAAACGCGGGAAAGTTATCAATCATGTTGCGTGTTAATTTGATATGCAACATCCATATGAATAAAGTCAACAAAAACTACTTGTTGGTGACTTGCTACTTAGACAAGACAGAAATATCCCATTTTCCAAATCGAATATCGATCCCTAAAATATCCGGAAACTCCTCCTTAAAATTCCCTTTTTAAAAATTCTAAAAAATCGAAGAATCACTTCTTTTCGCAAAGTGAAATACATTTTGACTCAAAAAAATGTAGATGAAAAAGTAAAATAAAAAAAACAACAAAAAAAATCTTTATTTACAAGAAATGATTATCCTTTTTTTGCAAAATGAAATATAAATATCTCGAGGAAATGAATTTTTGGATTTATAAAGAAATTCAACGTGTCACTTCGACATAACGTCTGCCAACTGAACAACAATTTGGAAACCATTTTTAAATGGTTTTGATTGAACATCCTTTAACATAGAAAAAAATATTTGTCGGCACACGTTAAGATATGTTTATCACATTTCAGTGGTGGCCATTACATATCATGAAAAGATTGAGTTATATATACTTACCCTAGCTCAATTATAATAAGGAGTTTCGTAGGTATTTCAACAAAAGAGAACGTAAGGCAAGTGAAATGAACCACAAAAAACAGGTCTTCATCAACACTGATTAGAAATGAATGAGTTGAAAAAGTACTTCCCTCATGTTGGTCGATTGAAGACAGCTGTTGACGGAAAACATCCATCCAAAATAAGTTCAGCACAGGGCTTAATTTCTAATTAGGGTAACGCAAGAAGCGTTATATTTTGTGACCAGAAAATTGTTACAGCTTTGCTTTGGATATTTCATTCGTGTAGGTAGTTCTAAGACCAATGGTTGATGGTTTCATCTGATAGACTGAAAAGATTTTTCTGTCATCTTAACATTGACCCATTTGTTTTCCACGAAAACCTCACCATATCTTCAAAGGAATGAAAAAATATTAAATCGTTAATCCAGACTTTTAATGATTATTGTCCACCGAAATGGCAAGAGAAGTAACTCATTCATTGATCTCCGTCTTTCCCAAGTTTCCACTGATCACCGAACAACACAGCATGCTGCCAAAAGAACAACAACCCCAAAGGGCTAAGGATTCTTCTCTCCTCGCTGGTTTGCATGAATGTGTGTGTGTGTGTGTGTGTCTGTGTGTGTATCCAGGCACCCTTAGTCATATTTACGGGCAACAAGCTTGGGAATTCATCTAAGTACGCCTCGAAGCACAATCTAAAAAAACGTTTATTTGTTGTCTTTGTTGTTAGTGTTGTTGATTTGATGTTTGGGGGTGGTCTCCGTGGTCATCAATACCAAAATCTTGTGCAAATCTTTTTTTTAGATAATTTCAAGTAAATATTCAAACTCTTTTTTGATAATTTTCTATAAAAAGATCTTTTCAAAGATAATATTTCAGATAATATTTCAAATAAATCAATTTTAGCACTCACGCGGGTTACTGTGAATCATTTATGTGATGCATCGATGTACACCTTCTTTTTCTACTCCGCTCTCCATCCAATCTCAGTGTTATTGATATCAATCGATAATTCAATGACTGAGAAGTTCTTTGGCGCTTAAACTCCACGGTTATTCCTATTAAGCCCACGTCATAACGTTAATCCATGGACATCATATGTTAAATTATGGCCTGTGGAAAATAAGATGATGACTTGGACTCCTAAAGAGCAGAGGTCTGGTTAATCCCAAGAAAGTTCATTGTCCCACAACGGACGTTAAAAGGAATTACGACGACGACGACGACGATGACGATTATGATGATGATGATGATGAATAATTTTGGCACTGAGGTGGAAAGAATCTGCTATAGTAATTTTCACCAGATTTATGCAACAAGACCAAAGGACCATTGTTATGTAGAGACAAGAATCGAAACATACCACTCGTAGTTCTCGCAGGTATCGGGAATGACTGCATCAAACGCTGGCTCGTCTGAAGTGTTTTGAGGAGGTTGTTTCGTATGCAGAATTCTACGAATCAATGAATTAATATTTGAATTTAGCGAAATCTGAATTTCAAAATTTGAATAACAAAATTCTGCATCAGTTTAGTTTGCATGTACCAAAGATGGTTTTCTCTTATTCAGAAAAGTATGAAAAAATATTGTGCATCGTGATCTCCGGGACGACATATAAATCTGAAATTATTTTGGATACGTTGTAATTTTTGTGCGGTATTTGACTAATGTTTTTGGATGATACTATTCCACAGCTTTCAAGTGCCAATCATTGATCGTTTTGATTGATATATATTTTTTTCAGTTTGTGAAGTGAAACCAGCACTACCAAGTTTCTGAACCACTATATTACTGTTATTTAATTAATATCATTCTTCCATGATGAATAATTCAAATTCCATGTTGACTTGGTTTCATAAGTGCCAGGATTGAACTCACGAATGAATATTATGCAAAAATGATTAGCTGAAAGACTTTCTTTTATCGACGCTGTAAAATTCGTGGAATGTAATGAAATTATAACAGAATGATGAACAAGGATTACATTATTTAAAATCAATTACGAATTAGAATATGTTATCGAATTTGGAAATTTATGTATTCTACGTTAAAACAAAATTCCAAAATTGAAGAACTCATTAAAATTCCATGTCTTTATTGATCTCAGACGGTTTTCTTCAATTATTATGCAACTAATATAGTACCCGTCAAAAATTACAGATTAAAGATGCATTTCTACGTATAGTCAGAGTATATTTGCGTACGGCCTAGAATCATTGAAGTGTGTCCTGGCCCTCTACCTAGTCTCAGAGTAGAGTGTCGTATACGTTCGGTCATTGTAAAGCGTTACACACCCATGTGCGCACAGATAAACACATATACGAACAAATACACACACATATATAAATGTGTGTGTGCGTACGCATATGTACCTGCATGTATATGCATAGCACACACACACATGCATACACACACACACACACACATATATATATATATATGTGTGTGTGTGTATATATATACACACATATATGTGTGTGCATGTGTCTGTCTGTCTGTCTGTCTGTGTGCATGTGTGTTTGCACGTGTGTGTGTGTGTGTTTAGAAGGCAATGGAAAGATCCATGTTAAGAATAACCCTCAGCGAGGGAAACACAATCAACATATCGTATGAGTAATCAAGCAACAAAAATGGGTCTGGGCTGGGCACATAGCCAGAAGATTGGGGGAAATGGTAACCGATGAACCGCAATTAATGTGGCTTTTTGTCCCCAAAGTCATCCAATACAAAAACCCAGGGGGGCATTCTAGACAAAGGGTCAAGGGTGGAAATTCAGATCCAGTGTATACCTTTATCCTAGATAGTTGTTCCCCTCACCTTTTTTATCACATCTGATTATCTAAGAAATATCTTTTAATTATGTTGCTCCTTGTTTACTTTTATATCTTCTTTCAAGAAAGATTGGTAGTATTAGTATTGGGTGTATATATTTGTAACTTTCACAAAAGATGGAGATTTAAAATCTAATTACTATATTTAGACGTATATGTAGTTATTTTTTCATTGAGAGATTATTAAACACAAAGAAACTTCTACGGGTGACTTTTTCTTAATATACAAAATGAACACAACATTTTTAATTTTTTTCCAAGAATAAAAGAAAAAACCATTGAAAAAAAGTCCTTCTTAAAGTGTCCTTTCCACGTATATCCCTACAAAATGGACACATAAAATTTTGTCCATTAATACGGGAGAAAAGCTCAAAAAACATCGAAGTAAAATTTTCATAATGAAAAATCTCATGTATGAGATTCCTTTTTATTTATTCCACATCATATGATATATTTACGACATTTATATCATACATTCATTCTGTACATCAAAGATCTATACAATATGTACAATATTTACATGACACAAACAATTTTCAATGAAACGATATAATTGCTGCCGGTGTTTGCTGGTGTGTAACTGCGTATCATACCCAAATAAAAACAAGGCACAAGGAATCTTTCCCTCCCCCTCTCTTCCTCTTTTCCTCTCTCTCTCTCTCTCTCTCTCTCTCTCTCTCTCATGCTTCATCATAATATAATACTTCAAAGGAAACCGATTTATCTACAAAATGACACGAAAAAAACTAAAATTTCAAACCTTGACCAAACTGTGTGTGTTACATCCTTATATTAATTCAAAGAGAGGCTTGCAAGTTATTCTTTGACCTTATATTAAAAGAGATTGATATTACAGCCAACAGGAAAACACGCCCGAATAAGTTTATTCAATAGAACATCAGTTCAGAGGAAGAAACTATTTGAGTCGAAATTGCAACAGGTACGTGGAATAGTCAGAAAATTTGGATGGGATTCATTAGAGATAGTAATTCATGTTCTGACTGAAAAACTCAAAGTTGTGAAACAAGGTAATGGAGCTTCTCTGAACACCTTTTATAAAAATAGTGAGAGAAGTACTGCGCTTGCTACGACACATCGATGGGAGAGTGGTTAGAGAGATTAGAATAGCACTAACTAATTCATGAACTTGATTCTGCATCGTATGAACATCATATGAAAATAAAAATTTCGATTTTAAAACTTGCCTCTTAGAATTTACTCCGACATTTTGTTGGAATTGCTGTATTCGTATGACATACTATAAAACCAAACATAACTCTGAATTTTTGAGATTGGGTATTATTATTATTTCTATTGATGTTTGGACCATCCTCATCTTGGTTGTTTTTCATACAACATTTCGCCCGTTGTACTCTACGGTCTTCATCAGGTATCATCTGGGAGGTGTGGGGAGGTAACGAACCGAACCCTTTATCTATCTGACGGGGCTATATTGACCGTACTCCCCTCTTAGCATTAGTAGTATTGTTATATTGTCTCACAGTAGGATTGAACCTAGATTACTTTGCAGTAATTTGTCTGATGCTGTAACCACTAAGCTATGTGTCCATGTGGAAAAAAAAGAAAAATAAAACCAAACATATCCGCCAGAAAACTTTTAGCCTGGTAGGACAATTATAATACTGCTTGCTCAAAATAAATTGTCATATAAGGTGGTGTTTGTTCTACTTTATGAACTTCAGTAACACAAAGATCATGTGCGTTAATCATGTGGGAAATAACACGAATCAAAATCGATGATACAAAACTAGAGAAAGTAGACCACTTCATCTACTTACTACAACAATTCTCAATGAAATCATCATCAGAAGAAAAAATCAAGCAAAGAATCACTCTATGATGGCAAGCCTTTGGCAGAGCAAGCACAACTTTTAAAAACAAGAAGTTCTCATTAACCCTAAAAAGAAAGGTATACAACAAATGTATCTTCCCGAGAGTCACGTACGGAGCTGAAGCATGGAACCTAATCAAGAGGCAGATCCACAAATTTAAAAGAATGCAATGTAACATTAATGAATCATGCTTACATGGAGAGATCAAAAGACTGCACAGCATATACAGTAGGAAACAACAGTCCGAGACATCATCAGATATATTTACAAAAAAAACTCAAATGACAATGGGTTGGTCATGTTGAAAAAATGGCAGACACCAGATGGACATCACGATTCATGACATGGATCCAAACAGATCACATGGGCAACCAATGCCAACAGATCACTCGATAGAGAGACGAAATAGATAAATTCAGAAAGTTATTGCTCTGTGAGGCCCACCGTAGAGAAGTGTAGCAAATCCTTGAGAAGGTCTGTGTCCAACAGCAGACGTCAAAAAGCCGATGATGATGATGATGATGATGATGATGATGATGATGATGATGATGATAAATATTCAACAGGTACTTTGGATAGTGAATAGGTCTACGTACGTATATCAATTAGACGACAGCTTGATTGTGAGAGAAAAGCGTTTATTTCCATCATAATCTTCTCTTTCAATGCGCTTAATCCAGTAATGATACACTAATCACATATGTCGAATGATCCAAGATCCACATTATGTTATTTGCTACGAAGATCTATTAATGTATATAAGTATGTGAGTAAAATCCATAAATACGTTACCTAATGATGAAAATAACATCATCTTTCAGCACCAGATATTCAAAGTACGATCACATTCTTTGTGAATCCATTCCAATCAATGATCAATAGAGATCGCATAGATCGAACATTATACAATGAACATTTCAGATCGAAAATCAGCTTACAGCTACAGGTCAAGCCACAGATTAATTGATCTAACCTCATCCGATAGCTAATATCACTTTTCTTTTTTTTTTCTGCAAAAGCAAACAAGAGTAGTGAAGATATTCCAAGAAGTCCCATAGATTCCAAGCATTTACATTTACAACGTAAACAAATATTTATCACCAGCAATTGTTACCCAGTACTGCTGGGTTATCCTTGTATCTTATCAGAAAATGCAAGACCAAAAGAGTGAAGGAAGGAGAATTTCCTTCATTTCTTCTTTTTTTTCTAGTTCGAGTCTCCGCAAAGTGAGAACTAATCACATGTAATCCGCTTTTGTTGTATCAGAGTTGATCTATGTTATTTTACGTCACTCTTTTCTCCTGAGTATTAGGTAAGGCTTAATTTGAGATGAAGAACACTTAATTACCTCCCTTGAACATTTTTTCTGGGCTTCATATCACACATTTTTTTTCTCATTGATCATCTCCTTTTCCTCCTCGGCCATATATCATAATCATTTTTTTTCAATAGAAGCGGAAGTGTTGCATGAAACAAACATCTGTAGAGCTTATGTTTTCGGAATATCCGAGGACTTCAGGGATTTGTATTTACAATGTAAACAGTAGTTAATCACCAGTGCTCATTAACAAGTAAACTTCAGAAATCTTTTTATCCTATCTGCAGCATTATATAGACACGGCCAAAAAGACATTTTCCTAATTACTTAATCTCCGTTCTTTACCTTGGATCTCCTCAGAGCAAAAGCAAGTAATCCACATTTGTTTACTTGGAGTAATTCGTTACTTAATAACATTCTGTTTACTGTCAGATTATGGAAAGCTTAATTCCAGAAATGTCTGGTTGGTCACTGGATAGAAACATCGCGCAACCAACGTTGTTCAGCAGCATGCCATATTGAGATGATCAATTGAAAAGTTGGAAAATCAATAAAGGAGTTTCCTCTCTTACCTTGTTGAACATTGATCACTAGAGTAGGCTAAAAAAAACTGAAAAAAATCAGCATAAATAATACTTTAAACAAATTAAAGGATTTAGCATGGAATTACATTGTAAATCGAAGACCCAAATGAGAAGTTATTCAGAGAGGAATTAATTCCACGTCCGAGATGAGTAATTATTATTATTTCTATCATTATTCGGACTATCCTCATCTTGGTTTTTTTTCATACCACGTTTCGACCGTTGTACTCTATTTCATCAAGTAACATCTGGTGGGTGAGGGGAAGTAACGAACCGAACCCTTTATTTAACCGACGGGGGTATATTGACCGCACTCCCCTCTTAGCATTAGTAGTATTATTATTGTCTCACACTAGAACAATTAGATTACTAGCAGTAATTCTGTCTGATTCTTTAACTACTACGCTATGTGTCCATATGGACAACTGGTGCTTATCGTTAGGAGCTTTAAACCTCAGGTGACAGTTTTTTGGTATTTGATGTTACTGTTTTCTGTCTTTCATTATAAGAGGTACCCATATGGTATCAGTTTCAATGCTAGGATTACTGAGGCAATTTTTCTTGCCTAACATATGGGCCGACTCTTTCAATTTTCGAATTTTCGAGTGTTTTTCCTGATCATTTTTTTCAACCTCGTTCCACAGGGGTAAGTGGTCTCCCTTTTACCACAATACGTGATCAGCTATAAGCGATTTGTTAGTTTCACCTTTGCTCACCGCTTTTCGGTGTTCTTCCACCCGAACCATCAAGGGGCGACATGTTTCTCCTGTGTATTCTTGACCACAGCTGCACAGTATTGAGTATACACAGTTCTTGGTGTTCGATAACTCAGTGGGTGGTTTGGTGTGGGAGAGGTAGCTGCGTAGCGTTGATCTACTTCTGAATACAGCCCTGATAT
This sequence comes from Thysanoteuthis rhombus, assembly GCA_963457665.1. Classification (NCBI taxonomy): domain Eukaryota; kingdom Metazoa; phylum Mollusca; class Cephalopoda; order Oegopsida; family Thysanoteuthidae; genus Thysanoteuthis; species Thysanoteuthis major. The sequence goes on from OY735200.1 coordinate 3,782,978, forward strand.
TATATGGGGTGCAGATCTTCTGGATCTTCTCAGACACATTCTTAAGGTAGGAGAGACAGACTGTAGTTGGTTTATGATTGTCATCCTCCTCCTCCGTCACTCTCTTTTCTCTAGTTTTGACAGTTAAAACCTTCGGGGTAACCTTTGTTCTGGAGATTCTTGATTATGTTACGCATCTCACAGAAGTATGTGTCAGTGTCACTACTCAGCTTTGCTCGGTACGATAAGCATCGGACGATCCCTTTCTTAACGCTGTATGGATGGTTAGAGGTGAAGTTTAGATATTGACCAGTGAACGTTGGCTTTCGATACACAGATGTATTGTAACCTTTTTCCGATCTTGTTACCACTACATCCAGGAAGGCTAATTTATTGTTACTCTCCTTTTCCATTGTGAACTGTATTGGAGCTCTGATTGAATTCACGAGGTCAAGTAGTAACTGTGGGCCTTCTGAATGTGGCCATAGTACGAAGGTGTCATCTACGTATCGAAGCCACATGCTTGGCCTCTCAGGTGATGTTCCTAAGGCCGATTCCTCACTCAAAGTACTCCATGTATATATTTGCCATCACTGGTGATAGCGGTGATCCCATAGCTAAGCTTTCCTCCCGTTAGTACATCTCCTTGCCCAGTTGGAAGTATGATGTTTGTACCGGTTGTCCACATGGACACACAGCGTAGTGGTAACAGAATCAGACAGAATTACTGCAAATAATCTAATGGTTTTAGGTTCCATGCCAGTGTGGGACAATAATAATACTACTAATGCTAAGAGGGGAGTGCGGTCAATATACCCCCGTCGGTTAAATAAAGGTTCCATTTTGTTTCTTCCCTACACCTACCTGATGATACCTGACGAAGGACGTAGAGTTCAACGGCCGAAACGTTGTATGAAAAACAACCAAGATGAGGATAGTCCAAATAATAATAGAAATAATTGGCAGTTTTGTTGATGGTTTCGTTTGACTGTGTTCTCATTTTAACCCGGTTCTTAATTACCAATCTCATATTTTCACCTGACTACATATCATAACAACATATTTGTTTACTGTAGTTTTGAGAACTGTTTTGTTTTAGAGTTTCTGATTTAAATACCTCCATTGTACATTTTACCTGACCTCATATAATAATAATATTTGACTTGTCCTAAAAATCAAATGCGTGGCATTCAGCAAACCACCAAGCAGCATGGTAGACCTGTAATTCAATCGCACATCACATAGATTGATAGCAATTCTATCTTGAGGGACACAAGAGAAATGACAAGCTATATAATCTTTATATCTATGGTGGTTATGCTCTGAAAAATCCAAAAGATCGCAAGGATTCCCATTTGCAATGTAAACAAATATAAACTATTCCAGTTCGAAATCCGACTGAAGCAGTCTTGGTTCATTCTGCACTAATGCCTATGGGGGATACATGAATTTTTATCCCAACACCGCTGAAACAAACATTCAGATGTGATCGACCTGGAAGGAGTTGAGAAAGGATTTTGACTAGCAGTGGATTAACTACTGCAGATGATTTTTACAATGCAAACAAGAATTGATTATCTTCGTTTGTTAGCCTGTACCCTTGAGAAATTCTCAGATCCAATTGGAAAACTGAATGTGCAAAACAAAAGGAAGAAAAAGAATCCATCCTTTTATATATATATATATACATATATATATATATATATATATATATATATATATATATATATATATATATATATATATATATATATATATATATATATATATATATTAGATACTGTCAATGGAAATTCTCATCAACACTGTGAAAATAGGTTTTTCTATGTTTCCAAGTTCGTCTGGTTGGTATCAAGCACACGGGCTGTGCCAGTTTAGCTAGAGAGCTGAAAATTCAAACTTTCACACATTATTATGTCTTAGGAAATTTTCGTTTTTAATAAACCCTCATCCCAAAGTAGGTTTTTACTGTATGGAGTGGATATTTAATTTGCAATGTATATTTATGCTATATCGGTCCTTTAGTTTTTGTCTGTCTTTTTTTCTTAATTAAGACTTTGTTTGAGATCACTACCCAAAAAAGGTGAGAGGAATAACTGCTCAAATGATCTTTTTTCTCACTATTTAGTTAATCATCCCCAACACGGCATGTTGTTAAAAGAAGTTCATCTCGTGATGGTCACTGACTAACAACTAACCAGACCTGCTCTTTTTCCCCTGGGAGTGTGGTTCTCCTCAGAGCAAAAACCGATTGTAAGTAATCAACATTTGTCGACTTAGGGTTTATCTATTTGTTATTTTCACGTCAGTCTGTTTATCCTAAGATTATATAAGGTCTTAATCATCGTAACTTTGCTGATAGCCATCGAGGGCAGCTAGGAGATGCAGACTGTGCAAATAGCGAATTAACCGTTATCATACTAACGGAATTAAGGCTGATACTTCCGAATGAGAGTAAATTGAACTGGTTCCTCTTCAGGGTTTGCATTATCCATGATCTTTCAGGCAGGTCATCTAATTTGATTTTCCCAAGAAAGCAACAAAGGCTGCTATGGCTGAGTTTCCATTAGAATAATTTGCTTGTAGCGGGGCATGATAAGGAAATGCTACATCATTTGCAGTGAGAATCGTGGTTTCTCGTTATCGAATCACCGTAGCCTTGCAAATGGTCCACCCAACCAACCAGCCAAATGGGCTATGGATTCTCCTCCCTTTGCTCGTGTGTGCATGTGTATGTATACAGGCGTTACTAGTCATATTTTAGGCTAAAACCTTCAAAGTATACATGAGTGCACCTCTAGGGACCATTAAGTCGCCTTTCTTTGTTTTTTTCAAAAAGGGGCTTTTGGGGGTCACAATGGTTATTTTTGACCAACGGTGCCCAAATTTTCCGCTGGAATCTTTTAAAATTAATTCTAGATTAAATAGCCCTTTCTTTTAGATAATCTTTTAGAAAATTAGGAAAAAGTTATGCATTCCAGATATTCAATATTTGGATTCGCCTAACGGAAATGAGCATAAAAATATTCCATTTTGATACCAGAATTTTTAAACTATATATGAAGGATTGTCTCTCGGAAATTTTTAGAATTTCATGATCACTTCAGCATCAATACATTTTCGGAAAGGTATGTTCTTATATCTTTATGCTCCCTCTCTTCGTCGAATATCTGCACAGGGAAGACTTCTGATGTGTAAGCACTCATACTTTCCAATTAATACAACCCAGGTAGTAAGTTTTAGAATTGGTACACCCATTGTCGATCTCGACAGCGGCATGAGTATGAATATACATCTACCAAGCTTCGATTGATGAGGCTGGGCATAGGAATCTAACTTTTGACACAGCAGTAACGGTCAGAGGGGCCATCTTCATAGAAAAGATGTGTGTATGTGAGCGCGCATACGTATGAGAGACTTTTAATCCTTTTTTTCATAGCAGTCCTGTACTCTTCAAGTGTATTGTTGCATTTGAGAAAGTAAGCATCAATTTCAGAATAAAGATTTTATAAGTGCATATCTTAAGTTTCCGAAATAACATTATTTGAATTTTGATGATTAAACTTTTACGCCGAAATTCAATATTCTTCTCTCAAATATTTTTGCTCTACACCTGTTCAACAACTCTCTCACTCCCCTACTCTCTCATATACATGAACATCAGTAAATTGATAGTTTATATCCTGTGGAATGTGATAATTATAGAGGAAATCTATTTGGAACCAATCGATCGGCACCTATTCTACTTGGTGGCAATTGAGCAACGTTAGATCGTGTGAATGAGCATTGTGCGCAGATCAAACCAACGTCAACCTTCAAAGCAGCCTTATTCGTAGGCTCTACATTTATTGACTGTGCTTGCAGAGCTCACATATATATATATATATATATATATATATATATATATATATATATATATATATATATATATATATATATATATATATGCGTGTGTGTGTATGATCTTATGATTATGTGTGTATATATATACATACATATATATATGTTTTATGATTATGTGTGTGCATACATATCTCTATGTATCTATGTATCTATGTATCTATATGTATATATATATATATATATATATATATATATATATATACATGTGTGTGTGTGTGTGTGTGTGTGTGTGTGTAAAAAAAGGTAAGCCAGAATCTTTTGTTATTGTTTTTAGATGTATCGGTATTTAATGCAACTTGACTGGTTTGTATATGTCTTTGAAAGGCTGATGTGATTCTGTTTCTGATTATCATTTTCCACTGTCCTGCAAAGGGGGATTAACTCGTAGTCATTGTTTCATCAATCTTGATTTGGATTTTAATTCTATACATGGAGAAAAATTCTCGTTGTTGGTGAGTTCTTTGGGAAAGAAAAAATAGCTACCTTTCTCTTTTTTTTCAAAATCCCTAATGCAGTAATGGATTTGAAAGAAAATCGACTCATTCATATTAATACTCTACAAAAACCCAAAATCAAAACGAAATACAACACTACTATACTGTGAATTAACATATTAACACCCGTTGACACTTCACCCTTTTAGATCTTTCTCATTCACATTCACATTATTACTGACTCTATCAAATTACGATTCAATCACACTGAAAACACAAACCATCACACACCTTGATACTTCAGCCGCTTTACTCCTCTCCTAAATAGGAGTTCCTGCATCAATCCCTGTCTTCCAAAGGAACAACAAGAATTTTTTTACACCCATGGAATAAGAATCAAAATCAAGATTGATGAATCAATGACCTGAATTCAACTTCTTTTTTAAGAGAGTTGGAAATGATCACAAAAAACAAAATTGCATCAACATTTGGAAAACATGTGCAAAACCGGTTCAGGCTTATTAAAAACCACAATTCTTTAAAAAAAATGAGAAAAATTCCTGGCTTTCTTTTTTCACACTTTTTCAACCATCATCGCACCATTGACCTACCTATTCTCTCATATATATATATATATATATATATATATATATATATATATATATATATATATATATATATATATATATATATATGCGCCTGCGCCTGTGCGTGTGTGTGTTTATGATTAAGGAGAAATATTATCAGACAAAATTTGAATCTGAAAAAAATCTTGTGAAATTTTACAAATTTGCAATTGATTTTAATATATCTATATACATATGCACATATACAGAAGCATATACGCACATGTGTGTGTCTGTGAGTCTTTGTGTGTGTGTGTCTCTCTCTCTTTCTTCCTATATAAATGTATATATATATATATATATATGTGTGTGTGTGTGTGTGTGTGTGTGTGTGTGTGTGTGTGTGAAAGTCATCTTTTGACCAGATGCATTTAAAGAAGTGGACAATCTAGAAACCTTATCCAATCTGAAAACGATTTAAATTTGATTTTTTATTCTGAAACACAAATGCGCAACTGTTCAACACGTCACATTAGCACATAATGATATGAATAACTTGATTTAATGTAATAATCTAAATGCATATGCGTGTGTGTGTGGCTGTGCATGTGCATGTGGCCGTGTGTGTACATGTGGTCCTGACTTGACATTTCACGTTCAAGAGTGCATAATCAAAAGAAACAGATTATAAGGAAATAAATAGAAAGTGTGACGATAATTTCACTAATTTAGCAATGTTTCCATTTTTGATGGCTTTGAGAGAATCGTAAATCGCCATTAGCTCAGCAGAACTGAGTCTTTCCTTCATAAAGCTGTCCTGTTGAACGTAACTCTTCTTTATGACAAGCCATCGCGATAAAGAGTTGGTGTCGAGAAGCTGTAAATGTTCTGCATTTTTTTATCGGTTGGGGTAACTTTATCTGAATTTATGGGCGCTAAATTAAGTTCTTCCACTGCAGCAAGTAATTATGGAGCTATTGAGATGAGAAAATGGATGGTTTTATTTTGGAAAACAATCTCCAATGCCTAAGAAAGCAAACATAACTTTATAAGATTTATAATCAAATGCCATTTACGCCCAGACTCTCTCCCTCTCTCTCCCCATCCCTCTCTCTTTTTTCTCTCTATCTCTCATACACACACACGTATGTACATACATATGCAAACACATCTTATTCATCAGTCTTTTAGCGTCCGTCAATGGGCGGAGACTTTCCAAAGAATTCGCAATACTTCTCTATGGTAGGCGTAGCGGAATCAATATTTTCTGTATTTGTCTAGTTTGTCTCTCCACCTAGTATTCTACCGGCCCCGGTGGCACATGCGATCTCTGGCGATCCATGTTTTGAGTCATGATGTCCATTGGTTGTCCGCCATTCTTGCAACATGACCAGCCCATTGCCATTTGAGTTTCTCAATGGATTCTATGATATACCAGACTCCTGTTTTCCCCCAATTCATTTTGCCATTATGATCTCTCCATGTGAGGTTGACCATGATGTTTTCATGTGTATGGTTCTCAGTTTGCGGATCAGTGTCTTGGTTAGGTTCCATGTTTCAGCTCTATACATAAATATCGGGATGATGCATTGGTTGCATACCCTCCTTTTAAGAATTTGCTTCAGTTTAACGAATCTATATTTTTCCATCCGTCTGCCATAGCATAAATCAAGACCATATAAAGTTACGGTGACCAAATATTCTGTTGTTTCTACAAAGATCTCACTGTTTTGTTTTGTTTTAAGATTTGGAGAATTTCAAAATTTTTTTTCTGTCATGAGCGATTGGTCAGATTTATAATGAACTGTACTCTTATCTAATGTCCGTCATGTTTGCGTATGTGATTTTTTACAACCGTATCGAGCAGATATTTAGGGGAGATTCCCAACCGTAGAAGTGGTTTTGCGTAAATAAATATTAATCGTAATTTCATGGACAATGAAAACAATTGCTGTTTCACCAACAAAGCCATTGTTAGATGATGACCCAGGATTTAGCATGGCTTGAGAATTAAGAATCATCATCATAAACATGTGTCATAAATTCCAATCGTAATTCTTCACATTTGAACTGGAAGGAAACATCACCAAGGTTTTCTGAACAGATGTAAGAATCTCTCTCTCTCTCTCTCTCTCTCTCTCTATATATATATATATATATATATATATATATATATATATATATATATATCAATCATCTTGGTTTGGTTATTTCAAGCAATGGAAGACACACAGACATAATGTTCAGCCATCCATGAAACACAGAGGAATCTGATTCCCAAATTCCCTGTTTGTCGGGCAGAGGAGAACATACTGCGCTAAAATCGATACTGGCTTGTCTTACATAACTACCCGAAAAGCCGATGTACACCGCTCATTTAATTTCTTTTTCTGTCTTCTGTCTAATCTCTAAAGACCAGAGTGCATGATGTATGTTCTTCTCTCTCCAGATATCGTGTGTCATCCTGGACATTTCTACTCCTCCTTTGGATTATTTCCCATGTATCCGATCTCAAGGAGAACCGTATTGTTTGCGTGATTTGCGTTTCCTGAAATGAAACCGACCTGCTTGTTCAAGTATTTGCTGACGATGTCTGCACTTACACCCAGTTGAGAAGAAGATTGATCTTTAATCTTCCTCGTGTTGTTTTCTGTTGTCTGAACAATTCTCGAAATATCAAACAGTTTTTTTTTACAGTATGATAAACTCGATAAAACATAGTTGATTCACGAGAGGCACGTAAATTATGACATCTTTCAAATAAGGTCTTTGACTACATCAGTAAATTGAATTTTGTAGCCTCCACGTACAGAAAAGAGCAACAAAATACTTTCATAAGAATAACTTTCATGAATCTATGAATAATGAAATAGATTGAGAGAATCTATTTCAGTCTCGTAAAAAAAACGAAATGAAAATGTTTAGCCGTACACATATTTATTAAACTAATCCCTAACAAAAAGGTGACTTTTTTTTTCAATTGATTCCAAATTATTTATTTGGAATCCATCACTATAGTCGGTGAACAAAGATAGTTGTAAAAAAGATAAACCCATCATCCTCTCCAAATATTGATGACTCGTTCACTTCATTGTCTGTAAGTAATTAATCTCAAAATATCTGGTGAAGGAGAGCGCAGGTAAAATTTGATCCGTATCTTTCACAGAGAAATCGGTCCGAAGGAAGCATGAACCGCCTTTGGTGGAGACCGAACTCTCTGGTTCAGTTTTGCATTTTTTTGATTTAAGACTGGGATTTGGTCGAAGCATATACCATCCAAGGCCAGAGAAATTGGGGTCAGCATTTTCAAATAGATATACATTTGGGTTTCCAGGAATGTGATGGTAAAAAAGGATCTGCAGATGCGTCAGGCGAGGGCAGATTTATCCTAGGAAAATCATACTGTGAGTTAAGATAGTTTAAATGCCAAACAGGTCTCCTTGTGCATCCACCACCACAGGAATCTAAAAATATGGTACCTGAATGTTCCTTGGGATGTCTGTTTTTGGGAAGAAAAAGAGTTAGAAGGAATATTTTGGTATGATTTTCAAGGGTGTATCGCGCAAAACTGACTTATACGACAGAATTTACAGCAAAAAAAAAGAAAATAGTTATGTAGCATAATTCAAGAAAGCTTTAAGTACACAGTTCCATTTCTTTGAATCCTTATAGTGTTTGAAAGACAATAAAATCCTTTCCCTGAAGATATCCACAAAAACACGCACGCACGCACGCACGCACGCACACACGCATATCTATCTATCTATCTATCTATCTATCCATCTATATATATATATATATATATATATATATATATATATATATATATATATATATATATATATATATATATATATATATATCAAGAAATGATTTCAAAATTCAAAGAAATAGGTCTGCGTCCAAAGAATATTCTTGGAAATAAACTACATAATTATCTCCATGTTTTTGACTGTATCATCCAGAGCTCAAAATTCACTATTTTCGGTGTAACTCTGGACGTATAAGACATACACTCTTGCTATCTGATAAAATATTCGTTCTAACGATATCCATAAGTGTCATACTTCAATGGAGTGATAATCCACCAATTAGAAGATTTGTGATTGTGTACAAGAAACTTGCCTGAGAAATGCTACTTGCGTAGCCCAATACTTTATTGCGATAACTTTTCATGCCCAACAAATGCAAATTATAGGAATTCAAAATTACTTTTATGGTGAGATTAGGAGTATTTTCGGATGCATCGTGTCGGGAACCCTAATTTAACCTTTCAGAGAGCTCAGATGTGTTAACTTCAGGGCAATATACTGAATTCTGATTTACCTTTTTTTTTCTTTTCTTTTTTTCATTTGGTGGAGGCCATTTTGATTCATGCAAATTAAGTTGTCCCTTCAATCTTCTTTTTCGGGACATCGTTTTTTTTCTAAAAGAATGGACATCTCAAGGAACATTTTGATACCCTATTTATTGTGCTTTGGAGGTGGTGGTGCATCATAGATCTCTGTATACCATCTTGATTCCCATATTTATATCTATTTGTAAATGCTAATCCAAATTCTTCTGACCTCGGGAAGGATATACCTCCACTAGACTTCAGTTTATTTGTTACTCAATCTGGCTCTGCATAAATGTCTGACCACAGAAGAAAACTACAAAGCATTCAGAGAATACATATATCGGCCACTGACAAGCACTGACTAATCATATATAGCTACGATGTAGGAGAGATAACTATGTATATTACGATTTCCATATTAATACAAATATCTTGGTACATGTAAAAAAGATCTACCAATCGAAAACAATGCCTTGATGCCATCCCGAATTCAATCAATCGTTCTTTTGCCTATGAACTACAATGGCACGGATTTTCATTGAAATTTGTTGAGTAATTTCCGAGATGTCATGTGGGCCGTCATATGAAATTAAATAAAAAGGTATCTATCTATGAAAAAAAAAGGTTTCTAGATTTAGCCAAAAAATGAATAATCTTTTGTTATCCTATGAACAACCTTCCCCGCGGAATCTAATTAAAATTCATTTAGTAATTTTGGAGATACTGTGAAGACTGCCATAGATAAGCATGAATTAATACATATATATATATATCCCGACTTCGTTGCCTGGAGTTGTTAAAAGTACCCCGAATAAATCGATTGAAATTCTCAGTTTATTTTCACTCCAACACTTTCGATTTTAATATCATTTGCTACACACTGTTTTTCGAAATCAGACATATCCGCACCTTCTGAAGTAATAATTCAAGAAGAATTCATCTCTTAAGTAAGTGACATTCAATTCAATTATTACTGTCATAATCACTTTCAATCGCTTTCCATTGCAAGAAGGAATTACCTTATGTTTGAAATCGATACTGATTAAAACCAGTTAGTCCAGCCAAGATGCTTCAATTTCGTACAGCACGTGAGGCAATGTTTTTCTTAACATTTCTCAAACAGTCCATAGGGAGTCAATAGTCACTTGTAGCGATCGTGAGATGGACGCAATGAAAAGCTGAATGAAATCCAAAGACATTTCTGAGATACCCATGACATAGAGTGAAAGACTCCTTTAGGGTCTTAAGGCATCATCTTTTTTCTCAACTAGTTGCATAGTGTGTAAAGCAACACTAGAATTGGAGAGAAAGAGATAAAGATGAACTGGTGCACATTTGATAGTAAATGTAGAAGGCAAAAAAAAAATACATTAAAAAAAATATGGTGGAAGGATTAGATAAAATGGTTTACCAGTAAGATATGACAGAGGCTAGAGTAATATCGGCGATCATGGAATGAGTTGGGAATGGCTTTTTTCCAGCAGTGGACTCATAATAGTTACTGAGGCTGCTGGTGATGATGATAATGGTCGATTACAATATACAAATAGACGACTCTATTACCAGGAATCTACAAGTCTGATCGGCAATGGTTTGTGTGTAGTTCTGATTGATTAGTCCAAGTTTAGAAAACTTACGAAGTCTTGGAAAATTAATTATTTATTCAGATTTTAAGTGATTTATACGAACTCCTTGCAATCAATCACAATGACTCCACAGGTAGAATTGATATCTAATAGATTCTTTTCGAATAATACATAAGACAGGTCTGGTTGATTACTCATTGTGGAAACCGCCGAGAGAAAACTTTCTTTTGGCAACGTGCTCTGTTGGGAGGATCAATTGAAGAGTTAGGGAAAAAGGGTGGTTTATAGATTAGTTACTTCTATCATTTTTTTGTCTGAGCATGGGCCACTTTTGAATCATTTTCAATTTTCAAGAGAAATAAAAACTGGTGGGCACAATCTGAGGGATCAATTTAGCAAAGATATATATTGTGTACTGACCCCCCCCCCAAATATACACCTAAAACCTATTCAGAGGGGTTTTGAAAATTACTTTTTTTGTAGATATAAGGAGTGAATTATTAGATTTTCAACCTGCTACTCCTATGCATGATGCATACTTACATAACCAGCCAGACGGACAGACCAGCTTGAAAACTTGAGAAACTTAAGTTGACTATGATGACATTACCTTCGATTGTCCTAAAAAATTCTTTTATAGAAAAGCTATCACTGATTTGAGTGTGGTTTAACAGTTTAAGATGCAGACAATGTAATTGGCAAGTGGAGATCAAACACTGGCCTTTATATTGTCCTAGACTGAATGTCTCTTTTGAAGTCATGAACCTTCTCTAATCCGCCATATATGGGCGATACAAAGTGGGATAATTACCTCCCTAACTTTGGCAAACAACCGTTCGATTAGAAAGAACGACTCTGAATTCAATAAAAATCTCCAGGGCTGGGTGGTAGGAAACCACTCCCTTATCCCTCTCAACAACAATCATAGCAATGAACCAAGATCGCCGACGTCCGGTACGGGACACGGCATCCATCGGATCATCGCGTGGAAATTACTAAAGCTGAAGTGAAATACTCACTTCAAATGGAGATGATCTTATTTTTTGTCATTAGTATCGAAACAATTTGAGCTTATCGGAAAGCAAATACGTTTTCTTGGAATTTACACTTTCACGTCTCTAATTTTCAATATTTAAATTCCCTGTTCTAGCCATATCTTTGAGAACACCAACGAAACAGGCTTGAAACTTGCCATATAGATAAATAAAGTTGTATCAAGTAAGTATAGAAAGTAAACCTGTTACAAAAACGAAGATCCCTGTATTGAACAGTTATGACCAATGAATGTTATCTACGGAGATATTCGCCATAAGCCCTAAAAGGGTTAAATGACCAAAAGATACTACCATACCAGGCCAGTATAAAAAAATAGACTTTCTATGGTTGATAGATAAATGTTATTGGCCAGGGGTTAAGCAGCTCCTTTCGTTGATTGATTGGTTAATATGTTGAGTTAGATCTTCATGAATTGACACACTTTTGAGTGCATGAATCGTACATGAACTTATCTATGACCTTCTTAAGGTTGGTAGTGGAGAGTCCCAAACCCCACGGACACCAGTGGTCAGAGTTCGAGCTTAGAGAGATTCCTAGATTTCAAATAGTAATTATCATGGCAAGTATTCTTTCCTAATTTTAAAGAGTGGTGCAATACAATCTTATAATGTCACCTTCAAATTAACTCTTGAACTTATAAAATAGATTGTGTCATAATAAAGAGAAATGAATATTGATTTAAATTACCCCTCTTAGACTATTTGCGTATTTTCCCAAATTTTCTATTCACGGAAGATTTATGCGAATTGAATAGAAGAAAAGAGGGTTGTATTATTTTTCATTTTTTCCTTTGACAAGTTCTGTTGAAAGTAACAAATGCCCCATGAATTCAAAAGTCAAGCCTCGTACGGTCGGCGTTTAGGCTTAAGCAAAATTTAGATTTTTGAATACTGATTATAAAGGCAGGTAGGTTCTTCTTCATCCGGAATTTTGGCTGACAAAATATTTCTTCAAATGATTTTTCCTATCCAGTCGCATACCGCACTACGCTCTCTGATGTCAAGACGGACCATACGTGGTCGATTTTTAGCATCTAAGTCTTGGCGTTCACTAAAGATAGTTCGTTGTGTCCAATAGTCTGAATTCTAAGGCACAAAACTGTGGAATTGAAAATCCTATTTGCATAATTCATTCCGCTACGCCTTTCTGGAAAAGCAATAAGCTGGCAAATACCGACTTTCGAAAGGCAGGGAATAATTTGTACCTAATATAAGGTGCTCACACTATCTTTGTGTCAGGTGCAAAATAAACAGCGTTAAGTGACCAAATGCAGTCAACAGCTGGCTTTTAAATGGATTAGTTCTTGACACTGGATTGCAGGAATCCTTCTCTCGACCGTTGGATAAGCGTATTTCTAAAAATATAGCTAATGGATTTCTTTCCTTCCGGGCATTGATCGTTTGCAAGACATTGTATACAATCCTGTTTTACATACGTGAGTAAAGGCAAAAGAAAATGCACAAGTCCTGGCAAGAATTCTAGGTTGATGCGGGAAAAGACAGAAACGAAAAAATCCATTACAAAATGATTCTATAAGATTTGCTCGATGCCCAAAAGAGGAGATCTTGGAAATAAGTTAACGCTCACCAGTAGGGTCAAAATGTCTCAATGGCGTCAGCCAATCTCATCTATTTTTCGGGCAAAAGAAAATGAAATCCGACAGTGTCTATTGAATTTGTTCTACGGGTTAGTCCAAAGTTAGGGGGCATATTAACTCACTTCTACCCTCCGATGTCTGTCCAATATCTTTCAGGAGACTATATAATCTTAAAGCCAAACCAAGTTTGTCAAAAACAGAGAGCTTGGACAGTATTTGTTCTTCATATCAGAGAGCGATTTATCCGATTTTAGAAAAAGCCCAGAATAAAGTAGAAACAAAAAGTATCTAATGCCTTTCAAACATATTATTTCGACATAAATGCGTTCGAAATTGACAGAATTTGGACTAAAGATATCTAATTTTGTATGTAGCGTCAACCAAGATAGGTCTAGCTAATCACTCCATAAAATCCATGGCTAACGTTGTCTGGCAGTATGCCTTGTTTTGGGTGATTGATTGGAACATTGGAAGAAGAGAGCATTTAATGAATTGCTTACTTCTCTTGCCTTTTTGGAATTCAGTGATCCCCGCAAAGTCTGAATCTAAAAAAAATTGAAAGTGCGGGGGGAGGCAATTTCAGCATGAACTTACATTGCAAACTGAACTCTCGAATGAAAACCAATGTTGGCAGTTTTGGTGGATGAGTCTATCACCAAAACTATCAAAATTTGATCGGGAGCGTTCAATTCACGATAAAAGCTCTTACTGAATTGGTCACTTGATTGAGCCTGTTTGATTTATTTCAAATCTGAATCACCCACAACAGGGAACGCTGTCAAAAAGACGTTGTTCGTGTTACTGATTCTATTGAGAGACTTTCCAGATCTGTTTAAATTGATTTTGAAAGATTTGATCTATGATCTATGAATTTTGATAAGCTATGAGGATCTTCAAATAAATTCCTTCAAAAGAAGCTTTTTGCACTCACTGAGAAGCTTTTAAACAGAATACTCGTCGCCAACCTTCATTATAATCAACCTAATCCGACCAAACTCCATACGATGAGATTCACCGTGAGAATAGGACACAGTTTTTGGAGTTTTTCACCAAGATGGTGAAATGTGATAAAAAATTCAGTTCGATATGTGTGCAGGGGAAGCAACATGGGCAAATACGAGTAAAGTCAGAAATTGACCACTCGCCTGTAATTGACGACTCTTTACTTTTCCCATGAAATCTTTCCGTCTCTTTGGGCAAATCCTGTTATGACTCTTTCCAAGACGACTCTGTGCGATTCTTCACTGATTCAATGTTCATTTTGTTGTTATCCATAATTTGCATCAGTGAGTCATAGCTGGTATGATGCATTCAGAGTATAGTTGACACTCAGTCCATAGAAGATAGACGACTACCCTTGTTCTTCCTACGCACAAACAGAGCAGAGAGACTTTGTTTACTATACGGTAGCTCAGAGGCAACTGACATTTCAACCACAATTGTTCTTGTAGCGAAAACAGACATGCGGCGATCTCAAATATGCAGGCAGAACTCGGCAAAGTGTGCCTAAATAAAATATAACGAATCAGGAATAATCAATTGTATTTCTGCAAGTCCGAGACTAAGTTCATTACGATCTCAAAAACAAGAAAAGGGTGACAATATAGCTTCATCTAAGGTATTCCCCATTCAATTTTGTCGTTCAGTTTATTTATTTATCACTATTTGCCTATCACAATAAAAACTAATAAATTCATAGAGAATGAAATTTCTAATATGGTGACATATTCGAAATTATCCTTCACAAATCTCCTGAATGAGATCGTTAACATAAATTTACTTTTTCTCTTCTGAACACTTAACACCATCCTGACATTTTGGGAAATCAATCGAAGTTATGAATATTAAACTTTCACTAAAGCTTTAGATCAAGATTCATTTCAAATTTCTAGAAAGTTTCAATTAATATGTAAATATTTGAATCTATTCAACTATTAGAATTAAGGGTGCACCCAAGTTGGTTAGACTGACTTTTCTGATTTTGCTTATCGAACAGTAACAGCGAATAAAATGTGATCAGTCATCATAAACAGTCTCTGTTATTCAACAATTTATATATGACTTTAAAAATGACACCTAGATTGACACAAGGCAGAATTTTTGAATAACGAGGGAAAAAACATATTCTGACTAATTACTATACACTGGTTCAGCCGTGTCGTAAGAAAAAACGGCAAATATGAAATATACTGATACATACATTGCATTTTAGATGTATGGATAAAAAAGATCTTCGAGATTAGCATTCTGTACACAACAAAATGATTTGTTTTTGTTTTCGCTTTTATTTCCATTTCTAAGTTTCTATTCAGTGATTTTATCACGTCATGAATTAAATACTTTCTACTACGTCAGGTACATGAATTAGATTCTATTTTACTCCGTCAGTTGCGTCTCTTAGCGTGATAGTAGGCATTCACACCTTAGTAATTTTTATATGATTGATTACACTGACAACTGCACTAAATTGCAGCGAAAACAAGTAAAAATGGATATATTAAATACAAGTCATAACAATTCTCACCCCAACCCCTCTTTTTCTCTCTATCACTCTAAAAGAGAAACAATTTGATCTTCAAGCAAAGACGATTGATATATTTCCGGTAATCCGAAATAAAAAGAAAAAAAAGAAAAAAGTTTCGAACCGAAACAAGTTATGCGTCTTCCGTTCATTCTCAGATGCAACTCTAGTTGCAAGCATGAAATCAAACTCATTACAACATGCCAGTCCAGGAACAAAAATCCTGTTGCAGGCTGTTACTTATTATAAAAACAAAAAGCTATGTCTTTTTTTTTTTTAATCATAAAAAAACTGAATGTTCGTCACTGTGACCCTTGAACATAATCGGAACTCAACCAGATTTGGAACATATTTGGAATGCTTTCTTAAGAGACGCAGAGGGATATTTTGTAGAGAATAGATCCTAGAAAAGAAATGCATCGTTCTAAAAGTTACCTAAGAGCTGAAACATGGAACATAACAAAAAGCCTGCCCCTTCAACTTCAAACCATACAACATGCCCTAGAGAGAAGCATATCCAACACAGCATGGAGAGACCACAAGATAACTCAAAGATATCAAAGGATAAACAAGTGTCTAGGATATAAAAGAATCCATAAGAAAACTAAAATGGCAATGGGCTGATAATGCTATGAGAATTGCAGACAACGGCTGGACATGACGACTCACAACTCAGGCCCTGAGATCACATGTGAAACCAGGGCTGACAAAACATTAGATGACATGACAAACTGGAGAGGTTAAAAAAGTACTGGCACCTTGATGCCTACGATAGAGAGGTCACGCGAATCTTGGAAGGAGTCTATGTCCAACAATGAATGCTAAAACACTGATGACGATGAATATGATAAATATATTGATTTTATCATTCTACTTATATAGAAAGCAATTGGCCCCGTTGGGATCTCAACCATCCTATAAAACATTGATTAAACATTGATGCAGCTAAATCAAACTCGACTCAATTTTAGATTATCTACACAAAGTACCCAGATAAAGAAAACAGTTTTGGGGGGTGTTGTTTATGCACAGTTACCCTATTGCAAAACTGAACAATCATTTTCCGTTCATCGGGTAAGCTCTCTGCGTAGCTCAGCCATATTTGATATTTAGACTTAACAGGATCAGAGGGAAAACTTTGACAATTTGATTCTACAAAAACGGAATTTCAATGATTTTTCATGGGTTTCTACAAACGATGTAAATACAACGAATCTTCATACTGTAATTATTTCCTCCAATCTTCTCAGTATCTTTACCGCTCTGCCTGACATAATGACCACTTAAATTGAACCGTAGAAACATAACAATATTCAATCTACCGATATATTTAACGTAATAGATGTATAATAGTATCTAATTAGCATAGAATGATTCCCTGTGTGTATGCATTGCAGTTTCTCGGCGATTCTGTACTGTACAATGTTCTTAATCGAGAAATATATTAGCCTGCACTCAAGGCAGTGCAGTATCGAGGTTAAAGCTTTTTGGATCGTTGGTTCATGAAAAAGCTAATAAAAATAAATAAGAAAATACGGATTGCAGATATTTTTCAAAAGTTTCCATGAATTATCACCCTTGACATTCGATCTACACTTCAGAATACATTTTGCATAAAAATGTGGCTGCGATATTTCTCTACCCACCAGCCGAAAGTGACACAGATATCATTGAGGAACGAAACTCTTCCCCCAAAGATTTGTGTTGATATTTCCTGATTACCTATCCTTCCTATGATGTAACCATGATAGTAGATTGATTATATATTCCATTCAAATGCAACTATGATGCTAGACTGATTACTCTGTCTATTTAAAATGTAGTCATGATGCTGGACTGATTATCCATTGTATTTGAATCTAACCATGATTCTAGACTGATTATCTCTTCAATCTAGAATTTACTTATGATGCAAGACGTGATCATGACTTTCCGTTCGATACATATACGTATATACATATGCAAACTAGCTGTGGACCCCCTGTGACCCCATCCCTCACACATTGGCGTAGCTCAACCAGATTTTACGCAGATTTGAAATGCGTTCTCAGCAGACCTAGACTGTTTTAAAGTAAATAAATTCAGAGGAAGAAAGAGGTTTGCACAATGTTCTACAATGTATTTATAATGCTAAACTGAATGGTCACTTTCCGTTCAATAAACATATAAAAATTCTATCGTTTATTACACCGTGAACATACTGAAAAAAAGTGAACCTCCATGTTCATTAACGAAGCTTTTTTGCGTGGTCAAATTTGGTATGAATGCTGAGTAAGCTTGGGCAAAGAGATTCGGTCTTCCAAGAAAGAGAATGTCAATAGGTTTAGAGGTTTTTATCAACATTATAAATATAATGAACCTTACATTCAATTCAATTTCTTTCCTTTTCTTCTCTTATCATCTGTTCCCCTCTGTCAATCACTGTCTCCTTTTTGATTCAACAGCAGAAACAAAACAATATTGAATGGAAAGATTTATTTGATGAAACAGATAGGTACTAATACAATTCGAGATTTACCTGTGTGTATACACTGCAATTCCTCGACAACCGGCCTTCGTACGATGTTCATATCAGAATTATTTTTATTTATTCCAAGTACTTCTGACCATCATAGGTCATTTTCAAGGTTGTTTTTCAACGTTGCTTTTTATGTCTCAATTTTTTTATCGGAAGGTAGTCTTATTTTGGCCATTTCAGTTTTTATTAAGTTGTAGTTCTATTTGATTTGTTGCGTTATATATCTATTTGATTTTCATCACGGAATTTTTACTATTGAGCTGAATAGCCACCGGTTATGCGAAAGCCTAAATAGCTACTTCAACCCGAAATTCTCATCTTCGTTCATTCATGACCTTTTATCTATTCAGTTCGTTCTTTTCAACGCAGACAGTTTTATTATTAAGAAATGGATATATGATCCGAATGAAATAATTTTAGATTGCGTTATATTATATTGAAACTGTTTTCGATATGATCTCCAGATATGACTCAGTTAATGTATCATTTGGCCAAGACGAAATAAATAGAATGAAACATCAAAATAGAATAGTACTGATGCAGAGATCAAACGAGTGACCGTTACGGTAGCTCAATGTTGAGAGCAACGCTGAAGCAGATACTCCATCGGTATATTGGGTGGATAAGTTATATCCAAAACAAAATCCAGCCATCCCTCCATGGACAACACTTCGATCCAATTCATTCACAACACAGAAAATTTCGGTTTTCTCCATATCTTCATCTTAACGATGTTTCGGTCTTACTCCCAACAAAACAACCCTGAATGAATACCAACTCACCAAATCTGCGTTATCCACATTGTCAATAGAAAGATTTCACTACACATATATCTGAAAATCATACAACGTGCACCTGAGAAATCATGCTCGTCATCACATGAAGAGATCGCAACAGAAGAGTATATTAGACGAAAGACAGGAGTCCGAAATATCATAGAGACGGTCAGGAAACACAAATGGCCATGGGCTTGACATGTTGCAATAACAGACAACTGCTTGTCATCAGGACACACAACAAGGACCATCAGAGATCATATACGAAATTGTTGCCGACAAAAACTCAGATGGTGTGAGAGATGGATAAATTTAGAAAGTACTGGCTCTGCAATGCCCATGATAAACTCGTTTGCCGAGTTTTGGTGAAGGTTTCTGTCAAATACAAGACGCTAAATGGTTCGTGCTGCTGCTGCTGCTATATATATATATATATATATATATATATATATATATATATATATATATATATATATATATATATATATATTCCTGCTCAGTTTTGTTGTCAAATTTATTGCTAATGTTTGTGATTTAAAAAAGAACCAAATTCTCTTGATAGAAAAATCAATCGCTGGATACACGTTCATTGTCATAATTGGCTTCTCAAGTCTGACGCATTGTACACGTGGGCAATTTTAATGAAGGCTACTATTAAAATATATATTCATCTTTTCTCTTTAAGACACTCAACATTGTTCCGAGATGATGGGGAACTTAAGTCTATAGACGTTATGAATATAAAACTTCATTATAGTTTGATATTCACGAGAAATGTCTGGAAAGTTATAATTAATATGTAAATATTTAAATTTACTCTAATGTTTGAATAAATTTCTTAGTCCGACACATTCTTGAGTTTTGATATCGAAGGGAAAATCACCCTACCTACACAAAAGATGTAACCAAGTATGGTTAAGGAAGGATAAGGAGTTCTGTACCGAACCACAAGCTCTGGATCAACATTCTTGAAGCTGCTGAAGGAATCGAACCTTTTACCAATAATGATGGTGGCTCCGAAGTTGCACTACTCTTACAATTGAAGATAAAATAGCTGTTGATGATCAACTGTTTACTTCTAAATTCTAATTTTATTTATTCACAGTCTATATCTGCTAATTTGTTTCCTTCAACTGGACTGTTGATACAGTTAAGAAATGAATATTTGAATCAACAGAATTGGGTTGTATTATATTGAAACTCTTACTTAAAATGATCTCCCGTAATTGAACGGTGAAATATAACAGAATTCTGTTTATGTTGTCCTGGCCAAATGATTCATTCACCGATTGATAACAGGTGATCATTTCAAATGAGAACTTCAGTATAGTATAACGCTATGTATGATCATTTTGTCATATCATACATCAATTTCCTAACACACACAACCACACACACACACACACACGCGCACACACACACACACACACACACACACACATATATATATATATATATATATATATATATATATATATATATATATATATATATATATATATATATATATTAAGGTGGTAAAAAAAATTGAAAAAGTAGTTGTAAATAACTTCCACCAGCTTACTTCTTGTGTTCATTGTGTGTAGGTATTGAGTTCGAATTTCCAGCTTAGCTAGTCTCCAAATACTGATGATCAATACTTTACTTATATATGAATCGTCATTGATTAAATGAAATATCACCCACGAGTATTTGAACTAGAACAAAATGTTTTTTTCCATTTTTGTTTCCTGTGATTGCAGGGGCTGTTATGGATTTTGAGCTGGTAGAATCAAAATTAACTCATCAATTTGGCAACTTTTCTGTACGGTGATATAAGTTTACCTTTTAAATCTCTGTTATCAATTATGAACTAGATGAAAAAAGATGAAAACTCGCTTTTTTTCGTTTAACAATTTGATTCTACTGGAAAAATATTCTAGAAACTTAGCATGTTGATAGCAAAAAAAAAAAATGGTTCCTCTAGCGGAAGTGATTTAAAGTAAAGTGGCTGTTTGCTTACTTACTTATGGCAGGCAATACACACACACACACACACACAAACACACATATATATATATATATATGTGTGTGTGTGTGTGTGTGAAATAACAACATTCAATATATATATATATATATATATATATATATATATATATATATATATATATATATATTGAATGTTCTTAATTCAGATCGCATGTCCCGGGAGATATTTTGTGAGAAAGATTGAAAGAATTTATTTCCATACGATGGGCAAACTTGTAAAAATTTCAATCACAGTTTTCATACTGAGTCGCATTTTCTTTGCTCCTATCCAAATGAATCACTTGTGGTCAGTGAGACTGGCACTTGCCGGAAGCAGTCCGCAGTTAACCCATTTCGAGAGACGCTGAAGGGAAAAGCACCAAACGAAACTGGGCAATGACGTGCCACAGGCAACTAAATCTTCCAATATTGAAAGAAAATTGTCTTAAGAAGTAGCCGTTTCGGGGGCCATTTCTATTAAATTATTCCAGTAAGTGTGTTTCGATCGAAAGATATTCCAGCCTCTCATGCGTATGTCCAAGTGAACGTTTGTACAGGGTGTCCGAAAAGTAAACATCTAACAAATTAACAAAGAGAAAGGATTTTATAAAATATACGTCAGGTTAGATCAATTGTGGGATAGGAAAAAGGTGTGAGTAATGAATAAATCACTTCTTCCGAGGTTTGTTGGACAACGAGATCCATATAACCAGCCAACCAGTCAGCGAAACTCACTTGAAAACTAATGAAACCAATGCTGACAGTTTTGGTTGAGAGTTTCTGATAGAAAAAAAAAACAAGAACCATAAGTTCCACAATGTGTCCACCATTCTTGGTGGTAATTGTTATAATTATAGTATTAGTAAGATGAGGGGTAGGAGGAGGGAGACAAAAAATCAAGGTATTTTTTTCAGAGTCAATCGATCCTCATATTTACAATATGGAAATGAGAGTATAATTTTCAATAAGAATAATAATTGTCTTCTATTAAAGACATAACAGCTGGACTTGCTTAATTTATTTTCAAATCATACCATTAATGACGTCCCACTTTCTGTGATAACATACTTTCCCCTCCTCCTATTTCTCTTGTTTAATGTGAATGGAGCCACCCGAACATTCAATATACACAACAGATATTTTGAAAACACGAATAGAATTGATGCCCTTAAAATAACTATTTATCTGGTGAAATGGAGTCGGGTGTAAACATCTGTTGGCATTATGATACGCGTAATTCCCTACAAAATGCATCATTATTTTCCATTCAAATCGTTTGAAACCCATTGGTGGTGATATTCAGATATAACACGTATTTCCAAAAGGAAAATATAAAAAAAGGCTACAGACGTAAGAAAGTTCCGAGGAAAACAGAAGATTCTATCATTACAGTGTCTGAAAATTAGAGTTCCATATACTAAACCCCCAAATTATCGATTTCTGCATAATTCATCACATTAGAGTAATCGAACATAAAACGCAGCTCGAAAATTTTCCATTGCAAATCAACTACTGCTTAAAATGGACTCAAAATAACGCATCACTAACGACTATACGACTCCAACAAGCGATGACAAAAGAAAAAGCGTATCAAGTCTCCCATGACCAAAATGTATGGTATTTAGGAGTCACTCTCCAGAATTCCAAAGATTCAAAAAGGGTGAAAGATCATGATGTTACTAATTATATTCCTAAATTCATTTCCATCCTTTCAGATCAGTTTTTGATCTTCCTAACAATTGTATTACTGAATATGGCCTTGTACATTTGGTCTATTCTCACGCATATGCTACTCCATTGAGAAAAAATGACAATGTTGCAGATATCAAGATCATCACTGAAGCAATACAGTTATTTTGAGGGTGTGTTTTCAGGAAATAGTCGATCGTTTTGAGGTCTGTAAAGACATTTATGGTTGCCACGTTGAAACGACAAATTAAACGTGACACCCCATTCTCGAATTGATTTATCAAAATATGCAAACACACATTACACACACACACACACACACACACACACATATATATATATATATATATATATATATATATATATATATATATATATATATATATATATATATATATATATTCCAAACAGGTAACTCAATATACGGTGGGTTTATTCCATAAAATGCTCATTACACAAACACTGAGTTTGAGTAACTGTTTCAAATAGGCTTACGAAAAAGTTGAATCATTTGCATGTTGAATGCAAACAGGGCAAAACATAAAGTTGTTAGTGTAGCGAATCCATTATTCCACTGACTATATATATATATAAAAATATTTGTAGGAATTACTCTATACTACTCAGTATCGATGTTATCTAGTTGAAAATCGATCCGACCATTTGTTCATGCTTTACATTCATTTTTTTCGATGTGCAAGCATTTTTCTAGCGAGGTTTGTCACTGAATGACTGACTAACAGCATGAAATACCGAAAAAATCCACAACTTTTCTCTTCCCTCCAATCCTATAATTTTCTGAGAGGCCAATGGAAGGAACTTTCGCAACAATTGTCCCTTTTCTAGATTTGCATAAGTAAAATCACTGCAGCACGACTAACCTGTCAAGTAGGCTATAGATTCTTCTCCCTGTGTCAGAGTGTTCATATGCCTGCGCGTCTGGGCGCCCTTTTTGTCATATTTCTGGAGCTAGAACCTTGAAGATTTGCTGAGTACACCATTAGACACCGTTTTGTACAGTTTTGGTACACCAATAACTTATCATTGTATATATAATTTTGAGCAAAATGCATGTCTTTTATACATTTTTTGAAACATATTTATGGTGATTTTTATATTTCTAAAATTATCCTCTTCATTCCAGATCTATCATTGTTCTTCTCCGGAATTGTGTAACTGGGGCAGCTTGAAAAATCAAACCTACCTTGTTTTCAAGTGTGTTCTGCAAAACCGACAATGTTTCAGTATCAGTAAAGGCATAGAGGATCACCATGTTGGATTTCATTCTTAAATCTGTATCCGGCTTTTTATAATCGAAATTACATGCAGCTTCCTTCACTTCACACGCACATACACACCTGTAGACAATCCGTGTATATATATATATATATATATATATATATATATATATATATATATATGTATATATATATATATATATTCTTTATAATTATTCTTTAGATGCGCAAGCATCTTGAGTATCGAAGTTCGACTGACTGACAGGCTGGCCGAAACACTCCTTCGATCTCTTGATCTCTCCTATTATTAATGTCAGGAAGTATAGGGGAGGAGAATCATGCCTTTTTTCTCACTACCAGGGTTGTATCATTTCCTTTTTTTTCTCAGAATAGAAGCTTTTTTCCTCAGCACCTGGTGTATGTACACGATGGTTTGATTCATTTGACACGTTCTCTTTTCTTTTCATGAAAGCTACGGACTATATTTATGATGTTTTGTTCATGGTTTGTAATTGTATCGAGAATCTCTTCTTACACACTCAACTAAAGGTCTGGCTAGTCAACCGAAAAATCTCCAAGTGACCAACAAAATTCAGCAGCCTACCATTTTAGAGTGATCAATCGAAAAATTAGGAAAAAGGGTGATCAATTAATGAATAACTTTTCTTGGTCTTCGTTGGTCAATCTTCAGTAGAAAAATGTTTGAATTTCAAAAAACAAGCATGAAGACGGACACAAACTAAGCAATAATTTTAGAATAAACTTACATTATAAATTGTCCATACCAATTAAAACCTATTTAGGGGTGTTTTTTGAAAGTATTTTTCCTAATATAGCAAAGAGCAAATGTTAAATTTTCAGCCCTCTATCTCCAATGCTGTGAACTGCATGAGTGATACATACGTATATACGTACATACATTGCCAGCTATATTGGACAATCTTGAAAACTGAAGGAACCTATGCTGTCAGTTTTGTTGAGCGTTTTTAACTCATTCGAAACTGTTTTGATTGAGATTTGTAATGTCCTTATGTAAGTTCATAATAATTGAATAAAATATGCCCGGTGTGCGCTGTACACACACATAGAAAGACATAACAAAAAACGAACTTTTGCATCTATTTTCTAACCAGATTTTCTTCGTAATCCGAATTTATAATCATTCTATTTCGACAGAATCTTGACGCCCGTGTTGTTGCGAGCTGTTTGGCAAAGATGACAGGGAATATCAGCATAATCGTTATAACTTGAGTTGTTTGCATGTTTGATTTGGTTCGCTTATTAGTTTTTGTCCTGTTATCTACACGTTAAGACCTACAACTAACCTGCGTTTCACCCAGTTGTTTGATAGTCATAGAAGAATAGCCTAAAAAGGGTAGTGGTGCCTTAATACCCTGCGTAATGACGCCCTTTGAGATCTCAAAGATCTACTCTAGCATCATTTCGTCTTTTCAAAAGCAAAGTTCTCTTTCAGGATTGCCATTTTCCGTATTGTCACGTTTCCTTTTGATGTATCCAGGATTTAAAATATATTTGAGAAGAGACAACACTTGCACCAAGCCAAGTTTAGACACTGGGTTAGGTTATAGAACACATGGGTAATGCGATGTTAAGCAAAAAAAAAGCACCAATCGTATTGAATGGTCAGGCTCAGTCATCATGATTGGGAAGGTCAGCCAGTATACAAGTGCACTCAATGGTTTCTCACTGTCAAATGAGTAGTCTGATACAATATTGTTTAATCATGAATGAAGTTAGGTCCTATGTGATTGGTAGCATATCTACATCTGATTCACCAGCTCTCCTCAGATAGTTGTATTTGTAAATACCTGATCCTTATTAAATAGCGTGTATATAATAACGATTAGCTTTTATGCATTTTATCTGATTGTCACTAGGTGAGAATATATGCATATTTTCTTTTTTCTATTGCTGACACTTCTCATTGGTTAATTTACCTCCATATCATGACATAACACTTACACTTTAGATTATGTTATAGAAATTGTTGTGACTTAACGTCTAATTGCACTAACAGTTTGAGTTGGATCAAGATTCGTGAATGATTAAAAAGGAGAATAGCCGATTGCCTTAGGCTCCTCAGTATTGATTCATACATAATTAACTCCATCATTTTGGATGCGTATATTCTAGCGTATAATAATGACCAATATGACTAGAATAAAAAATGTGCTTATTTTTATATCACCATCATCAGTTAGCGCTATTGAAACAAAATTACCACATTATGAGAAAAAAGAAAAGACATCAAATGAACATTTGAAATCATAAAAGCTATCGACAACACAGCGAAAAAAAATAATTCACGATGGAAAAAAGAATATATATATATATATATATATATATATATATATATATATATATATATAAGAGAGAGAGAGAGGGGGAGAGAAAAATGAGTTTTGTAAACAATTAGAACCGATTAATGGGTCAAGATTCAGAATTATTTGAAAGTTGCCATCACAGTCAGGAATTAAATAACCATAGCGTCAAAATGGGAAGTAATATCGAATATTTCATTGAACAATAAATATGGTCAGAATGATTGCTATTTATGACATTTCTGGTGTTTTCTGCTAGCAAACATCAACAATCGAGTGACGAAAAAATCTAGGAAATATCTAGATTCTTCATGTTACCAGTAAATCCGTAAAAGCAACGTTAATTTTCTGAAATGTGGAGGGGAATACTGGTTCTAACTTTTCAAATCTATAGACAAAACTAAATGGTCAGGAGAGCGGAAACACACAAACACATCAGCGGACACCGGCACATGTAGAAAAAAAAATTGAAACGTCCACCACCTTGGCTGGCTAAGATTGTCCAATATTTTGCTCCCTTTTGTTGTTCAATTGAAACAGTAAACAACTCCAAGAATAAATACAATAATTACACAACTACATGAAAACAACATCAAATTAAATCCTTTTGATGAGAGAAAAATCAATCTCTCAAATGCAAAAGGCCCATAAAAGCAAAAATATGTGCATATTTTTACTTGCTATGTCTCACATCTTATGTTGTCTTATTGCATGCATTAGCAGATCAAAGAAGATGTATAATCAAAAAATGATTATGACTACTTTGCATGGAGCAGTTTCATCTAAAGAGTGTTTTACAAAGAAGTAATGATTCAAATAAGAGCGTTTATTCCTACCGCCATGATAGTTGGATTGTTCCTAATAGCTACCCGTATGTTGCCATTTTTCGTTGATGTCTCGTCTCAGTTAACGTATCCTAACGTCTCTTCGAGGTATTCATACACAGTCTACACTGCAGTTGAACAGACTTACTCTGCCATGACAGATAAAGGATGAAATAAATAATAAAACTAATACTTCGTCTTCTATCCAAAATAAAGCATGGACTGTGATGCACCCTTTGTTCAAACCGTATAAATTTGGTGATGTGCTATTTTACTTCAATAACAAAAAGACATGAGTAAACTTTTCGTTTAAGGCACGTCGATTTTGGGATTTAAGTGACACTTCGATCGCGCATGCATCGTGCATGCTCGGGAAACAAAACGATTCAAGCATTGCCAACTTGGATATTTTATATCTGAATTTAAACATGTTTGCATTTTGGATGTAAAAGATGTTTTTTAGGTGTTAGATATCAGTTTATATATTTCGTTAATGAGGCTCAGATATTTTTAGATATTTAGAATCTTGGCAAAATTTCAATATTTCATTTTTCATAAAGTTCAGACACAGATTTTATCAAATCCCCACGTTTGCTTGCTATTTCCAACAACTGACAAGCAATATAGTGAGAGAAAAAAATACAAAAACAATGTATTTCATCGACAAACTGGGAAAATATTCTTTGAAACGAAATAGTGAATTTAGGGGTAGCAAATTAGAACCTTTTTCTCTAAGTTGGTCAACGCAACATTTTCCACAGTGTATCTGGGCTCAGAAAACACGTATGTCTATTTACGTCTGTGGATTTTAAAAAATGGTTTACGTAGCATTCTTATCAATAAAAGTTGAACTTTTTTTTTGTTTTGATTCGTCTCTTACATCGAACATCGAGTTCATGGCTCTCCTGGGATAGGTTTTTTTTCTCTTTCAGCTCTAGATGAATTACATCCGAGAACCTTCAGGAAATTCATTCGTTTTTTCTTACAAAAAAAGTCTTTTAATGGTTTTGCAAGGGATTGGTCTATTTACAGAGAGACTGAAACGATGCTAAACTGGGCACTATTTTTTTGCAATTTTTACGGACGTTCGGTTTTCATGAATTTGCGTTATTCTTTTTTTTTTTTCAAATATCCATACTGCGGCATAAATCCAAAACCTGATAATTTTCAAAAACGTAAAATCTCCTAATGGGAAGAAGGTTTTATAATACTCAAGATAAAACAAACCAAAAGAAAAAGACAAATTTCTTTTTCTCACTTTACACTCCTTGAATTTTTGATGTTATCTTTTATTTAGATCCATATTTCACTGAATGAATGAATGTTTACGGTATGTATTTTTAGATGAATTCCTGGGATATCTAGAGTTGTTTCAATTTTCTTTCCCCAATATTGGATGATTATTCAAATAATTTTCAGGAAATTTTGGATTTCCTTTGCCTTCGTTTTGACTTATATTCATTCTGTCATCATCTGCGATTTCTGAATGTTTATTTCATTTCATTGAATGATTTCTCAATCCTTACAACTCAAAATGACATTAACTGATCCAGAAGTTGAAATAAAGCGAGCAAACTTGGATATAGCACGGAAATTCAAGTTAACTGGAAAATTGTTCCTCTCTACGAACACTTTCGCCGGATCAAAATTAAAGCTGAACGATTACTTTAAAGTTTTTGCGAATTGTATCGACTTGTTCTGTATTGCTCTGTTCTATAATTTAACATTTATATTTTACATTGTATTAAAGCTACTTTTGAATTAAAATATTTGAATTTGAGTTAGAAAAGAAAAAAGGCAAAAAGATTCTCTTCCTCTGACAATATTCGATTTGACGGACAACTGCCCACCACTCCTAGTCTGTTAAACGAAGGTTACATTGTATATGAAATTCAGTGCTAGTTCAAATAGAGCATATCTGGATGGGACAGGACTTCATGATGTGTGGTGCTGCATGTCAAAATTGTCATGTAGAATAATCTCCTGTTCGACATACGGCTACGGATTATTTCAATTGCTTCTGTTCTATTCGTTTCTAGATTATTCTAGATTGTTCAAGCCAAGGGGGGTAATACATAGGACTTGAGGAAAGATATATAATCTATACCTTTGAATCTTTCTTCGGAATATTAGTTTGTTTGTTTTTTTAGGAATATTAGATTTCTAAAGAACCGCCCGATCCAAACATTCGAAAACTCGAAACTGCACCTCCTTCGGAATATCTCTGAAGAATACCTACTCCGTACGTTGGCTACAAGCTGTCAGATGATTTTGGTGCATATATATATTTTTACAATTGTAGTGAGGGACTATGATTTCAAATTGTTTCAACAAATCGAATGGATGAACCAATTCCTTACTAATATATTTCTAGATAAATAAAGCAATCATCGGTGCAATTCAATTTGAATTACATTTATTTGTCACCCATATCTTATCTTTAAGACTACAGTGACCTGTTACCCA
This sequence comes from Thysanoteuthis rhombus, assembly GCA_963457665.1. NCBI lineage: Eukaryota > Metazoa > Mollusca > Cephalopoda > Oegopsida > Thysanoteuthidae > Thysanoteuthis > Thysanoteuthis major. Next base: position 3,812,819 of record OY735200.1, read on the forward strand.
AGTGTTGCATGATCTCAAGTCAATCTTCATGGATCGTTTTGAAGCCAGACAGAGACGCAGGGCCCTTCGCCAATATATCGATCATGAATATTTCTTTGATTAGTGACTTCGATCACGCAAACTAATATGCAAATGATCTCCCTCCCCGGGTAGATTTTTCTACCGGAAGAGTCACATCGACATTATCTAGGTTTCAAATGAGCAGAACTAATGCCAACGACCATAAGGGGAGGGGTTTTAGGAGCAATGGGGAGATATAGAAAGTTGGCATTTCTTCTACATCGTAATTATGGCGCCCATAGTTAGATTAATGACAGCGTGATGTTTGTTTCTGTTGCCAAGTAGCATTCGATGATACTGATTACCAGATTACACACACACACGCACACACACACACACACACACACACACACACACACACATATATATATATATATATATATATATATATATATATATATATATATATATATATATATATATATATATATATATATATATGTATTTCCTATTAAACAGTGCATGCATACTTTGTCAGACTATGCATTTCTAGCACCAGACTGTTTTCCAGAACGTATAGCCTAGTGGGTCAAACCTGCAGCTAATCCTATCTAGTAAGGTGTCTGGTGACCATGTATTCAATCCCCAGTCGGCGGATAATATACTATGAGAGCTAAAAAAAAGTGGAAAACTATGTATACAACAGATCTCCATGAAAAATCCGCTGAAAAAGAAGAAAAATCAAGCAAAGAATCACACTAGGTTGGCAAACCTCTTGTAGAGAAACCAGAGAATCCCATTAATTTTGTAAAGGAGAGTTCACAACCAATGCATCCTCGCCTTAGTTACTTATGAAGTTGAATTGTGGAACCCAACCAAAAGATAAGCTTCAACCTGAGAATCATACAATGTACACTGGTGAGAATCAGCTTCAACATCACTTTGAGAGATCACAAATAAAAGTATTTTGAAAAAAAAGAAAGTCAGATATCGTGAAAAACATTAGGAAACTCAAATGTCAATGGGCTGAAGAATGTCATCCCTTCCATCACATCTCACAACTTGAATCTACAGAGATCATATGCAAAACTGTGGACGGCAAAAAAGATATCATTGCAAAATAGACAAGTTCAGAACCTACTTGATCCGTGACGCCCTAGATAGAAAGGTCTTGTTTTTCTTGAAATAATTAATTATCATTATTTCGGTTATTTCAAGGAAGAATAACTTGAAAAATCAAATGGAAACATAGTTTAATTACGGAAACAATCAGATGACGCCAAATTCTGAGAAAAATGTACATTGAACATTGCAGTTTCTCAACATAGTCTGTCCATATTCCCAATTTTCGATTGATTTGAAACAAATAATTTCATTATAGAAGCAAATTCTGACAGTGGTGCCAAAGGATGTAAAAATGGTAAATGCAACAATGCAAGTTCCGAACATAGTCTCCTCTTCTTCTTGTTCTGGAAAAAAAACACATTTTGTATGCACATGAGAAACGTGTCAGTGCATAGAATATAAATATAAGTTTTACAATTCTTCGGCTCCTTGTAGTCATTTTTGTTTTTTAGTTTTGGGAAGAATCGATTCCAATAACTCACGATATATCTAGATTATATTTTTTTTCTCAACTCATTTCAGACCAACGCCTTGTTGACACCTGGGTACGTTTCAACGCTTCCTTGTGGCTAAAATGTGAGAAGCACTAAACAGACATGTAGTAGCTCGTCATCAAAAACATCATCATTGTGTTCAAAAGTAAAGAAAAAATATCAAAGATCAGGTATATCAATCGATTTTCAAGTAAATACAATAAGAGCAATTTGTGAATTAGAATTATAGATAGCTTGTAAAATCTCCGTGACACTCTTTCTAAAAGCTTGAGTCCCCCTCAAGTTCCTCAATCACTTGAGACAAGCCAATACCCTACAGGGTGCACGGACGCCCAAATTCAGAACCACTGATATAGTCCAAATATCTGAAAGGCTAGCCTACTTTAGATTTTGAACTCTAAATGATTGAACACTTTTTGAAACTCAGACTAAATCTTCTAGAAATATGCAACAATCGAGTTTTGATAGATAGATAGATAGATAGATAGATCTCCGTGTAGGCACTTGGGAGTATGCGTTTGTGTGCAAATGATAGATCAGTAGAAATGAATAGATTACTGCATATTTTGAATACCATTATCCATATGAATGCTGTCCATTATAAGTAATGTCTCCTTGGTTGTCCATTTCAACGCATGACAAGACATAGCTTTGAAGTTTTCCGGTCAATTACAGTGTTTCTACCAACAGGGTTTCACTGATTTTTCAATACATCAAAGCTGTTACATACAATAGGACTTCACTGTGAAATTCACTTTCCAGTAAATTTGCTGCACCTCCGTCGAAATCTTTCCAATAAAATTTTGACATTACTTCCGAATGGTTCAATTTAGATTAGATTTAATAAGTATGAATGAATCACTCTCTCCGCTCTTTGTTATATATATATATATATATATATATATATATATATATATATATATATATATATATATACATATATATATATATATATATATATATATATATATATATATATATATATATATATATATATATATATATATATATATATATATATCGGATGGAGAGAGCGGAAGGATAGATACCAAGATACAAAGAATTATGTATAGCGTGCGAACATTTTCCTTTTGTATTACATCTCACTGTTACAATTCGTCTGAAAATCCTAGAATCATTTTCAACGAATAATTGTATATGTATTATTTTTATTGGGACCTCTTTTCAACAGACACATCGTTTTTACACACTAAACATGCCAATCAGCCTAAGCAGCGTAAATAGATAAACAATCCACTATCTGCCCTTTTTTTTCTTAACGTGTATTCATAACCATTCAGTTGGATTGGATATCTCTTTCTTTTTAATAAAATTGTCCTCATTGGGGGAATATAAAAAGAGCAGATATGGGTTCGTGCCTATCATTCTGTGTTCTGCTTTACCGGTTATCTACTTAGCTAGGTCAGTGAAGGGCATTACGTCAAGCTGGCCTCTTAGTGAATGCAAGTCAGAATAAAGCAGTGGCCCATTCTTTCAATAGCAATTTTTTTCAAGCTACCGTGGCTTATCGACGTATTTACCGTGTGATAACAAGGTGTAGGTTGAATGTGTTCCGAATAAAAATAACGTATCTATAATTATTCCGTTGGATTATGCTGACACAGGACAAAAATACTTCGATGAACTACTCAAATGTAGGAACCCCCTAAAAACTCCTGCATAACCAGGACAAACGTAAGAAAATGAAAAAAAAACGGGGAATATGACTTGAAGGATCAGGAACAAGCTACTAATAGCAATTTGAACGAAGAAAAAATAATGAATTTTAATTAGAATAATCTGATTAGCGACACCAGATAATTCAGTCTAGCATACATAGCTTTCCATTTTCCTTCTCTCTCTTCATTTCTCTCTCCCACTTTCTCTTTTTTCTCATCCCTTTGTTGTCCGTTTCTTTCTTTATATATATTTTTCTCTGTTTCTTTCTCTCTTTAATAATTTCTTCCTTCTCCTTCCCGGTAATTGATACGTTTGGAATAGAATCTTTCTCTCCGCTGTCCTGCTCTCTTACGATTATCCAAAATTTTCATGTTTTAGGCTCAACTGAGGTCTTAACAGAGGTCTGAACTCGTCATCGTTGTTAAGTTGAGAAAATAATGTCAACACGGTAAAAGTTCGACAAAGTGAAAACCATCTGAACCAAAAAGTATTGTTAGACTTTTGATATTAACATAACTTTATTGGCTGCCAAAGGAAATATAAGAATCTAATCAAATATAATTTAAATAAAAATATGAAATTTGATCCCTTCTGTGGTTCGAAACGACTGATTATTTGGTCAATATATTCCTTTGCAACTTTTGAAGTATCTCTTGACAGCCATAAAATGTTACAGAAGGTATTCTTTTACGTTGCTTTAAACGACAGTCACTGCAACTACAACCCAGACGTTTTTTTTTGTTTTTGTTTTTCAATTTCCCTAGTGCAGCTCTGCGCGCCCGACAGTCTGGCTTCCAAACCCAACCATGACTGCCATGTAAATCCGATCCCTCGTGAGGATAAAATAGACTGATAATCCCGTCAATATATTTGCTACCTCTATTTTCATCTCTGAACACTCATAAAGTGTTTTAGACGACATCCACTTAGTTTCATTCATCATTTTATCGATGCATGCAGCTAGGCCTGTTTGGGGACCGGGGAAGTTGGGGAAGGTGGCGTTTTTTGGTATGTATAATTGTTTGTAGTGTACAGATCGGTCTCCTTATTACGAGGATTAATGGGATAACCACGGAAGGCCTTTACATGATCCATAGTCGTTTATGGTACCTGGATTTCCAAAATTATCATTCATTTCGATTTTGACCAGGTTCGACGTTGCTTAACTACAATGATACCACGAGAACCGATGCGTCCAACGTAATTTCACCGTAACTGTCTATTAAGCTCTCTTCAGAGGCCTGTGACTGCATCTCCCACAACAATTTTTTTTCCGTTCTCTGGACAGTTCAGACAGTCTCTCTTAAATACGATCCCCTATGAGGATTGAAGATGTCTCTATTTTCGTCAGCTACTTCTACTGTATCTGTAAGTACATATAAAGCATTACATTAACTCCATTGCCCCCATACAGTCGCCACTGCGACTAAAAGCACAATGATGTTTTGATTTCCTAATGCAGTCCAGACAATCTTTGTTCTATTAATGGCAGTTATGTGTTTGGCCAAGCAATGATTGTCACGTGACTGGTGATTAATATCGATGCCAGTCTTCCTATCGAAGTAATGAATGATCAACTCTCAAAATAACAGAAGGGAATTATCTGCTGGAGCGTTACGTCTCTATTGTGTAAAGAGATTAGTAACAACGTTTCGGCTGTTGCTAAGTTAACAAAGTTTATACATTGATGGAATAAAGTTTCTTAGACAATCAAAGGTTATCAATAGCTGGCTCTTTCAATAGTTGAAATGTTCTCCAGAAAAACTGATCAGTAATTCAACAGGTCTGGTTGATCATTAGATAGAAATCGCCACGTGAACAACTTATTATTGTAACATGCAGTGTTGGGGCTGACCATTTTTTGACGATTGGAGATGGGTGATCAATGAGATAATCATTATTGGTGTATTGATGCAATGCATTTGGAGATAAATGAGACACAATTTCCAGATTGATGGAATGATATTGACTGATTTGTGGGACACAATTGGCAGATTGGAAAAATGCAATTTGCTGGAGCATGAGACGCAATTGGCATATTAGTGGAATACAATGGACAGATCATTTGTATAAAATTGGCAAATTTGTGAAATGCAATTGAAATATTTGTTGAACACAATTGGCAGATTTGTCCCATGCAATTGACAGATGATTAAGACACATCTTGCTAATTTGTGAAATACAATTGACTTATGAATGGGACACGAATGGAATATTTTTGAAGTGCAGTTGACAGATGAGTTTGACATGTTTGGTTGGATGGCAGTATTTCGATGGACAAATGAGTGAGACATTGGGCAGATTTGTGAAATGCAATTGACAGTTGAAACACAATTGGTAGTTTGGTGAATTGCTACTGACAGAATATGAACAAAATATGCAGATTTGTGAAACAAAATTTACAGCAGCGTGAGTCAGAGTTGGCAGATTACTGGAACGCAATTACAGATGAGTGAGACACATTTCAAGCAAATTGGTGAAACATGTTTTACGTATGAGTGGGTCACAAATGGCAGATTGTTGAAATGCAAATGAGTGAGACACAATTGGCAGTACGGTGAATTGCAATTGAGAATTTATTGAGACATAAGATGCAGATTTCTCAAATGTAATTGACGGATGAGTGAAACACAATTGGTCGATAAGTTGATCGCAACAGACAAATTGATGAGACACAATTGGTAGATTGGCAAAAATCAATTGAAAAATCAGTTCGACACAAATGACCGATTGGTGAGACGCAATGTGCAGATTTGTGAAATGCAATTGACATATAAGTGAGACATAATTGGCAGATTTGTGAAATGCCATATACATATCAGTTAGACACAATTGGACAGATTGGTGAAATGCAATCGACAGTTTATTGAGACAATCGGCATATTGGTGAAATGAAATTGACTGAATTATGATACATAACTGGCAATTGATTTAGACAAATACGCTGTCAGAAAAGTATCAATTTTACTCAACATATTTAGAAAAAAACGTAAATTGAATGCTGTATGAATAGCAACACTAGTGTGCAACGATTTATAACAAATATAGACGTATGAATTATTCAATCTAGCGTCGAAATTTGATAGCATGTGAAAAAAAAATCAATCGATCTATGAATACGGTCAGTATAATTGTACTTAAGGCATCTATGAATTCTTCCACTCGAAAACAGTCATTATGCTGTGAAAAAATTCCGTTGCATTTGGCATGAATAATCCACCAGACTGCTTTGAAAAATCTTAATGAAATGGAATTTCAAAAAGAAATTGGGGAAAATACATTTAGAAGGCAGTTCGTAGATTATTGATACCAAATGACAAGTCTGATAATGAAAAGGGATGGCAAGGAGTGTTTGAATGAACAAAATCACATAAACGCACAAACACACGCATCTATAAAAGTAAATAGAAGTCTTCGCCATCTTTGGTGTCTACGGTTGAGCACTAGCTGCTATGCCACCATGATTGAAAGGGAAAATTGTTGGGACATTGGACTGGCATATCTGGTGTGGATTACCACGTCAATCTTTTTTCCAGCTTCTGGTCAAGTGGGGGATCATTTTGTGTTTGAATTTTGTTAATTTTAAGGCATATTTGCTGTTGGTAAATGTCAATCGGTAGTTAATAAGCGAACGATCAGTGTCTGACCTTGTACTAAAGTGAAATAAGTGTTTTTGTCTTTTGTCTGAATTTTTGGAATAAAAGGCGTGAATGCTACCAAGCATGAACTAAGGTGAAAATTAATTTAAACCTACATTGTAAATTGACTCGCCCTGAAAGCATATTCATTGTTGATTTTATGAAAGAGAGCAACTTTTTTAGACGTGATAGTAAATATTTTACAATTCATCCCAGTAGCTCAAATTGTGAAGAGAAGACCAACCATGTTGACATGGAGAGTTTTGATATCAGTTTCTTTCAGAAAAGAAATGTCCAGTAGACCATTACGTCTCTACTCTGTAAAGACATTGGTAAGAATAAATTGCCTTTGGCTAAGTAAATAAACTTAATACCTAGACAGGGTAAAGTTCCTTCAAAGACTGAGAACTATCAATAGCCGGCTCCTTGCATCATTTGTGCGTCCATGCTTCGTGTTTAACCCTTTTTCCCCAGTCAGAGAGAATTGATCCAAAACAATTTATTTTTTGACTGCCGTTGCGCAGACAGTGATCAGGGAAAAGTTGTAGCTCGATTTTTTCTGTCCACCAAGAGTTCAAGATTATAATACGTCTTAGTGGAATTAAGAAAAGATTGGGAGAGAGAAAAAAATCAAATCAATGATAATTTAGTAAGCCACATTTGTATCTCGTATAAATGGATTATCGTAGCCCAAGTAAATACCCTGACTAATTATCAAACATGCATGTAGGGAATATATATTTTTTATCTGAAATTATCTGAATATTATAATTTTTTCATCCAAAATTATCTAAACAAGATTTTCGTATTATTGGACTGAAATGATCATAGATACCCCAAGAAAACACGGAAAAGGTTTTCAGATGGTTCCTAATGATTTATTGATGCAAAAGAGTACCAGCCCAGGTTGTGTCTACAACTGATCCATCCCCAGGAATACGCATGAATAAATACAACTACACCAAAAAATAAATGTACCAAACAAAAAATGTATGCTCCAAATACTTCCCTGAACTAGGGGAGTGCCTATTCAAAAACTGCAAGTATGGAGGGTGTTGGACTCTATAGTGTGTAGAGAAGCCTGTCCTAATCGCCTTGTAAAATAATTCTCTGTGTATCCTGAGAAACTACTGGCTTTGGAGTATTTCAGATCATTGAAGTGTTGTCGATTTGAATATCTTATATCTATAATTATTTCTAAAGAACAAAGGTCAAGAAAGATAACGATAAATGTAATCTTTAACTTGTTTATTCATTTCTATTAGATTTTTCAAGAACAGGTGAACCAAATAACTGAAAACTCGATGTTGCATTATTTTGTCTAATGATTAACATATCTGGCAAAAGTTGACATCGTAAAATTGTTATTTATCGACTTATTGTGGGGTCTACGCTCATTAATACGCGGATATCTTTTTCGACTGTACCAAGATATTTGTCTGTTTGTCTGAAAATAGGTTCTCTAATACTAGATATAAATGTAAGAACTCGGATAATTTTCGAGGATTTCAAGAGATTTTCTTGTTCCTTTCCGGCAGCGGACCAAGAATATTCTGCTTAGAAAATTTTCTGCTCATTGGGACACGTCAGTAATTGAATTTCCGTTATAAGAATCTATCGCTGTAGGAGGCATTACTGTATCTTTATACAATACTGTTATTTATCTTTTCTAGCATTCAAATTAGACTTTACTTTTCTTTCCTCACAGGGTAACCTCATCTCAGATGGACTGTGTTGCAAGGCTAAAGGCTTTCAATTTACCCATAGGTACAACTGGGAAGTCCTTTCTTGTCGGAACTCTTCTATACAATTTAGGTATCACAGCTTACATAAGTACTCTAATGTAATGTATGTCTCAGGGAAAAGGAAATCTTGCAGTAATAAACTTCATTACGCTGAATACTACCCAGAAAATTTCTATTCCGCATAATAAGATTCAAAATGCCTCCAGATGGGTACCCACATGAAATTTTGACGAATTTGTTTTTTCACATCTTATAAATATCAATATCATTTCGAATGTTATATAATGATAAAGCAATCGAGGAAGATATCCTATGCCTGGTGCAGTTTATATATAGGATATTTCATACAGTAAGACACCGGCAGACTCTGGTTGAAGCGATATGTTTTGATGGAAAAATTGTTTGCATCTGATAAATATAATATCTTGCATGAATGTATAATGTACATATTGCATCCAGGATATATAAATTATATTTTTTTCATCTTCATCGTTCATTGTTGGACATGAAACTTCCCCAGCATATTAATCGTGAGCGTCATGAATCCTGGTTATTTTTTTTTTCGCCATCTCATGTTTTAACGGTTTTGGTTCTCCGTTTGATCACAGGAAATCCATGTCACTGCATGACCAGCCCATTGCCATTTCAGTTTTCTTAATGGTCTATATGATGTATTGGACTCTTGTGGCCTTAGCATGTGATATTGGATATGGTTCTCCTATGTGCACATTGCATGTTTCTCAGTTTGCAGGTCAGTCTATAGGCTCAGTTTTATGTTTCAGCTTCATAGATAACATTCGAAAAGATGCATTGGTCAGATGCTCTTCTCTTTTAGAACTAATGAAATTTCCTGGCTCTTGAAAGGTTTGGCTTACTTTACCGAAGGCTTGCCATCCAACAGCAATTCACTTGACTTTTTCTCTGAATTGTTTAGATTGGTATGCATTTATTTCCAACACGTTTGTCGTACATGACCTTTATCTTGTGACGGCCAACTTTCTTGCTTTCTTCGTTAAATTCAGCATTATTTTTTGATGTCAGAGAAGTTTTCTGCAAAAGAAAACGATGTCGTCAAAAAATCTGAGACTTCTTAAGCATTCACTTTCTATTCTGATTCATTTGTTTACGTTCCTAAAACGTCTTATCTCGAAGCAGGTTGTGAAGAGTTTGGGTGAGCTAGCATCATCTTATCTTATCGATTTTTGGAGTTGAAATGACTGTTCTTCATGTAACCTGATGAAAGAGTCGTGGTGGCTATGTATAAGTTTCAATATTCTGACATATTCTTTGTATACGCCTTGTGGAGTGTTAGCATCAGTGAAATTAGTAATTTCTGTTGAGTCGACGGTCTTAGTCAAGTCTTTAATCGCTACTTAGAGTGATGTTTTTTATTCGACTGTGTTCTGTTTTACTTGATTTATGGAATAGAGATGGTCTATGGCTCAGTAGCTGCTTCTAGAGCCAGCTTGTTCCCATAGTTGGTTTTCATCCAGCGTTTCGGTGATTCAGTAGGTGATAACTCCAGATAAAAGTTTGTGCATGCAGTCTAGTAGACTTAAGGGTTCCTAATTTTAAAGGTTTTACGTGTTTGTTTGTTTTTTGAGTGTTAATTAGCCTTATGAGGATGGTGTTCCAATCTTCTATGATTTTACTTTGTTTAAGGTATACCTCGAATAGCATGGCTAGCTTCTCAGTGATGACCATACTGGTTCTTCAAGTAGGTCGATGGCAGTGTTATCTGGTCAATGTGTCTTTCTTTTTCGGTTTGATTGGTGTCTTGCTTCACTCTCCGTGGTGTGACTTCTGAGAAATCCTCGAACTGCTTATTCACGTCTCGCACATTCTATCCGTCATTTTGTCTTCCTTGTTTGGAGGAGAAGAGTTTTTTGGTAGAACTCTTGGGCAAGTTCAACGATCCAGACCATTTCTGTTGCTAACTCTAATTTTTCTTTCCAGTGCATTATTTGTTTGTTACTGTCCTGTATTGCAAGTTTTGTTAATAAGTATGAAGCCCCGACCTTTTTCGAGAATTGTTTTAATGATTGCTGTCGTGTATTTCCTTTTGTCATCTCTTATTTCTTCTGGTTAGTTTCATTTAGTTTGGTTGTTTCAAATGTCTCTCTTCTCGTCGTTGGTGACTTGAGATTACAACGTTTTCTCCATGAGCTTTTTAGTTTCATCTGATATTTTATTGAAGGTTTGTGTGTCCTTTGGTTTGAACATGGAGGCAACTTCAATAAGAGAAGCTGGTTTTCAGTTATTGGATTTGTCGATGTTGGTGTCACTCTCTTCTGGTTTGGCTACGAATTCGTATTTGTCCCTCAGTTCAAACTTGGAAGATAAAATGAGCTCTTTTGGTATGTTTAGCAATCATGGTTTGGCGTGGAACATTTTCCTGTCTCCTTAGAATTTTACATCATACAATTCTGTGTCTGCTTCCGACAATGACTTGATTTAGGACTTAGATAACTTTAACAGTGTCAACTTTGTCCACTAGGATATAGTCTATTTCATCCTGGGTTTCATGGTTGAGGCTCTTCCAAGGCCACTTTTTTGTAACCCGTTATTTTGAGCCCGTTTGTGGTTGCAAATTTTAAAAGGTCTTAATCTTTCTCGTTTTGTACTTTATATCCAAACTTGCCGATGTATCTTTCAGTTCCCTGTTCCTCTTGTTTGTTGAAGGCTCCCATAATGACGTCAATTACATTGATGCATTTTCTTGTATCTTGGAGTAGGTAGTATATATCATCGTAGGGATCGCTATTCCGTCTCTGGTTGACTGCAAAGTTAGAGAAAAAAACTAGAATGATGTTCAGGGTGTACCTCTTTGAGAGCTGTACGGTGACATTGGCTAACCGGTGAGAGACAGTTTTGAAGTCAACTACGTAGTGTTTGAGTTCCTTATTGATGAAAAATCTTCATCATGTTTTCTCTTTTCCGTAGCTGTAAAGGATTTTTAGCTCTTTATTATATATATATATATATATATATATATATATATATATATATATATATATATATATATATATATATATATGTAATCTAGAATGCCTTACAGTTATAAACAATAAACGCATCAAAAACCTTTTTCTACCCAATTTTTCTGCCACCTTTTGTATAATCATAATAGTATTAATAATAACAATGAAACGGTAAATCTTGTAACATATATATATATATATATATATATATATATATATATATATATATATATATATATATATATATATATATATATATATATATATATATATATATGTATATATGCACGCATATTTGGAGATAGAGATTTAGTTTGAGAAAACAAAGGGTGAATATAGACACATATATATGTGTGTGTAAGTGTATGTGTAAATATATGTTTGTGTGTGTATGGATTCTAGTATCTGTAGTTTCATGTGTCGGAAGAAAATTAATTCTGACAGTTCATCTACATATATCATTTACATCTACACATAAATAATCACTTTGCTGTCTGCTCTAGTGTTGGTCTGTATATTTCCCTTAAAAAACGATTCCAATCCACATCGTGTGACCCATTTGTGCCACGATTAGCTAGTAAGTAAATAAACATATATCATGTTTTTCTTGAACGGTAGATTTTCGTTATCTGACCCCTCTGAAACCCCCCAATCAAATAACTCAATAAAACAGCCATGAGGTTTTGTTAGTGTTCTTGCTGTTTTTCCCGTCCTCTTCCCCCTCCCCCGTGGATTTTGTTTAGGGGCTCAATTCAAGTGTACGATCATGCTAAACCAATCCTTAGTTTGTTAATGGCAGTGTTTTGACTTGTTTGTTTTGTTCTTATCTACGTCGGAGTTCTTTATTGATCAACTTATTCAATAATCAGTCTATTTACCTATGTTTTAATTGTTCATCCCCAACAGGGCATACTGCCAAAAAAATGTTAGCCACGCAATGGTTTCTATTGAATCACACACCAGACCTTATAATGTTTTGAAATTTTATCTTTGTGAATAGAAATCAATAGGCAAGGATTTGACAGGAAATAATTTTGACGTACGAAACTTGAGAATCAATATACCAAAGATTCATGGACTGAAAGGAAAATAGTTATATGTATACAGAAACGACCACATCTTGTAGGAAAGCCGAAAAGTTAGATACAAGCCGGGTTATCTTTGATTCTAGTAGCTTGCCTTCCTCTACTTGGGTAGGAATATATTAGGATACGTGATTAATTCCGGTTATTGTAGCAGTCTCTATCAGTAGGAAATATTTTTTCGATAGTCTGGAGCGAAGATCTTTGCTCGAAACACACACACATACACATACATGCACACACAGACTTTCTCTCTCTCTCTCTCTCCGCCTATCTATCCGTCAAGCTATCTGTCCACTCATGTTTATCTGTCTATCTATCTAGTTATATTTCTCTCTCTCTCTCTCTTTCTCTCTGTCTCTGTCTCTGTCTCTCTCTCTCTGTCTGTCTCTCTCTCTGTCTGTCTCTCTCTCTCTCTCTCTCTCTGTCTCTCTCTCTCTCTCTCTCTATATATATATATATATATATATATATATATATATATATATAAGAAAGGTTGCTGGATGATGTGATATTGTTCAAAACACTGTATTATCAAATTACCAGTTTGACCAATAGGAATGTGACAGTTGTACAATAAACAAAATAATCAATGACTTTACACTTCTGAATGAGTAACCCAACAGAAGAGTATCTGCATCATAAGATCTCCTGCAATTAGTTACCGAGTTTCATCAAAGCTATGCAATCAGTTTTGAAGTATTGAAAATGATATCATACATCCCAGACCCACCGCGTATGCTTAGCACAGCACAAAAGTAATTCCTCGAATATCAGACAGCTTTTGGAAATTAATTTCCCAAGTAGAATCTAGTTTCAGATACAAAATTTGTCTGGTAAAATGTGGATATAACGTCTAGATTTCGATTTTAAAAAAAATCCATTTAATTCTATGAAATTTCTTTAGTGAATTTGAACGAGTTCGTAGTGGTATTGTTCCAATTTGTTAGAGGTCAAAATTCAACATCAGTTTCATGATAAAAGGTCCTGCAATAGTGTCCAATGAACATCACTATTCTGGGAAGCTTGGAACATGATATGTGCTGGTATAGTGACACTTTTCAACAAGTGAAACGTAGCTTAAAAATGTCTAAATTATGCATATACTGCACTCTATTACTGATTCCGAATCCAAATAGGCGTAAAACAAGCTTACGCTCACTGGACATCTTTATGAAAAGTATTGTTGCATAACTTTGCTGTGGGACAAAAATAATTGAAAGAAGCAAATACAAATAGCTTTACTGATTCCCGTGAAATATGACGTAGAATTCTGAACAGAAAACTGCTATTCATTCACCTTAAAATTAATTGCAAACCCAATTCTGATGGACATAGATGGATATTTGTGGAGTCTTCGAACGCTCAAAATTTGTTCTGATATAATGTGATACTAACTGCTCATTCACTCAACGTTGTTCCGATTTCCATGAGTTTCATCATAGGGAATATTTTTGTTCGGACAACGGGGGAACCTGGTATTATTTCTTTGAAGATCACTGAGCAATTCTAGCATTTCGATGATCGGCGACGGAAATGGAGGTTTTCAATCTCTACATTTGGTTTCTTCGATTCAACATCCATCATACACCAACATCTAATATTAGAAACCACCAACAAAAACTACCTCTATGAATGTCAACAAGGGTTTCTACAGTCTTCAAATGATTCTTGCTATTTGGTTATCTATCTTTACTGCACGTTCATGGTGCAAAAATCCGGCTATAGGGCTGAAATTTTAAGCATTGTATCAACCCCTCCCCTAGCAATAGATTTTAGTGAGGAATTCAATTTGAAATGTACGTCAATGCTAAATCGGTCCTTCCCTTTGTGTCCGGCAGCGTTAACGATGGGGTTTATGTTTTCCTTTTTAGAAGTGACCACCCAACAAAGGAGACGAGAGAAGTAACCTTTTATTAATAATCCTTTTTCCAAATTCTTTGATTGATCACCCCTTAATGTGTTTCTATTGATTGGCCAACCAGACCTGTATGCCTTTTAAACGTGAATAGTGAATCAAAGAGAAACGAACCAGAAAAGCAACAAAAACAAGAGAAACTAGCATTCCAGTTTGAAGGTCATAAATTCAACGTAGTCATAAAGTAGACATCATTATTTGTGTCCTTTTGCATTGGAATTGAAAGCATTCCTTCACGATTTAAATGGAAATAAGAAAAAGACATTAGGAAATCGTTCGCCAGTTTCCGTTGTTCATTGTCGTCAGCATTTGCTGAAAGGTTATTCGGAATAAATACGGAATAAATGTACAAATTCCCTCAATAAATCACAATACAATTGTTGCTTTTTTTCTACTCACTCCGAAACATAATATGTTTGCACTCTGTTTGAAAACCATTATTCGACCTCACTTCATTCATACGAGGAAATACAGACATTTCTATATACATGCTCTCCGTACATATATGCTCTTCATACATGTAACATAAATTCTTATCTTCCATATATACATAAACGCCTCCTTTCAATACCTACACACATAATACTTTGAAACTGCACATACGTACATATATGCTGCACATACTAAATATACATCATTACTCGGCGTGTGTATATATAGACTCACACACACACATGTCATGCATACACACATGCTCCACATACATGAATACATACATACGCTATCAAAAATATAAATGTACTTAAACATAATTACGATACTTATTACACAGCCGTTGACACTGAAGTTTAACGACTCAGATATTGTTAAAATATCATATTTTGATGTGTTCATACGACGTGTATGCTTTTCTTTCATACTGAAATAAATGTGTAAAAATTTCTACGTACATATATAGATACTACTCCATATCCACAGATGGAGACTTCACAAACTAATTATATTTGCACGCATGCACGAGTTTGTACATGTGTGTGCATGTGTGTATGCGTGTGTGTATGAAAAAGAGAGGGGGGATACCTAAGAAGATGGAGAGAGGGAGAGAGGCTTAATGGGTGGGAGGGAGAGAGAGAAATGAATTGTTTATGTTTTTATGTCCTCTTCTCCATTGACTTTCATTCTTTAAAACACTCTTGCAATTCAATTCTGTTATTATGGAAATTATCTTTGTAAATATTTGCAGTGTATTCAATGTACGTTATCAAATAATGTTTATTGATTGATATAAGATTTATTTCAAAAAGAAGAAGAAGAAATCTACATTTGAAAAAACAGTGAAAATAAGTATTACAAGCTCTTCAATACATTCCAACGGCCTCTTCAATATATTTGGATCTTTGATGTAGACAGTATTTATTGTCTACTCATAAACTAAGCAATGAATTGAACGTATTTATAGAAAATGCATTCTTTGATGCATAATACACTTAGCATTTTATTGTGTTTCTAGATAACTATGAAACCTAACACTGACTGGAAAATATTTGTAGCTAAACTTTAAAGAATAGCCAATTCAGAGACCGAACGCTTGAACTTTTAAGCGGCTATGAAGAGGGAAAAATGAAATAAAATATCAGCATCATATTGTCCCCTTCAAGTTTTTATACTCAACTCTTATATGGTGTGATTTATCCATGTTAAAAAAAACATGCATGCACTTTTGAACTCGACCAAGGAAACTGATACATAAAAGGTATCAAACAAAATTTGAAATCTTTTGTGCGCACTTTAATTTTGTTTGAGTTTTTGTTGCAAAACGTGTGTTCGCTTCATACATGTGCCAAACTTAGAGGGAGATATGTTGTGATAACATATTGAAAGAAAGCATTCACAAAGATATTAAAGATCAAGTTGGATATCGATTTATACACGAGCATATTCAATGAGTTAACACCTGGTTTTAACTTTTTTCAGACCAATTCACGTTGGAAATTACGGATTCTGATTCAGTCTCTCTCTAACACTTCTCATTATTTTGCTACTGATACGTACTGTTTTCAGTTTCACTGTACATGAGGGAATATGGGCAGAGGTTAAATGATACTTACAATGTAAAGTACATGCAAGGAATATGCTGTGCAGAAGGAAAGCTAAGAATGTAGAGTTTTGGACTTTCTATTGAGATCATATGATAAATAGAGCTTTCATTTCATGTGCCCCACTATATATATGTACATCATTCTCGATAACATTCGAAGATGTATCTAGTCAAACTCAAGTCGGAAGTTCGACTTGAAGAAGAACACTTCCCTCTAAATCGACGATTGTTGGAAATGTCACGGAGGAAGGTAAAAACCAGCAACCAGAACTGAGAAAGTTGAAACTTCTGGAATACATTCTACAAAAAGATGGCTTTGGGATCCTAACACTCAGGGGGTGTATCAAATTTTAGAATTGTTCAGGGATCAAAAGAGTGAAAGCTGAAAGTAAGTTGTGAAAGAACCTAAAACAGAGAAAAAAGATGTGGAGAGCCATTATCGTCTGCGTCATTTGAAAAAGCATAGAAAGAAAGAAAGAATGAGGTCAAGAATATTACTACAACCATCAAGCAAAACTTTTATAGTCAACACAGTTTTTTTCAGTTTTCAACCTGCAATGTATGTGTGTATCACGCGAAGATGCAATAACTATATCGTTAGAGGGCTAAACATGAATATTTACTCCTTTTTTCTGCTTTTTAAAAATTTCCCCGAGACTAGGTCTTTATTGAGTCGGGTTCAATACGATTATATGCTGAATTGGTCCTTCACTTGTGTTCCACGATATTCATATGAAATAAATTTTAAAAATTCGGATTTTTCAGTTATCAACACCAAAAAAAGTATTGATCACTTCTTTTTACATTTTTTTCATCAATCATCCACAGCATTGCATGCTGCCTAAGGATGTTGGGCTCGTGACGGTTTCTATCGAGTGACTATCAAAACGTGTCTTTTGAGATTTCATTCCAATTCTCTTCCGTCGTTTATATAATTATTCCATTATTTAATAATTGCCATTATCAGTGGTGTAAACTTTCAATGAAATTCAATATTGTAGAAAATCAAATCAGAGGAAAAACTAATTAATGAATTTCCAAATAGTAATTTATTGGTGTGATTTAATTCCGATCTGTAACGACCGTATAGAAATGGTTGTTGATCATGGTGCTCGCTAATTAAAACTTTGGTTTTTATTTTCAATAATTTAATTTTCTGCATGATTCCCAACCAATATTAATTCGCACAAATGGATATAGCAGCTTCAAAAGACAAATATATATTCCTTGAAATTAATTCAGGTGTCGATGTGCTACCCAGAGATTGATTGCTCTTATGTGTGACATTTAGGGTATACTTCTCAATTCCTTCGATCGATGTTAATGGAGATTAGCACTTGGACCTCTTCTGACAAAGAACACATATATCTTAAATGAAATGATAAAGACTCATCCTGCTTATCAGCGTCCATTCATTATTAAAGATTCAGTAACCCACATTGGATATCTGAAAACCTTAATGTTCTAAAATCAGTAACTTTTCAAGTCAAAATGATAGCACAAATGGAATATTCCACACATATAGAATGAGTCAAAGACGAGACATAAAGACTATTTTCAAAACATACAACTCATTCTGACTGTATATGGTAAAAAATTGATTATCTTCATATGACCCTTCAGAAACATATATCTATATATACATAAAAACGATGGAACAAGTCCTTATCGAAACAAATGGTTATTAACGTCATGCCTATATGTATTGATCACTGTGTTTTTTTCATTTTCCCATCTGTGAAAAGACATTGTTGAAAATGTCAAAAAAGTTTCATATTACCTGAGAGTAACAGTAAAGAGGATGCTATGTTAATCTCATTAGGTATATGAAAATATTCCCAAATCTTAAAAAACCGAAATCTGAAATACGTTTTGTCCCAAGAATGTTGGATCAGAGGCACTAAAAGTGCATGAATATGTTAGCCTGTCAAATACCTTTCAAGGTGAGACTTGTCATTGGCGTATTTAAATGGTTGATGCATGGAAATAAAGCCATTTTAAGTGTATCTCGGTGCCTCCGGTAACCTTACTTTAGGAGAACCCTTGTATCACACCATCGCACACTTTGTTTACACATGGTCAAAGAATCATAAAAACAGGTGCCTCAGTCCTTTGTCCGCCATCTGGTATTCCGGGCTGTTGGCAGGGTTAAATCAATTCTGCCAAATAAGTCCATAAGTCTTTAGAAAGGAATTTTCATACCAGATAAAGTTTACAGAAGAATACTCCTCGGAGCAAACCATTTAGAGCTATTTACATTCATTGTTATAAACGTCAACTCTTAAATGAGAAATTTGTGTAAACAGATGACTAAAACGTAGCAAAGCTTATTGTTGATTGATAAAAAAATGTAATCACTTCTCATCTCGCTCGATTCTCACCCTTCCAAGAAATGTCATTGAAATTCTTTGAGAATTTTTGAAGATAATGGAGTCCAACCCGATGTAGTAATCAAAACAACGCAGATGATAATGCTAGTGTAAATAATCATTCAGATACTGACTTTTGAGAGACCAAAATCTATTGATCGAAATAATAAATGTTACGATCCAAGTTTGGCTCTTTCTTATGTTAATGGTATTACCTCTGCCTTTACTTTAGAAGTGCATAAATTGTCAGTCCAGAAAGTGGAAAGTCATTTTTGATATTTTGAGAACCAAACCTCAATCTAGATAAACCTTACTGCACTTGAGAGATGTTTCCCCATTGAGATACTTGTGAGCCGTAAGATGTAACTAAGAGTGCTTGCGTACTATGTGCATTTGGTGTTCATGTTGACTATTGTCAGGAATCTCAATGATGAGACGGAGATTTTAGACTATGGACGAAATGAAGGGGAAAGAAATAATTGTACGTTGAGGTGTAGAAATTTTCTGAAGTACGCAATTTCACTAGTTAGTATATAGAATAAAATTACACACAAAGAATATCTTATATAGTTTGAGTCAGAAAAGGTGAGAACAAATGTCGATGAATGTAAATGTAAATATTGTATTTATCAAAATGTTGGGAATGTCCTCTAACCCATTACAATGCAATCTATATGAAAATAAATTCAATTGCAGCACTCAGATTGGAGATGTATTTTTGTTTCATCGAAATATCAAGGAGATAATTTTGGTCAAATAAAAAATCTAATACTAACATCAATAAGAATATTATCAGTGATTGAATAATTCGAGATGAATTTTCATAGCATAGTTTCAGAGCGTGTTTTGAAATACGCCGATAAATAAAGCTGATAAATGAAAGAAAAATCATCGTCGCAGAGTAACCAATACAAACGTCAAGCATTTTTTCGCCAAAATTCAAGTTTCAGAACAGAGTTAAATCTGATCTAATTTTTGGATAAAAATGTAAATGCTAAGAAATGTGGCTTTTTCAACCCAAAGAATAAAACTATTCGGATTACAATTCCATTCTTAGCGCTATCATCATTCTGATAGTAATATTGCAAAAAATAGAATTTGTTTAAAGAAACTCTCAGTAGCCATTGCAAACCATTATGCAGGTAAACAAATATTTCAAATCATTAAAGCAGGGATTATCGAAGTAATGAATTACGTTTATTCGTCTATCATGCAACAGCTTCGAAAATGTTCACGTAACCCAAATCCACCAATATATGTTACAAATTATATTATTCATCGCAAGCAATTCTTCGTAAGAGAAAATAACAGAAGATTCAGAAAAAAAAAACATTCGTTTTATCAAAAGGAATGAAATAGAAGAAAAACATAAATCCCTATGCAGAGCAACCTTCTTAACCTGATTCCGACCTTAGTTTTTTGAATTCTCTCAGTTTTCAAAGAAAAGTAAAATACGAATCTTGATTTGAAAAAAATTAAATCAGTAACAAATGCAAAATACATCAGAATTTCAGAGAGACGAAAAAACATTTGATTAAAATTGAGGCAATAAGCGTGAGATGCGTTCTGGAAATTTACTTTTCGATTGGCTTTGAAAGTTTGAAGTCCTATTGTTTTCTTTTTTTTTTTTTTTTCTCATACAAGTGGGTGTAAGTGACTTGGCTTTGAAGCCCAGGCCGAATTAGCAATTTGCTTCTCATAATAAACAAGACCCTTAATTTCCCACTCAGTTTCTATTAATCATGGAATTTTTGAATCTTTATCCTAGTAGCTACAGGCTATTTTGCGTGCTGAAAAATACGGAAAAGTTAAACAATGCTTCTTTCCTATTTCACTCACCAAATTTGTTAAAACCCTCGAACCCATACCTGAATAATATGAGCTGAAAAAGTAAATTCCATTTTTATGTTGAGAATTTTGATGACGTCAGCCAGTTTACATGTAATTGGAGTCTTTTGATAATTTTCTTTTTTTTGTCATTATGTCACAAGTTTTAATGACGTCAGCAGATTCTCATATGATTCGAAAATTTTGGTTAATGTTTTGTTTATAAGTGATAAGACGGACAGAAAAGTAAAACAGCAAAAATGGATGAAATTCGATATTTTCCTATATTTGAAAATCAGTTGGTTGAGCTGAACCTGTTCAAGAAAATGCTTTAAAAAAATTGAAAGTTTCTTTCCTGGAAGGATGAAACTTTTAGAAAACATGTGAAATAGATTCAAACTAGTATTGAAAATGTCTTGAAGTTTAATGATTTTGTGCATAAAGAGTTTCAGGGAAAAAAATCATCCCAGTCGCTTATAGAGTTAACATTTTCCTATGTTTGTATGGAAGGCGAAGTGAGAAGATGGGCTCTAAAGTGCAGGTCCACTTTTCAATTTAAGTCTCATACAAAACTGAACCCCAAGTTTTCCTAGCTTTGTAGTTCATAGAAAAGATCTCATTGCATTTTATTCACATGATAGAATGACTAATAACTAGTATGTCCCAAGAAACTTGTTCTTTTCAAAGCAAAAACCAAAGTACAGATTACCTGATTTAAAATTAACCAAGGAAAAGTTGCGGTCTTTGTACTAATCACAAAAGTAAAAATATAATTCAGGAGAACAAGTTAGCAATAAAAAAATGATAATTATAAGTAGGTTGATAAATCAAAATTTGGTAAAAAGAAAAAGTGATCTTTATGGTAACTGAATGGAATAGAAATACACCGAGAGGAAATGCAGATACAAAAATTTTAATTCTAAAAGAAAGTTTTTGGGTGAGAGGAGAACCAGACCAAAGACAGTTAATTTTTGCATTTTGATTTTATACCAAATTTCTGCCAGCACCAGCACTTGCGGTGGGGGGCCCATGAATGGTCAAAATAACGTGGAAATTAGCCAAGGGCATATAACTCGTATGCTAACTGGATTCTGATGTTTAATATAATTTCAACTGTCTGCAATTCCTTCAACATTGTACATAGAATCAACCTGTATTTTTTTCAAAGGGTTTTCTAAAATAAACCTTCTTTAGTTTAAATCATTTTCTTATGTCAATTGTGTGTGCATAACAAATTTGGTTGGACTGAACCCATGTTTATGTGTTTTATGGTGTCACACACACACACACACACACACACACACACAAATATAGACAGCAAAACATCTCTCAAATATGTTTTGAGATAGTATTGTAATACCTCCGTTTGAGCGTGGTTGTTGATATCAAGTTTTGTGCTTGCTGTTGGTCAGGGATCTAGTGCCTTGCATACTTGCCAATACCTTCAGCCACAACAAATTTTGTTATGACCATGGGCTTCCCTCCTAAAGGAAACTGTCAAAGAGGTCCTTGGTTCGGTATTTTAGGCTTGTTTTTTTCTTTTAGGATTCCTTTAATATTCTGTCCATTTTTGTCCTGGAACTAGCCCCAGCCAATGGCTTCTACTTTTACATTTCTAGAACATACTCTGCTACTTTACTTTGAATTTTCATATTCTTCGATCACATATGGTGTCAATAATTTTACTCTCATCTATGATGTCAAAATGATATTTCAAAATATCTCGTTTGCCTGGATATCGGGTGTAAGCAAACAACAGAAGGTATATCGTGAAAATTTTATATAAATGTACCAACTTTGTCAGCCCAATTCCTGGTTGTCGTTTCTTCTGCTAATCTCTCTCTCTCTCTAACTTCCGCTACTATCTCTCATTCAACTCTCTTAGACCCTTTCCTCTTTTTAACGCAAAACAGTTCTAAGCAAATTTGTGTACCTACCATTACTAGCCTTAGGACGTTCTGTCGTTCTTCGGGCCAATGCCGATAAAAACAGAGTTAGCGTTGTGTAACTAACAATAGCTCAGTGTTATGCAAATATGCAAGCAGTAATTGATTTTCTGTGTTCCTCCCACGAAACACACCGCATACAATTCGACGAAAACAACCAAAATTTGGTTATTCAGAACATTTTAATCTCATCGTATATTGAATGCTATAATTTCTCTTCCCTTTCCTTCTAATGACGCAAATTTTTCTGTGTGGGTGAGGTTATGCTCATGCAGTATTCAGATATAAGAGCATGGCCTATAGTTTTGCATTTGTCATACAATCATTGAATTGAAAAGTTTTGTTAGAATTTTTCAAATTCACATCGTGTAAAAAGGAAGTAGTTATGAAAGAGTAGGTCACATTATGTCAATGAGGAATATATTACGAGAAAGTTATAAAAAGAATTAAATACAGACGCTGAGATGAATTTAGATTTGAATATAGGATTGAATCAAATTAATTTTATTAATCGATTTAAGTTTGAATCGTGAAAGGCTAAACAGATCAATCTTGAATTTTTTTCTAATAAAATTACTTTAATCTGAAATGCATTTTCTAGTGATTGAATTTAATCCATATTTAGTTCTTATACAAGACGAAACGTAGAGACATATAGTGTTTTGATTGTCTGTTAGCTAGAAATCTAAACCACTCCTCCAGATGAGTTTTCAGCAAGCCCCTGTGGATATCAAAATAGTTTTTAAGGGGTACTTTTTTCTATAAGTTTGGCTACAACACTCTGTTTTTGTTATTTAAAATCACATTCATCATCATTGTCATCAGTCGTTCAACATTTGTCGTTCAACGTCGACTTTTTCAAGGATTGACCAAACTTCTCTATCATGGGTGTTGCAGAGCCAGTACTCTCTGAGTTTGTCCAGATCGTCCCTCCATCTAATATTCTATCAGCCCCGGTTCCGCATGTGATGTCGGGGGATCTATATCGTGAGTCGCTAGGTCCATCGATTATCCGCCATTTTTGCAACATGGCCAGTCCACTGCCATTTGAGATTTTTAATGGATTCTATGACGCCCTTTACTCTTGTCTTTTCCTGGATGTACTGTGCTGTTTGTGGTCTCTCCATGTGAGAGCCAGCAATTTTTTTTTTATTTGCACGTTGCATAGCACTCAATTGGTAGATCTGTCTCTTGATTCAGACTAGATGGAGAGACGAATTGAAACCAGATAATTAACATCGGATAGAGAAAAGTTCCAACCCATACTAAGCAACCATACAAACGATCCTTGTTAGGGGTATATATACAAATTAGAATGTTTTATTGTATAAGAGTATATTGAGTGTTTTATCTGATCTCTGCTATAGCCTAAATGTGATAATAGATTGGTCCATGTGGAATAGATTATCATAGCCCATGAAAAAATAACGGTAGTAAAACGTCTCAAAATCACAAAAATCTCAAAAAAATACGTCTCAAAATCACAGGACGTTTGAAACTAAAACAAATGAGAAGAGAGTCTGTCAGTGACTATGAGAAATTTTTGACGTTGAGTTGAGACTTTAACTGAAAATTCAAATTAGGATACTCGATTTATTGAAAATAAATACCTAATAAAACAGCCTTAGGCTCCTTTTTGCCGATCCATATCCAAATAATCCCCTTATTTACTGTTATATGCGATTTATACAAATGAATATACTAATTGCCTATGGATAGATGTGTAGTTCAAGGAAACAAATATCAAGCATGTTTTGTTTGGTCGAAAATAGCACAACAATGCTACTGTATTGTGAACTTGAGAGCTTCGAAACAAGAAAGAAACTTTAATAGAAAACGACATAATAAGCAAAGCTAAATTGTCATAAACAACAATGGTGAATTGTTGCTTATCGTTTAGCGCCAAAATATCACCTTTAGTTTGAAACAATGAAAACATTATTTGTTTATATATCTATTTAACACAAAAGCTGTAATCCTGACGATGCAATACTTGATATAGAGTTGTTTCCCATGTAATTTGTAGGTTTTATTTGGCATTTATTCTTTATCATTGCAGTTCCGATAAGTTCCGAAGTAGAAAATACGTTTATACATTGTTAAACGATGACTTTAGCTTTATTCTGAATTTTCAATGTGTTGGTTTTAATAAGATAATCCCTCACGTTCGAAGATGCAGTAAATTGGGTTATTGTTTCAAAAGATCAAATTTGCTGAAAATGCTATTCTAGCTCCCAACAACATCAATCGTGCTTCTTGGAGCACAATGATATTACAAACAAATTGATTCAATGAATTCAAAACTAGGCAGAAAATACCCAGCAGTGATGGACAGACATTTTATTGCATGGCAAAGCCTAACTCAACATGCGTAATCCGACTAAAACAACTTTGCTGCAACTTCATTTGGAAATTTTATATCATCATCCATACACACCAGACTCATCTCTATCAGATTATCACCGATTCCAGCTACTTTAAGCTTTTTCTCGGCAATAAAAAGTTTTCAAACAAAGAAGTGGTAATGAGAATATTTGAAAAATTCTTAGCTTCAAAAGAATCTAATTTCAATGCAGTGGCGATTTTTTTGCATTTGAAATCCTAAGGAAAGAAGTTATTGAAGTAAATAAAGCTTATTTCCATTAACAGACCCAGTTCGTTTACATAATTCAGTATATATTTTTCCTTCTAAGAACGGCCGTTTCATATGGGACATTTTAATACAACAGAAGAGAAGTGGCGATAATCTGATAATCTCAAACAGATATCAACTCTTAATCTGCAACGCGAATGAGTATTGAATTAAAACATCGAACGCATTGCATATCAAATCTTACTTAATGGACTTACTTTTTGGAAGATATACAGGAATCACTTAAGCCAGCTTGGTTCATCTTCGTTAATTTAAAACAATGCTGAATATATCAGAATTGTATAAAAGTATTCTTCTCAGAGATAATGACAAACTCTACATAGTATTTAAAGAATGAAGAAGCCTGAACGTTATACTATATGTATTCTACTTCAATCTTCGGTGCCATAAAAAAAAATTCTCTCCAAAACCTCGTTCCTCCCAAAGCCCCCACCTTTAAAAGCCCCTTCCTCGTTAAACACCTCGCACATCAGAGAAAAATATTTCTATCATTGAAAGATTGGGCAATACTTCGTGGAGATATTGCGAGGCGTTTGCTATATCAATTTTCAGATTGCATGTCAGTCAGTGATGATGTTCATCACTATAAATGTAGCCAAATTTTGCTTTTACTACACATGCAATTGTTAAAAGATATCCCTGGCAAGAGCTTAGATTCATGGATAAATCCTAATCAAAACTTATTCTCGAACGAATTCCCCATAGACGACGTTGATTTTTTTTTTTGGCTTCTTCATTTCTGTCGCAACCTTTGGACCACTGAATCCAACCAGTCATCTTTTTCACTGCATTTTCGAACAAGGAATAGTTACTATCATACATTTTTATGATAGTTTCTTTGCATTTCATCAATCTATTTTGTATACAAAAGGGAGCTAGTTTTAATCATTGTTTAAAAGTAAAGAATTTCCTCTTGACTATCAAGATACAAAGAAGAGCGGGGAGTATAGCAACCTGAATGTTTAAATTTAGACAGGTCGTCTAAAAAATGATGAAAAATTTCTGCGGGTCGTCTAGTCGGAATAATCGGTTGCAAAAAAACAAAAAAACAAATGCTCTTGTAATTTGCTTATCCTGTTGGGAATCTTGGTGATCACTGCCCTCTCAGCATTGTGATTGTGCATTGAGGGGAATCATGGAGCGGTTTCCCGTTACATTCTCTATAGTTTTGAATTCAGATTTGTCTTCCTTCTATACAAATTACCTCCAGAGATTAGAAAGTCAAGCCTGCCTTGCTATTGAATCCATAGCTTGGGTGGAAATGGATGGGAGCATGCCTTTCCAGATGACAGGCCAGATTTTGAACTTGGCTCGCCGATTCCACTCCCACGTCACTCACTTTTACGCCACCTACACTTACCCCCAAAATCAACGCATAATAAATCTCCATTCGCGCGTCATTTTTGTCTCTGCTTTCACGTCGTTCTAATTAAATAATCACGGTTCACGGAGGCCAATCACTTCCCAAATGACTTGACCTTTTTAAAACTCGAACCGTTTAAAATTTAAAACTCAGTCACTGAATAGAAACCGTCATTTGACCAACGTTTCCTAGCAGCGTGTTGTGTTAAGGGTGATTGATTGGAAATTATTGAAAAGGGTCGATTAATGGATGATTGACTTCTCTCGACCTTAGTGGAGTGTTTACCAGAAAAAAGTCTCGATTTCCAAAATGTCAAGCGTGAATGCTGTTTGACATGGACTAAGGGATCGATTAGGCCGGAGTTTTTATTGTAAATTGAACCCCCACATTGACTGTTGTTGATAAAACAAATGAAAAATGTTCTTCTAGTTATAGAGACTAAATTTTACAAAATTTATCGTTCTTCTTTCATTGCTTTACGCGTGAAACATACATACTCACAAACATAACCAATTGGTACATGAAGAAAACTCATGTAGACAGTTTTGATTGACGGTCTCTAATACAATTAAGACAGGAAAATATTATAAAACACCGCTGAGAGGAAAAAATCCTAATCGAGATCTCATAGCAATCGATATTTGCTGTCTTCTCAAGTGTCACCTTAATCAATAATGTATGGCCAGGCAAAATGTCAGACTACAACAAGATTTGTTTAGAAAGCAAAGAGTTTCAACAGAAATAATAAAATGTATAAATATTTAATGCTTCTTTACAGGAATGATGAAACATCTGCGTGGTCATAAAATGTCACTGGTGTATTTCAAGTGTGAAATCATACTAAGAGGAACCCTTGATCAAGGAGAGTGTGATTATGTCACGAATGTCAAAAATAGCGTTAAGTTTGAAGATGTATTTTTCTGTTGCAGTTAAATGGCCGGGGAAAATCGGAGAGAGAGAGAGAATAAGAAGAAAAGGAAGAGAAAAGAAGGAATGTGAATATAAAAGTGACAAAAAATGGAAAGTTGCTAGCATTGGAGTTTAATTTTAAATGTTCTAAATGAGGAAATCTTAAAAACAAAGTTTTGTAACTAAATCACTGTAGATCAACAAATGATTCGCCAAACCGACTATACAAATAAGACACTTATTATACTTTTTTTGAGTGTCTTTGCACACATGTATGTGTGCGTGTGGGCGCGCTTAGTGATACTTCTGCAGTTATGACCGTGAGCATTCTCATGGGTAAATAGTTTTTCAAAATGTGCTTTTTGATGTCTCTATAGTCATTTGGGAGTGAGTACAACCAATGTGTTTGTATTGTTCTGTTTTGTTTTTGTTTTTTTTCATAATTTTAGACAATATACCTATTTTACGGATAGTTCTAGATAAATTTTTTTTTTTTTTAGATAATTTCAGATAATCTAGATAATTAGTTAAAATACACGTTTGGGCTACGGTGGTTCATTTATGCAAGTTACTGGTTTATCCTTTTTGTATCTAGAATATTCAATCGACTGCAGATACTTCAGATCTCAGCAACACATCTCGTAAAAGAAAGAAGCAGTATTGCTATCAACATTCAGAAAGAATGGATATTGGAAGTCACAATTCTAATCTGAATTTGTACGTCTTATCTTTCCCAAAACGGATATCTTGACCCGTTAAAGCCTGATAACTGACCATTAGCAGGTATACAATCCCTGGACCACTCCTACTAAAGTAGATGGCAAGTGTTTGAAACTATTTGCGCATTATTAATACAACAACGAGCCCCAAACCTTCGAAATAAGAGAAAAATCCCATTATTCCTTCAATGGCAGATATTCGACCAATGAATCCTTCCGGTAGTCATCCATGGAGCTGAAACATGGAATCCAACCAGAAGATTGACCTTCGAATTGAGAACGAGGCAATGTGTAGAGAGGAGAATCATGCTCAACATCGAATGGAGAGATCACAAGACAGTATACAACATTGAAGAGAAAACATAAGTCAGGGATATCATAAGACCCATTGAAAATCTCAAATGGCATTCACCTGGCCATGTAGCATGAATGGTTGAGAAAAGCAAGACATTACAATTCACAACATGTATACCCAAAGATCACATGCAAAAGCAGGACTGAGAAAATTAGAAGATGACATGAAAAAGTAAACAATTTCGGAAAATATCGGCAAAAGAAAAAGTCATATATATATATATATATATATATATATAAAACAAACGAAAATTTGAAAGAAAAGAGCTAAACTTTTCAACCATGGTTTTAACGTATGATAGTTTTCATTCAATATAATACTATTCCAAAACTACGTGTCCCATTTCAACTCTTTTAGTAGTAAGTCCTGCAAAACGGATTTGCAAACTCTAGTAAAGTCAAAAATCAAAGTAGACAAGAGCAGGGAGGGTAAATGTCTACTCAGCCTAATGGTTAACCCACAACTCGACTCAAAACAAAGAATTGGGTAAGACGGACAGAGTGTATTTAACCCACTCGTTAATACAGCACTGGCCTCGAAAGCACAGAACTAAAGGAAATGTCAACTTAGAAAGCGAAGAGAGCATCACTCGTAGGAGGATTCGATCATAGAATTTACTAAGTACAAGACGAACATCTTTCACCGTGGAGCTACAGACGAGCTAACGAAATTGGAACGTATTTGTGCTTCAGAATGATATTATAGTTTGGTTGTCTTGGTGTCATATTTGGTGGTTTTCAAGAAACAAGCTATTCATATACTCCACTGTTATAAATTCTTGCGATGATTTACTCTCATTTGGTTGTTTTTGATCGCAAGTAAACAAATAAAATGAAGGTAAATGGAGTTTATTTCTAGTGGAAATTGTTTTGTCCTGTGTTTTTCCTAAACCTAGATAGATAATTGTTTTTCATTATCAAGTTTTAAAAGGGGACTAATTCATCCGTAGACTAATCTTGATTTAAATTGGAGAACCCAGGTAGGTAGAAAACTCTTGAAAATCTTTAAAAATCAAATTAAAGGGAGGAAATGAAACAGCAGTTTTAAGAAAAAAAAAACAACGTATTTATTTCCTTAGCTGGAATGAGAACATCTTACATTTTAACATATACCCAGTTGCAAATATTAGGTCCACAGTTGAAATAGTGTAGTAAAATATAAATCAGTTCTTGGTCTTTCTGTCTCTTTGTACCCTGTTCGGATTATCGGATTATCGGATTATCTCTCTCTCTCCCTCTCTCTCTCTCTTCATCCATTCTCACTTCGGGACGTATAATTCTTTACAAACGCTGTTAGCCAATACTAATCTGGTGTTAATGTAGAATTCCTGCCTTCCTCAGAACTTCCGACTAGCGTTGCAGTTGAAAATAGATAGTCTGTTCGCCGCAAAACAATATCTGTCATTACCATGCTATAAAAGGTGTCATCAAAACAAAGCCGTTATTGAAACTAAAAAAAATGAATTATAGTCAGTTTTCAACTTTAAAACGACTCATCTAATCGATAAAGTCGATGAAACAAATAAAGATTCTTTCATAAAAAAGAACTGTTTACCAGGACTTCAAGTACATCATTTCTTGTTCAAACCAGGATACTTAAATTCTACTAAAAGTGTTAATAATCAGCAATGCACTTTTAAAGTGAATAGCCGAGGTGAGGCCTTGTGATTAAAAGCCAGTTAGTTCGTTTTTTTATTTCATTCTCGTAAATTATTGTCTCGGTCTCTGAAGCCACTTGCTGTTACTTATTTTTAGAGAGGAGACTGCTTATTGTGACAGGGTTTTTTTCAATAACAATAACATTGAGTAAATTATATAAAGATTTGAACATTTTTATATTTATTTCTATGAATTTACGTCTATTTTTGTGTTACTAAATCATTTGCATTGAGACATCTTTTAGTAATGAAAACAATTAGAATTATATATATCAATGAATATTTGCAGGAATCAAGTCGGAAAATGATTACATGAAAAATTGTTTATTATATATGAATTGCAAATAACCAGAAATGGACTCGTAGAGATTCTGAGAAGTGGAGAATTGCAATTCTGGTGTGCGCTAGAAGCTGCTGATAGTGTTCATTTTGGGAAAGGGTCGTTTCGATAACAATAACCAAGGGATAACAATTACAAAAGATATTGAAAATGAAAGTAGTGAACATTCATTATCATAAATTTACTTTCATTGTTTAATGGTTATGGATTGAAAAACGGCAGCCATCAAAGATGACAAAGAGTTCCATCTTTCTTATACACGTGTGTGTATGCATGTATGTGTGTATAAGTATGTGTGCGTTTTATATTTGTTAACTTTCATTCTTGTTCCGGCGTTCCTGACCACACCGTTTTGCCTACAGACTTGAAAATTATCGTCAGTAGAAGAAGGGGAAAGAAATGAGAGGTAATGGCTGTTGTGTCAGATATGTCAGCCTATCAGTTAGTGACAGTTACTGGAACTACAGGTTATCATGTACCTCAAGATATAAAAATAAATATGGAATTTAAATGAAATTTTAAATTTAATTCAAATGAACTGTTTGAAACTGACTGATTTTGATTACAATAATCCTTTGATAACAATATCTGAATCATCAATAAACAGCTTCGTCTGTGGTTAATATTTATGGACAAGTTTCTTCGTTTATGATGGTTCCATCACCATATTTCAGACATAGCATTCTCCTGTTATTATTGAACGTCGGACGAAACATTTTATGTGATATCATTCATGACTGCGTGCTGTGCAAGTCGGCACCATAGAAACATATTGATGGTTGATAATTCCTCCAGAAAATCCTTAGGAAAGAGACCAGTGACGACGATTGAAAAACAGCAGAGTCGAGTATATCAAAAATGTTACCACCCGTGAGGGTCAAGGGAGGATGGAGAATATAGAGGTCGATACAGTATAGTAAATACTATACAGTCGAGAAACTGCGTGAGAAAGAGGCAATTGTTACCTCTCCCCCTTCGAAATGATCGTGGTTCAAAGCTAAGGTGTTTTGAGGGTTAGTGTTTTAGGGTAGGATAGAAGCTGATTACCCTAACCCCGAACAAAAAAAACTAACCCTAAAAGCCCTAAGCCTGGAAAAGCACACAATTTTGACACTTTAACGGTAGCCATTTCCAAGCCGGAATAGTAACAAATCCAAGATATAAATGATACGAGGGGTAGGTTCACGTAAAAGTGATATCTGGCTTTTTAATGTTTTTGTTTTTTTTTCAATGCAACGTAAGTCATCAGTTCAGAAGATGGCGGAAATTTCATGTTAATAATAGATGACAACAATGAATTATGCAGCAATTTGGACGATACTTATTATTTTGTTTTTTTTTTGGATGCAATAATTTTTATTTTGATTCGGAATAACTCGAAAAATAAACTGGAAAGAAATAATTTTACAACTGAAACAAATGTTGACAAATGTCAAATGCTGTAAAAAAAATAGAATGTACAATGTGGCAGAGTCTGTACTTTCTCTTTTTTTCCCCATCATTCTTCAAGAACAAGATGAAAGTAATTGTCAGATATTGAAAAAAGGTATATTCAAACTGACTGCCCCTTCTACTCTCTCATGTTCTATCTCCCATCAACTTTTTTTTCTTCAAGGAAAAAGTCTCTTTCATTCGAAAATGAATGATAAATGACAATCAACATGTTGGAACGTCTGCAGAACGTTATAACGAGGGAATTTTCCATTACTTCTATTCAGCACTCGAATGCAGAACCGATTTTCCAAACTGCCAAGACGCAAGAGAGGAATTTCGCTACAATTCGTACGTTGTAATTGAACTGTTAGAGAATCCAATGCAAAATTCCTTGATAAATTATCGTCTGTACTGTCAGTTATCTGTGGCAAAAAATCTACAAGAAAGGAAAACATTACATATCCTAAAATGAAAGTGCGAACATCTGAAATGAAATAGGAAACATTTTTTAGTGGGGCAATATATCTGAATTGCCATGATGAATAAATGCATTGAAGAGGAGGAACGAAAAGTTTCAATTTGTTTTTTAAATCTTTAGGAGCTTCTTTCGACGGACACTCATCCTCTGATGAGCGGCCAGAAAATGTCTGAATATGCTTTTATATTTCAAGTGACATTTTTTTCGAATTTGTTCAGATAATTTCAATAACTAAATATCTCTGAGAGGTCATCGTTGCAAAAAAAGAAGCAAAAGACGATGTTGCCCAACAAAATGTAAATATTTAGAATCGGTCAATCCAAACTGCCACCAAGTCTATCAAAAGAGGTTATTGTAGTTTTCAACTTGGTCTAACTGTATGTACTTATCACACGTACAGGCCAAAACTAATGGAGCAAGACGGTTAGCTTTTACACCGTATCATGTCTGGAGAAAAACAACATTTAAGCTTTGAGTGGGGTAGGATCAATTTGCGATTGAGCAATACTCAACTGATCACCGAGTTTGTTCTTTTTAATTACTCATTTGTATCTTGAAATTTCATTTTTTAGTGATCACTGCAAAAGAAAAGGCACCGGAAATAACATTCATTGATCATTCTCTTCTCCTAATTATGATTGATCATTCGTGACACTGCATGCAAACAAAAGACTTTGATCATGTGAAGATTTCAAGCAAAGAAATAACGAAGCCTGTTTTTGTATTCAAACAAAGAAACAAATAAAACGCTAGCTAAGTTACGAAACTTTACGTTCAAAATGCCATTGAAGAAAGACGTAATCTGGAGAATGATTTGATCTAATGAACTTATATTTGAGTGATATTATCTAAAAAAAAACATCCTGTGCAACAATGGATTCACTCACCATGTGTCTTGCTCCCCTTTCACCAACAGAAACCGCTATTTGTTCTTGACTAAGTCAACAACTAGTTACAGATAGGTAATAGGTTGAGGAAACCATGAGATCCCACACCTTTCAATAGAGTTTCGTCACAACCTTTTCTAGACTCAAATCAGGACTGCTATTAACAGTCTCTTGGGTGCAGGTCATCACCATTAGTTAGGATACTGGTTTTTATGAACTGAAAAAGAATGATAACGGGGGAAATGTTGCGTTACGACCAATTTTTAAATCGGTGGACAGCGTTTCGTATCTATTATCATCAAGTAAAAAGGAGCACAAGAAAAAAATGTGACCCTGAATACAAAATGGTTAAAGAGAGATAGACAGCGTTTCGTTCTCAATTGGAGCATTGAGTTGAGATGGTTGGATAGAAATATACGATAAAGAGAGCGAACAAACTGAGAGGGATAGTTTCATCTTTCACGTCACACAACGCCATAGAATTCCCTTTTTTTAGATCGATTCCCTGTGTAAAAAGAAATACAAAGTAGAACAAAGAATAGAGAAAGAAGAAGAAGAAGAAGAAGAAGAAGAAGAAGAAGAAAAAGAAGAAGAAGAAGAAGAAGAAGAAGAAGAAGAAGAAGAAGAAGAAGAAGAAGAAGAGTGCAGACTATACAGGGTATGTACCAAATGCATACACTCCATATATATTTCTTTTCACAACTTTCATTTCCTAATGAATTATATTGCATTTGGGACGATATTCTCTATTCTGTTTTGATTCCAACCATTTGGGACATTTTAACGGAGATTGACTTCAAAATTCATTTGAGAGGAAAAAATTGTGTTATTAGAGATAAAACTGTAGATGTACAATGTCGACATGTCTATACAATGACATCCCTGCAGGTTATCTTCTGACAGAATCTGTTTTTTATCTTTTTTATACTTACACACACTCACATACACACATACACACTCACATACACACACACTCTCCCTCTCTCTCAGTCTTTCTTTATCTATCTCTCTCACACACACATGTATATATATATGCATACATGTATACATATATATATATATATATATACATATATATATATATATATATATGTATATATATATATATATATATATGTATATATGTATACATGTATGCATATATATATACATGTATGCATATATATATAGTAAAAAAAATTTAAACATGGGAGGCATGATACAGTAGTTCGATGTAAATCTAATACCTTTCCTCGGAGTTGAGGGGAATTAATCTTTCTCTAGTTCTGGTTCACTAAAAACAGTGTTCTTGGCTGAAACAAAATGCTTTATTTGCTTGAAACAGAAGTTTTACTGTATCAAGTCATCGGGTACTCTGATGATTCTGGAGAAAAAATATATCTGTTCACCAACGGAAACTAACACGAATATATACCCAGTTTATTGGCCGGGAATAACGCTCTCAATAACATATATATGCGTGTGTAAGCTCTTAAAAAATAACTGCATAAACTCTTTTCATTCATTGAACATACAAAAATATTTTTTCGCGCTTTATGAAAATCTAACATCTATATTCATAGGATAAGAAGCAGAAAATTGTGTACTGTGTATTACATATGTGTGTGTGTGTGTGTGCATGTGTGTGTGTTATTTGTATATATTTTTTGTGTCTGCACATGTATGCACATGCACAAAACTGCTGAGTCATTGGAGAGTCTCTCGCAATAGTTGTACTTCAGAACAGCATTAACAGAATTTGTCAAAAGGGAAAAAGGGCTTTTAGCAGAGACTGAATTAAACGTATTGATCAATATGGTTGTGACAACTCGAGAAAAAATACTTCACCCACGATTAGAAAGTAATTAAATCCCATGCTAGATTCTCATCTGGGTCTTATTAATTGGCGGTGAAATGTAATCATTCTGTATTTGACATCCGTTGCGATCTCGTGAATGGCGTTGAATGTTGTAGTTTTTAAATGACGAGGATTCATTACCCCAGCAAAATATTGTGCAGCGATTGTTTTTATGGGCTTACTGTACGTCAAAAATTGTATTAGATGCAGATTCAACGTAGGCAATTGTCAACGACAGAGCATCAAGGATTGACACGGGCCACGCTGAGTTTAACTATGATTCTAGGATTGGCAAATAATGATTGTGAAATGCCAAGTGAAAAGATACGATTCTCAAGTGTTTTGCAGTCAAAACGCAGTTTCGTGATGCGGAAGCAATAATGATGTCCCCTCCCCTCCTGGTCTCCATTATCCTTCACTGGGGACTTCATCGCACGCGTGCGGACACGTTTACCAAGTATTCCATCGTGTCATTACTCTCTTTTTCTCACCAATGCAATATCTTTCAGCCCACCCACTCGGCTTCGTTATTATCTCTTCGTCATGAATATGAAAAAGTATCAGATTATATGAGTGTCTGTGTGACTGCAAACACATGACTGCTTGAACACATGTATGTGTCTGTTAATAATGTAAAGACAACGTACCACATTATACAGATATATATATATATATATATATATATATATATATATATATATATGTGTGTGTGTGTGTGTGTATGAGTGTGCATATATCTCTACGTATATATTATATGTATGCAATTATTTTCTATCAATTCGTATTTATATATGAGTAACCTCATATCTGTAGATAACATCGCCCTTTTTGCAAAGAACCTAAATATCCTCCAACTAATGCTCGATGAACTAAACGAAGATGAGCTAAACGAAAAAGAGTCGGCCTACATATGAATTTCAGTAAAAAAAAAAGGCATGTGCAACAATCACATCAAGAATAAGGACATAATTAGCAAAATTGAAGTTGCAAAACTGGTGGAAGTAGACTAAATGTACCCAGGACAACGAATCTCCATGAAACCCACAGAAGAAGAAAAAATCATGCGGTGAATCACCTTGAGATGGAGAGCCTTCGGCAGAGCAAGCGCTTCCTTCAAATACAAGATTATTCCAATAATCCTAAAAAGAAGAGTGTACAACCGTTGCATTCCCCTGAAAGTAGACCTGCAAACTGAGAAGTATACTGCGTATGCCTGAGAGAATTACGCTTAACCTAACACGGAAAGATCAGAAGACAGGGCAATATATCAGAAAGAAAATGGGGGGTTCTGTGACATCATGAAATCGATCAGAAAACTCAAATGGCAATGGGCTGGTCATGTTGCAAGAAAGAAACAAAACTGATAGGCATCACGACTCCCAACATGGATCCCCAGTGACTACATGCGAAACCGACGCCGTCAAAATACAACGTAGAGAGATGAAGTAAACTAATTCAGAAAATATTGGCTCCACAACGCCTTTGATAGATGAATATGGCAGATCATAGGGAAGGTATATATGCACTGATAGACGTTAAAAGACTGATAATGATGATGATATATATATATATATATATATATATATATATATATATATATATATATATATATATATATATATATATATATATATATATATATATATATATATATATATTGGAATATCTGAAATAAGAATGTTCTGAGAGAAGAAAGGTTTGGAGTATTTGTATCTGTGTCTATAAATATCAGGTTCATCTGTGATAAGGAGTGGCAGTCATGAAAATAGACAATTCCAGGTGGAGGTTTGTTTATATATGAACAAACAAGCCCTAAAAGTGTATGGAAAAAAACGCCCCAGTCCAACACAGAAACTCACAGAACCACATTTTCAACTTTAACAAAACCCATCTCATCAAAAATTCATGATTCCTTGACTCATAAATGTATTGAAACAATTTTTTATATCCCAATACGATACGATAACTTAAACATATGGTCATTTCCAGATTGCAAATTCTTTAAATGCATTGTCTTTTAAACAGAATCACATGAAATTGCATTACAACTCTAAAATATAAATAAATTGGCCAACACCCAATAGACATTTGGAGAAAATAAACATGCCACCGCTTTAGGAAAAGAAAAAGGGGTAACAAATACTAAAAAATATTCTTAAAAATACTCCGTACTTCCTCCCCCTTATACATGTCAACACCAACCTAACCTATGTTATACACTATTTTCCCGTCCTAAAGAAACACTGACTGAAACCAACCATTTTCATCCTGACCTCTCCTCTCACTCAAACTTCTTACATCAAACAAGCATGATACTCACGGACACAGATAGAAGCACCTCAGACCCTTCCTTTCACAGACCTTTAAAAAAAATTGACTCCCACTTAAACAGATACAAACACTTTTCCCTCTCTTACTCGGCAAACAACTATACAGAAAAATCCATTTCTTTTCTCAATCTCAATCATGTAAACAGCATACAGTTTTCTCTGTGCTGCTGCAAGTTTCTATGAAAAATATGGATTGCTATCATCAAAATGCATCAAAACATACCAGCAAAATAACGACGACCTTTGCTATATATATATATATATATATATATATATATATA
The DNA here is from genome assembly GCA_963457665.1 of Thysanoteuthis rhombus. Taxonomy (NCBI): domain Eukaryota; kingdom Metazoa; phylum Mollusca; class Cephalopoda; order Oegopsida; family Thysanoteuthidae; genus Thysanoteuthis; species Thysanoteuthis major. Next base: position 3,850,905 of record OY735200.1, read on the forward strand.
TATATATATATATATGTACATATGTGTGTGTGTGTGTGTGTGTGTGTGTGTGTGTAATCGTGAACAGGGATGTTGAAATTAATAGTTCCCATACCAACGTTTGAATGTGTTAAATGCTTGTTGGCAGTCGGGTAATCTACTTATCAGACAACGGAAACATTTCCAACTGAAATATTTACAGTGACTAAACTCTTGAAATAGGTTTACACTGATGATAGCTGACTGCTGCTGATAAAGTAATTAGCCAGCCGTAATCAGATTTTTCCTAGAATAATCGTATTTATTTTGAGGAAAATTATTTTTATTCCATTTTCTTCCGGCAATTCCCCGAAAGCACAGATGATTTTTGCAAAGGATTGTCAAGTACCCGAACATATTGTGCTTTTAAGGAGAGGGTTGATTTTCGACATTGTTTCGGTGTGGAAATTATCTGTAAATTTATCAAATGAAAATATGTAACTTTTAATTTCTTACAAACAGTTGAAACAATGTATTAATTAATTTCTGGAAATAATTAAATCAATAGTTTTAACTATTTTTAGCAAGAACTAAATAAATACTATGCTTTGATTTGATTGAAGTGTATTTGATCCAAGTATAAAAAGTTTATGTAAAAATAGTGGAAATAAACCAGTTCTTATATACCAGAAGTGTTTTGTTTTTGTTTTTTTTTTCGCAAAATAGGAAATTTTGCCGATTCAGCAGTTCACGAAGCATACAAGGAGTGAACAATTATTACCACAGATTACATTCATTTATCTATTTGTGTACATTTATTCATATATATCTTTCTGTGTACATCTAAATAAATTTGATTTTTTTACACCTTTTGAACCAGAAAAAAGGATGAATTTTATTTCCTTCGATAGAGAACAAAAATGTAATAAACGAAACACATTAGGCAAAGTTCTACATAGAAAAAACGGAAGATTACCAGATACTCAAAATCGAAAGAATTTTTTTCATATGAATTTCATATTACCGGAATCTCAAACTGAAACTTTTTCTTTCAAACATTTCAATAACAGTAACAGAAAAAGCTGTTGCCCTGTCTTAGAGTGTATGAAGGGCATGCACAAGTTTGCATGAATAAGCCCGTAAGTTTGCAACATCAATGCTAATATTCGGTCAAACAACCTGCCTATTGGTATACTCGATGGCTACATACAAACATTTTCTGGTCCCTCACCACCACTCCACAAATGATTGTGCTGGGTGAAAAGACATAAAAAATACGTTTTGTTCCTGTATTATTGAATGTGCAGTTATATCTCTCCCATGCAATACCAGGATTCCTACTGCATGTTGACAGCAAATATTTGTATGAAAATACAAGAAGGGAATCACAGAGTAGTCAGAAAAAACATATGCAATCTTAACAATTTTAGTGAGGAAATAATGTTTAACTTTATGTCAGAGTATATATATATATATATATATATATATATATATATATATATATATATATATATATATATATGTATATATATATATATATATATATATATATATATATATATATATATATATATAAGACATATTGAGACGACCTCATTAATTTTATATTTTATTCAAGCGGTCACAATTTTTTCCTACTTGTTAATGTATCGACAAAGCGTTTAAAGGAATGAATTGCTTCCCTTGACAACTTGCAGTAGGAATTCTTAAAGATTGATTTTTAGATAGATATGAACGTTTTGCGATAGGCTGATATATATATATATATATATATATATATATATATATATATATATATATATATATATATATATATATATATATATATATATATATATATATGTGTGTGTGTATGTGTGTGTGGAAAAATATGATGCATACATCCTGTATGTATGCATATTTTCCAAAAATGCTGATTCGTTTTATTGGAAAAAAATATCTCTAATTTTTTTTTCTCTCTTACACTTTCAAACATTAGTAAATAAGATTAAATGAATTCACATTTTATGTCAAGGAACGTCCATTCCGGTTTTGGCTTCAAGCACGATACAATCCTTACGTAGAAATCAAATCTTGACATTCAGATTATTTGGTAACTGCTATAGGCAAACTCCTGCATTCATAACGAACTATTTTCTATACATGAATATATCTATATAACCCAACAACAAGGAAATTAGGTGGGAACCTTAGCAGTGAGATTTCCTTTGTTTGCTTCCATTTCTACTGGACATTCTTTACGGTGATTTAAGATGCATTGAAAAATTATTTCTCATCTTCTGTTTCAAATTACGCACACTCTGCAGTTGGAGTATTCAGGGTTTTTTTTTTCTTGAAAAAACAAAACATTTCAATCTCGTTACATTCTTTTGTCAGGGATTAACGAGTTGGTACTAAAAACGAAAAATGGTTCAGGACACGTTGTATAGAAATGATCAAAAGCTAAATCTGCTGGAAAATAAGGGTTCAATCTTTATTTCATCATCTAATATCAGTGGTATGATACAAAACCACTGTTTATATATATATATATATATATATATATATATATATATATATATATATATACACACACACTATGAAAAGACGCTCGTTGTATAGCAATGATCTAATCTTGCTGAACGGAGACATGATCCCATCGTGGCATAACAATTCAATGAGTGGTACTCGTGGAGGACTGTTTAGAAATTATAGTGGATAAAACAGTCTGAAGATGGAAACGGCATGAAAAAAATGAGCCCAGAAAAATATTTGAGGGACTGAATTGAGCACTCTATGTAGAAATAGAAAATGTTGAAGACTTTTTGCTACAAACCCGATGAATCAATCATTGTTGGTCGTTCACACTTCCGTTCAACATGGACCCAAATCCACTTACAACTTCATGTAATTCCCCTATCGGTGATAGCTGGGAGAGAGGCGTGACGTTCTCAATCAGGCTTGTTTGCTGACATGAAAACTCGTCTTCGACCATGTCCCACTCTTTAGCCAGCCGGGAGCTTAAAGGAGATGTGACTGCTTGGGTGCCTTTTGCACCCCTATGCCTACTACAATCCCAATTTCCCTTCTGCTGAGAAATCATCATTCAAGCTGTACGCTGATTGGCTAAGCGTGTCAAAACTCTCGATAAAAGAAACTGCAATTTGTCAGCCGATCACACAACCGATTCCTGATGAAACTAATTCTCCCCTTTGTTCGATTTGCAAACACATATTTTGCTACACTGTTGATGAGTTCAATCCTCATTGAATCTCCAACAGTTGATGCTCTGATACTAATCTATGGTTAGTAATCATCCAAAAAAGGATGGTCAACGTCTTATAGCTAATAGTATTAATCATTGTTGGTGGGTTCAATTACCATCGGAGTTTCCGGTACAGATACTAACTCAAGCACTAACAGTGTAAAAGTGGACTACTCTACCCAGAGGGAGAAAAAGCTCTCAGGCAAATACATTTTACTCAACATATGGAACTATAGACCTGTCAACTGAAATGATTCTTTGAATTGTTTTATTTAAATTCAAACATATCCTTTGATGTTTCCAATATATATATATATATATATATATATATGAATTATGCATCACGTTATATTATATATATATATATATCACTCAATTTAGAAAACGTAAATAGAATAAACAATTAAAGATGATGGGACTCTGCGGGCATGAAAGATATTTCAGCCATGTAACGATGGGATACCATTTCAAAAAAATTTCTATATCATATAACACTATCTATAATTGATTCTTTTGGCCAAAAGGTATCCTTTTCCTAATATACATAAATAAATATGATTCACCTACGTTACTCTATCAGTGTTTCGAGGTGAACATTTAATCAAAAAGCAATGAAGATGATTTGATTTAATCTATTTAGTTGGGTCAATCCCTATACAAGAGCTAAGTAGAACATAATGAATTTTTAAAATATAGAGAAATCTCAGCAGCGTATTTTTATGTGATGCACATTGTGTCGCAGGAATTACCTCGTCAAGATTACTCTCCCTTTTTTTCTCTCTCTCAATGCTTATATATAAATGTATGTGTGTGTGTGTGTGTATGTGTGTGTGTGTATGTTTATGTTTATGTGTGTCCATGTGCATGCATTTTTGTGTACGTGTGCATATGTGCCTGTCAAAAGAGGGATAATCACATTCAACTTATTGATACTGACAAGTAAGGTGAATAAAAAGAGATTTTATATTTTTCACACCTTTTGTACATGGATTGCCTTCTTATTTTATGCTATATTGATTGCTTGGTAACTTTGGATGATTATGTACTGGCTCTGAAGACCAAGATAAGCTTTTCATGTTAATATGGTTAGTTCTGCCATTGTTAATACAAAAGGTACTTTCGATGTGTCAAACAGCTTGAAGCTAGATAACTCAATTATCATTGTATTGATCAAACAAATATGGAAGAGAGGTTTACAGACGCAATATGATTGTTATCTTTACCAGCAGAATTGGAACCCACACTTCCTGTTCTGCAACGAGGTTGGATTTTAGCATGAGGGAGTGAACTTAGGGCTCTCGCTGTGTGATTTTCCCGGTTTGCTTTTCGTGACCCTGGACGCTTCCACCGGTGGTTTGGAATTTTGTTGAAAAATACTTCCCAGCGACACTTCAAAATATGCTGTTTTCACGGTAAACAAATTGAATATTCGTTCAAAAAGGAAGATATTCTAATCTGAATATATCCGTGACTCTCCCTGCTGAGACGAACGAGTAAATAATATGAAAAAAAAATGAATCAGGACACATTCTGATAATCAGCGGGTTATACTCGCTGGCTGTTGTTAGCGGGGTCAATTTTGATTGCACCTCCCACTATTGACTGTCTGATATTAAACTGGTTTTATACGGTTCGAGGCGCACGTTGTATATCGATGATCAGCTAGCTGATCTTGTTTGGCTTTATTACTGGTTAGATTCTCATTAGATCTCCCACTCTTGATGGTCTGATACACTGAATAATTCATGAAAAAACTCAGGATGCAAGTTGTATATCTAATATTACAGGGTATTGTTATTGGGTCTGATCCTCTTCAGATATCCCAGTATAGATGGACTGATACCTACTCATGGTAAGTAAAAATGCGTATATGATGTGTAGTGAGACCCCTTCGCTTTTCTTTTTTTCAAAACAAGATTCTTGTACTCAGAGGAAAAATATTTGCTGATAGAGATCCCTCATAATTTTTGTTAAACTAATATATATATATATATATATGTGTGTGTGTGTGTATGTGTGTGTATAATTTCTCGTTCAACTAAGGAAGACACTCATATATACATATGTATATAAGTAATATATATATATTCAATTTGCAGTTGCTACTTGTTGAATGCTTAAAGACAAATAAAGAATCAGTAGGAAATAAAGCTTATTTCATTCGAGTTATTGACAATGCTCAATACCTACATATTTTGTAGGTAGAGCAATGAAAAGACAGAAAAATCGTGTTAAGATTCCTCAATAACTTGTTCTCTCTCTCTCTCTCTCTCTCTCTCTCTATATATATATATATATATATATATATATATATATATATATATATATACGTATATATAAATTGATGATAATTAGTAGCGGAAATAAAAAGATATTTCATAATATATTCTGTATGCCTTTTGTATTACCCTCTCATCCTCCATCAGTCGATGATTAACTCCTGATAATATTGTACACGCATCCAAGAGTCTTTGAAAGTATCTAAAAACGAGATAAGCGTTTCATATTAATAATGGTAATTTGATTCCGTTCCGTATTTGTTAATATTGAAAGCCTCTTCAATGTGTCAATTGGCTTGAAGCTTGATAACTAAGTTATCAATCCATCGATCAAACACAGACTCGAATGGATGATTGCAATACAGTTGTATACCAGTTGCTATCGGTTGGTTCCAAGACTCTACGTAAAGTGATAGTACTGTTTGTCAGAAGAACACGCATAACTCACGCTCCTTGTAACGTATCGTACTTTCCCAGTCTGCAAATAGGCTTCGTGTTTCCGAATTACACAAAGATTTGTGATGTTGTCTGATAACATGGTTGTAAATCTTCTACAGAGACCTTCGAAATTGATTTGTCAGGTTTGGGGTCAACATCATATAGATTCAAAATTATTTTTTGAGTGCCACGCACACATCAAAGTTGGTCAAGCTTCGGTTAGAGACTACCATAATACAAAAAATTTAGTTTTGTCTGTATATCAGCGCATAACTCAAAGATGGTCTGACTTAAGTCCACCAATATTTCTGAGATTTTAATATGATTTTGGAGTATGTTTCAGCACATAATTCTTCAGAAAATTCCTAATGTTTTTGCCAAAGTGCTGGAACTTTTCGATACCCTGTTGCATGTATGACATCTGTATGGAGCTTGATTTTGATTGGCACTTATGCATTCACATATGATTTTCCACACAATTTCCTCCAAAGATTGCAATTAATTTCAATGGCATTTGGGGAAAATATAAGTCATATGCAAGGAGGGAATCGACCAATTTTTACGCTGGTCTCGAAATTTCTTGAAAGAAGAAGTAAACAAATATCTCAAATATTAAAATTCAAAGTGCAGTCACATCCCCGTAATAATGACTATATATGGACTGATTTATATCTACTTTTGGGGGTTTCACGTGAACAAATGTACAACAAACATGTTGAGGTAAAAGACAGTAGAATCTAAATCGAAAACGCAAAGCTACCTGAGAAAATGTAGCCCACTACATCTACATATGGCATCCCAAGAAGAATAAATCAAGCAAAGAATCATTGTAAGATTGCAAGTTCTCTGTAGGGCAAGCTCGGCCTCTAAGAACAAGGGAATCTCATTAGTCCTAAAAGGAAGGATTTAAAACCAATTCATCCTTCCGATAGCCACCTATAGAGCTGAAACATGTAATCCAACCAAAAGATGGACCCTCAAACTGAGAATCATGCAACGTGCACATGCTGAAAATCACATGGAAAGATCACAAAACAGCTCAGTATATTATAAAAAAAACGGAATCAGGGATATCATAGAATCTATTAGATAACTCATATAACAATGGGTTGGTCATGTTATCAGAATTTTAGATAACCAATAAACAATACACCTGACAAGGTGGATCCCACGATATTTTATTCAAAACTCGGCCAGCAAAATATGAAATGGCTTCACGAACTAGACATGCTCAGAAGATTTTGGCTCCACGACGCCCATGAGGCCTGGTAAATTCTAGGGAAGGTCTATGGACGCTAAAAGGATGATGATGATGATGATGATGATTATGATGATGATGATGATGATGATGATGATGATGATGATGATGATGATTTATGGCGTTGGCAGGTACATGCATTCATGGGGTGCTGTTCAGTTTTATATAATCTTCAGCTGAATCCAGAAAACTACGTGGAAGCGAAAAAAAAAAAAGCACGTTAGTATTGATCGCATATGTTTCTGGAGCCGTTAATTACTTGTCTCATTTTTCGGAGTTTTACAGGCAATATTTCTTCTGGGGTTAATAATTGATTAATATCAATGATATACTAGTAAGGAGAGACAGAAAAGAAGAGCACAGATTTACATATTCCAAGCTAACCTAATGAAATATTGCCTCTGAAGAGATATTGGATACAGAAGGATATCATATTTTAACAATGCGTATCTAATCAATAAATTTTATTTATTAAACAGGTAAGACAAGATAAACTTAAAATAATTGCATAGGGCAAGAACCTTTTTGTGTGTATAAAGCAAAAAGCTTTTCAAGATACCTTATTCAAAAAAAATATCCAACTGAGAGCATAATGAAATGCAGAGTGCTTATAAAAACAATCAGAATAGCTAGATGGAAATTACAGCGTTGCATTCTTAGACAAGAAAGCATGATCTTAGATAAGGCATTAATTGTTCCCATTATGAACAGGATGATTCTGCACTAACAAAAACCATGGGAGTTCTTACGTAGTACATACCATGACTTAATTTGTGAAAAAGTCCAATTTGACCCCTGAAAGCCGTGAACAGTCAAATTCTAAATGGCCATCTGTCGACCAGACGGTGAGTTAAGAATACCAACTCATTTTGAACTGTTCTTTACGGTGTCAAATGAGCTTGAAAACTTTCTTACACAGTCTGTTCACTGGGAAGGTGAATCGAAATATAGCGTCGAACTTAGCCGCTAAACCTTCAAAATGACTACTGCATACACTATGTTCACTTTGAGCAAATTTTTTTTCCAACGGTTACTTATGATGTTAAGTGTACTTCATACAAGATAAAAATTTACCTAAGTCTGACCTGTGGAAAAGTATATATTTGCTTCAGCACATGCGTGTGTGCATATGTGTAGGCCTTTGTCTGTGTAATAGATGAAATACAACATAATACATTCTATATGGTAAGTAGTATTGGAGCTAATATATATATATATATATATATATATATATATATATATATATGTATATATATATATATATATATATATATATATATATATATATATATATATAGGTATGTATGAGTGTATAGGTGGGAATGATTATCCATCTATCTATGAATCTTTCGCCCTCCCCCTCTCTCTCTCTCTCTATATATATATATATATATATATATATATATATATATATATATATATTGTTACACTCATGATAAAAGCAGAATCATGTATTGATGAGGCACTATTCTTATCACTTGGACAAATGTGGATATATATATATATATATATATATATATATATATATATATATATATATATATATATGTGCATGTATATACATATCTATACTAATGTATACTTATATGTATATGTACACAAATGTGTGTATGTGTGCATGTGTGTGTCTAGATATGTATGAAGAAATGTATATATCTGATCCAACAGAATGATTATGAATTGCATTATATAATAGAGAAACTTTTTTGAAAGGATTTGCCAATGTTATACGGTTAATGTATCCATCGTCCGAGATAACGTAATGAAAAAGAATACATAATGCATGATAAATTGCCTCATGTTTTATCGAAACTCTATTCTATCTTTTTGCCTAGACAATGGAAATGAGATAAATGTTTAAAGAAAATAGGATTTCCAAAGGAATCAAACCTGTGACTGATACGATTGCCACTTCGATGTTGCGTTGCTATCAACACTGAGCTAAACAGCCGTTTGAATCATACATCCATTCCTTGTTCAGCTTACTAATGTATCGACTGGGTATTCAGAGGACAGAATACATTTTGCTTGACAACTCGCGTTAGGAATTTTTACAAATCTATTATTGATTTTCTATGGCCATTTGTCAGTGCTATTGTAATATAGAGGACGCCACTCAGCACACATTTCTAAGGGGGAGCTAGAGGGAAGAAGTTTACAAACCACTGATTTAGTCATCATATATAATTTGCTTGCGTTATATCAGACAATCTATGTATTTGATGTGAGACAATCTACAATTACCGAATTTTCCTGAATGTATCGACTACATGAGGAATGAGATCGTCTGACAACTTGCACTATGAATATTTAAACAATTCTAAATAGAGATGAGTTCCTGATCCGGAATTAAACCTCCCCAGTTGGATCCACCTACTGTACTACCACTTCATTGGATAGCTATATACGTCGCCTTACGGACTTGCAACAATTTATAAGGTTACTGAATAATTCATTGTGTGGGTTATAGATAGATCAAACATTCTGTGATATGAACAAACTGTAATATATATATATATATATATATATATATATATATATATATATATATATATACATGTGTGTATATGTATATGTATATATATATATGTGTGTGTGTGTGTTTGTTTGTGTGTGTGTATATACATGTATAGAGATAGATAGATAGATAGATAGATACATAGATAGATAGATAGATAGATATGAACAAATTGTGATAGATACATAGATAGATAGATAGATAGATAGATAGATAGATAGATAGATGGATTGATAGAGAGAAAGATAGATAGATAGATAGATAGATAGATGGATAGATGGTTATATAGATAGGTGGATAGATAGATAGATCGATAGATAGTGAATGTGAGTTGCACTTGTTTATATTTATCGAAGTTGCTTTTACTTATTATGAGGAAATATCTATATTCTCTTCCATCTTTCACGCTTTAAATCACTCATATACAAAAGCAAATACATTTACATTTCATATAAAGAAAGTTTAATTCTGATTTTGGCTTTAAGCAAGATACAACTTCACTTCTTCATGGAAATCAAATAGTGACATTCAAATCATTGCGTAACTGCTTTAGGCTGAGCTTTTATTCCATAGTAAGTCGTTTTCTAAACATGAAAATCAATTTGAATCTTTTGTATAAACTCTTTTAAATCAGTCAATATGAAAAAAGCGATCTGTTTAATCTCTTAATAGAAATTGTCATGTAATCAACGTATCTTGACAGCATGGGATGATCAACGAAAAAATTGAAACGGGGAGGATCAGTGAATAAGTTACCTCTCCTGCCTTTGGTTAGCAGGTGATTACTAAAAATGTCCAAAATTCCAAGAAATTAGCGTTGATGTGACCAGACACGAAATAAGAGATCAGTCCAGCCTAAATTTGCATTGCAAATTGCCCCCTCCAAAATTACATTCCTCTGAAATCTATCTAGGCGGGGATTGGGGTTAGAAATGAAATATATTTTCTCTAGACAAAAATAGAATAACTTTATAAGTTTTTAGCACTTTAGCTCTATCGGGGTGACCAGTGCTAAAACTTGGACTATTTACTCATTCAACGGTACTATTCTATAAAGTTTTTGAGGAGGTTTTTACTGACATAAAAGAATAATCTGAAACTGAAACCTAATTTCTGTTTATTTTTGGAACTTAGGCGTAGATTGAGTGTGGAAACTTAGTGGACTTAGGAGTAAATACTTGAACTACACCCCCCCCCCCCAAAAAAAAATTCCAAGAATTTTGGTGGGGGAGTTGAATTAACGATGTAACTATAATACCAACTGGAACTCTCACTTTCACTTCAATATATATATATATATATATATATATATATATATATATATATATATGTGTGTGTGTGTGTGTGTGTATGTGTGTATGTGTGTGTGTATATGTGTGTGTGTGTGTGTGTGCACTGAATAGAAACTGACCGATATCAGGCAGATCTTTAGCTCTTCCGGGCATTATGTAGTAGCCTCAACAGTGATATTTTCTTTGTTTATTGTCAGTAACGTTGGATTCTTCCAACTGTGGTTTAAGATTTTGCTGAAAAAGTACGTATAACCCACTGTTTCAAACTAAACACACTTCACATTTAACAGATTTAGTATTGATTTTCTAAAAGTAGATTGAATCGGAATATATATCAGTGAATAAGTAGATAATGGTAAGAAAAATGTATCAGGGCGCACGTTGTATTGCAGTGAATAGAAAGCTAAGCCTATTTGTCAATTAGTAGGTTTAATCCTGATAAAAACTCCCACAATTGACGGTCTGATACAACCCAGCTATGCTGATATATAAGCAGAGAAAATTATTCATGATGCATGTTGTGTATTAATTAGCAGCAAACTGATCTCACTGGCCATTGTCAATGAGTCCAATCCTGTATGGATCTGAATGATCAGGTATTGATGTTCTGATACCAAACAATGTTTAACGAAATCTTCAAAAATTTCAGGATTTGTATACCAAATCTTAATGACCACCGTTGATGGGTTTGATTATCATCAAATCTTCCATTATAGATGGTCCGGTACCAACTAGTTATTATAGTTAAACATAATGAGCAGCAGGATATTCCTGCTTTTCTGTCCGTACAACTCAAATCTCTTACACTGGGGGAACATATCTAATTCACAAATACTACTTTTCGAATTTTCAAAGGCATACATAAAATCAAAATGCAGAGAATTCCATTTTATCTTATTTTTTTAAATTTACATTTTTGATGGTTGATATAATAATCGAAAGAAGTTGTAGTGAAAATATGTGTGTGTTTTTTTTATTCATAAATAGTCTAGAAAGCATTGCTGCTTTATACACTAAATATTCAAAAACTTGACCGATTTTTTTTGTCACTTCAGTCATTTATTTCCTTTTGAATTGAGATTGCTTACTTATCTCTGTCGCTGATTAATTTCCGATGATAACGTACAGACACTTAAGAGCCTTTGGGAGTATCTAAAAATCGAGATAGGCTTTTCATATTAATATTGATAATACGGTTTCATTCTATCATTGTTAACAGTGAAGGTCTTTCAGTATGTTAAACAGCTTGAAGCTAGATAACAAAATTATTATTCCATCGATCATATATAGGCCAAACTAAGGTGAGTAATTGCAATATGATGGCTTATATTTTCATTCTCTACCATCCTTGTTAATAAGCTATCCCAACAAAGAATACAAGCTTGAAAAGAGAAGAGCACGCGAGAAGATGAGTGTCATTTGATTGAACTGCCGTGAACATGGTCAAAGGAATGTAAGGCAATTCAATCTTATGGCACTTATCCTCCTGCGTACTCTTCAGATTCTTTGTTTATATCTCTGGTTGGGATGGCCGATCGGCTGGCGTAGCTGGGATCAAAAGTAGCGCAATAAAGTAGTTGTTACTCGTGTTCATAAAATTGGGGGAGTATATGTATATACCTATGTCCGTCTACCTATTTCTACTGATTCTCAACGGATTTCAAAAACATTTTTAGGAAAGATTGGTCACGGAGCGAGCGACAGACAGGGAGAGAGAGAGAGACAGAGACAGAGACAGAAGGTAAAATTTTGAGCTAATTCAGGATTTCCTTTTAAATTTGCAGATATTTTTCCAGGCATTTATGCATTAACTCATGTTCCCCAACTATATCTCTGAAAATTCACAGTGAATTTTATAAGGTTTTGTCGAGAAGTGACCATAGCTCAAGATTAAATTCCTTATAATTTAAGCTCATGACAGTTTTTTTTATGAAAAAATTATATACAAAGAAGTGGTTAATAAAGGTCAGAAATATGGAAAATCAGAGCACATGAATCCCCCCTTCATTGTAGCTACACATGGACTGATGCTTTATGCAGTTTCAGCTTAGTGTATCGCATTAGTGGAGGTATGCATTCTCTGAGCACCTTTTCGTTCTGTATATCTAACTCAATCAAGGAAATATATATAGAAGCCAAAAACGCATGTTGATATTGGCCATATATCTTTCTGGAGCCGTTAGCTACTTATGTCATTATCTGGAATCGAGCAGGGTAAATGTTTTCTATAGTTGATTATGGATTAAAACCGGAAAAATAAAAAGAAGGAGAGACAGGTCTGGTTAGTAACTCCATAAAGAACGTCATGTATCTAAAAAATTATTTAGCAGCACATTTTGTTTGGGGTGATCAATTAAAACGTTGGGAAAATTGGTGATCATCGGATATTTTACTTCTTGCACCTTTTGTTGGATCACTAATATGTCTAAATCATCGAAAAAATAAAGTTGAATACAGCTGAACAAAAACTAGGCCCCGATGTAGCATGAATTTCTATTGTAACCCCCCATCTAACACCCATTTTTTGAGAGAAATAAAAAATATGAAACGTTTCTATAGACGTAATAATGGGTTGATGTTGAGAATTCTAGCCCCCTAGTACCATTGATGTGACCTGTCTGTGTGATGCATACAAAGCCGGCAAGCTAGCAAGACAGATTTGAAAACGGAAGAAACGTTTATTAGCAGTTTTGTTGAGAGTTTAGGCTGACGATTCCCAATATAAGAAGAAAAGACGTACGTACATATTCTGAGCTTGCTAAATAAAATATTTTTGCAGAAGGGAAATTGAATAAGAAGGGAAATTGAATACATACAATGCGTAACAAATCAATAGATTTTATTTATCAAAAAGATAAAACAAACTTCTTCATAATCGCATACGGCAAGAATCCATTATTATACTTAATTCATTGCATACATATAGATGTCTTTAGAAGGCTTCTCCATATACGTTATCCAAAGAAGTTATCAAATGGAGAGCAATGGAGAAGTATGCAGAGATGAAACTGTACCACTAACCAACAGGAAATTACACGGTTATATTTTTAGGCAACAAAACCATTTCCACTAACAAAGGTATTATATTCTAATTCCCATAATCAATCAGATAAGAGGAGATAATAGGGGAAGACCAAGAACAACTTTGTCATTGAAATTACGAAAAAACCCTGATAAACTCGTTAGCTGCTCACACACACTAAAATATCTGCGAGTGTCGCAGACAATGTTCTTCAAAAGCTCAGGAAAACACAGAGAAGTGTGGGAACGATGGTGATCAAGATATGTGATACCACAGCAGGGACAGTTTTGTAGTTCCTGAAGTAAAGACATTGGATGATATATGTAGATATAGAAGATGCACGTTGGGTAACAGTTACCGGCGTACAGAGCAGAATTTCAACCAACCTGTTTTTTGCTTACTTTGTATTGGAATACTTTGGAATGGCACAAATCAAATCATTTCCCGGGCTATAGCATTACATAGAACCCTTTAAAATCTCTTAGGAAGCCCTCTCTTGGAGTCGGACTGACAATTTCGCACTATAAAACCTATAAGCGACTGAAAGTGTATTGCCTTCCGATGTTACAGGAATAAACGAACATATCTATATTTATCCATCTAAATTTTGTTATATATCTGATTGTTATGACTGATTCATCACTGCCAATCGATACAAATATAGCAACCCTTCAGAGCGCGCACAGTCAATGGTCTCCCAAAGAGTAGTGTGTGCTATAGAGAGGGCCGAGTGCACACTACGGTCAAAATTTGAGATGTCCTCTCAAGATATGCTTATGCATAGGTTGATACGCCAGCAGAAAAATCTTGTTGTTACATACAGCATTTGGATTCGCGTGTTGGTCACTCATCAAAGCAATGACCAGACGCAACGTTGCTCGATTTCGGTGATCTCATAAGAACCAGTGTTTTCCAATTGAGTTGGTTATACATAAGACTGTTATAAGCACTACTGTTTTTTACCTGTTCCAAAGTAGGATAAGCTTAGATAACCCTTTTTTTATGACTTATATACGAGATTTTTTAGTCTTAAACATTAGTGCTTCCAACGAAATCAAACTGATACAGCATTTTTCTAAATATTGCTCAACTGATAGCGCCCTATATGGTTACTGAGAGAGCTTTTTCTCACAAAAGATAAGAATTGGACAACCAATGTGGACTGAAATCATTATATTAGGGAACAATCTGCTGAATACACATACCTACTTCAACGGTACAGTAGGCACCCTTTCATGTTTGTTAAGCATAGCGCATCTGAAACAGAACAATAAAAGTTTGGTAAATTTACGTTGAAGAAATATGAACTATTGTAACAAAACAGATATATCTCAATACATTTCAATACATTTAACTACAACTGATAAATGTATTACGGAATATATGAAAGCAGAAAAATCGACGATTGTAATTATTTAAATTCAACTACATAGTATATATTGGTGATTTGGTTCAAAGTCAGGTTAGGATAATTGTTTAGATAGATTTGGCCTTCGGTATAAGGTTAACGTTTGGATAACGGTTGAGATTATATAGATCGATTATAGGATAAATGAAGGAAGCAGTCCTGTCATTGTTGTGATGGTAATATCGCTGCTGTAATTCCAAAAGATCCGTCTGAAAGAAAGCCTTAGATGTACAAAACTGCTGTCGTTGTCTGTGTTGTCAAAAATCCTCCACAATACTCATACAAAATTGTCAGGTTTACGCTACTTGAATATATAATAACCAGATACTGTTCATTCATCGAGAATCAGCTTCATCATCCTAGTTACTTGGTTACTAACCATATCCTCACAGAAAAATACACTAGCAAATCACAATAGCCCCACAAATGACCTGCCAGATCAACCAGCCTCTTTTTGCTCGTCTATGTGTCTACGTTTCTTTTTTCGAGTACCCCGGGTCACATTTCTGAGGCTACAAACATGGCAATTTGTATAGGTATAAAAACAGTCACCATCTGGGAACAAAAAAAGGAATTTAAGAGGTTCTGTAGGGTCTTCCTAGACCAAAAATGGCAAATCTTAAGCTGGTATTTTTTTAAGATAATTTTAGATAAGTATCGATCATTTTAGATAATCATTTTTGGTACATGTGCAGCTTTCGGCGATACATTTATGCGTCCCATGGATATATTTACTAAACTTTTATTCATCACAAGGCCACTGTAGAGATACTGCAAACAAAGATCACACTTGAATGGTCATCGATCTCATTACTTGAAGTGTGTGAGAGCACATTCATTGTTTTAATATGCCTCATGGGGCATCTCATACTATCCTCAATATTTACACATCAACTTCAAAACAAATGCAAAATCCATAAAAAAACATAAACAATGTACGTGAAGAGAAACAACAACAACAATTTTACTCAACCAACATTCTATTGAAAGCTCCGATAAAACTGTATTGTATTTACTGTTACAGTTACGCCTAACCGCGATGTCTTTCCAAGGGAATAAGATCAGGAAGTGAAGCATGGAGACCAAAGCCATATTATAAAGCTTGCTGCAAAAGAAAAATTGAAATTAAAAAAAATTCGCTCATAACATCTCTGCATTGTTATTCATATCCTCATCGGAATAAAGGAAAGGCTTCCTGATATTCAGTTAGCAATAAATAGAAGTCAGTTCACATAAACGTTTACAGAGCTATCAGAGACTGTCAAACAAAACTTTCACCAAAACTGTCAACGTATGTTTCTTTCGGTTTTCAAGTTGATCTGGTTGGCTGGCTAGATATGTATATATGACGCATACTGGTAGCCCTTATGGAGCTATAGGGTTGAAAATATGAACATTTACTCCTCATTTTGTGTACATAAAATTTCCCGAAGCTAATTAGGTTCCTGAATTATTTCTAGTAATCCGACAAAAGACGAGAGAAGTAACTTACCCATCGATCACATTTTCCTAATGTTTTAATTGATCGGCCCAAACACAACATGCTTCTAAAAGAGACGGGTCATGTGATAGTTTTTGTGAAGTGACTAACCACAACAGCTTTCTTCTTTTTTGAAAAGCAGGAAAGTCACATATTTTGTAATCCGATAGATTCTTGACTGTATTTATTGAGAAAAAAAAAACGTTTTGCAATCTACGTATTTCTTCTATTTTCATCCGAATCAAAAAGAAAATCATAAATGTGAACGTCAATAAACAAAAATCAGTTATGTTGATTTTTTCTGAGTTTTATCAAGATATTCCTGCCTTACTTTGAAAAATGTCGAAATCAGAACCTCTACAATCTGATATGTTCATGATATGATTTATTTCAAGAAAGCCATAATAAATCAAATTTATTCCAGCGGAAAATAGTTTCATATCAATGGAAGAACGAAGCAAAGTGAGAAAAAAAATGAGTAATTCACATATTCCATCAGCATTGACCTTCAGAATCAGCATACAAATTTTGCTCGAACAGCAACCACAGACGCATGTCTAAAAAAAACCAACCTATTAGCAATTAAATGATTCGAATTGAACATATAAATATGAAGTGGTCTGATGGAGACCCTGCATTTCCTCGAGAAAACAGGATCCAGAAGAGAAGCAAACAGATTGATGACATGGAAAATCTTTTTTCCATTCACATCTTCATCAATGGAAATAGAAAGCCCTCCTGAAATAATTAGTAAAAGATAAAAATCAATTATCATCAATGTTTACTTAGCTATTAGAAACGATTAACGAAATGTTCCAACATAAGTGTCTTGAGTTTACAAGTTCGTCAGGCTGACTAGTTGTGTATGTATGTACATACCTCGCATACGGGCAGAGCGATCGATGTTAGAGAAGTAATGATTCAATTTACACCCTATAAATCTTTTTTGGTTTCTTTTAAACTCTGCACTAAAAATTATTTCGAGCAACGTATGTCCATACTAAATTGAACATGATTTGGGCTATACTATTCTTTTGGAAATTTGAATATTGTTTCCACTGATCATACCCTGTTCCAATGGCTTAGTTGATCACGCTCAACACAACATGCTTCTAAAAGACATGAGTCACGCGGCAGTTTTTATTGATTGACTAAACAGACTTATTTTCTTTTCATTTAGAAAATCAGTGAAATCGCATATTTTGCAATTCGATAGATTCATGGCAATATTTCATAGTAAGAAAAAGATAATGATAAAAAAGAAGAAATTCATAGATCTAAAATCTTCGTATTCCTTCCTTCTTTTCTTTCCCAAGATAAAAGGAAAGATCTTCACAAAATGCAGCATAGCAATAAATAAAGATCAGTTGATGTTAACGTTTTCTTGCGCTAGAATGAAATATTTCTTTCTTGTTTCGATAAATATCCAAATCGGATCCTACCCAATCTAATTCGTTCGTGACATTATTTATAGTGAAAAATCAAAAATCAATGGAGTTTATTCCAGCAAAAAATATTTTCCTATCAGTGAACAGAAGATAATCAGGATACAAATGAGTAGTTTTCATATTTCATCAACACGCGCCTTCAAAGACAGCATTCCAAATTTCTGCTCGGACAACGACTACTGGCATCGTGGAAAGAAACCTTAGCAAACAGCAAGCAAACGATTCGAATAAATTGTATAAAGAATCGAACTCATTGATATATAAAAGTCAGCAAAAATTTATTTCCAAACATTATTTTAAAGAAATCTTCCTGTATGAGAAGGATGCGTATGTTGGTCTAATTTGCCGAATATAATGCCAAGAAAATAGGAATAGACAGCAAAGCATCCAGATGGAAGGCATGTATTGTGGCTTGATTTGAAAATAACTCTATTGAAACGATACAGATTTTCATCAAATAAGGCCAGTAATAAAAAAAAAATTAGTTCAAGTCAGTGTTCCTTGAACAATCACCTTTTCATTTTGAAGAACATCAAAATCGCATCTTCTGCCACTCAATCGATTTCTGGCATAATTCATTGTAAAAAGACCTTTATAAATCGAATTCATCCAAGTAGAAAATATTTCATATCTTTGGAAGCAAAAAAAACAGAATCAAATGAGTAATTCACATTCTATATCATTAAGGATTTTTTTTACATTTCATAGAATGAGGCTTGTAATGAACATGACGAGATAAAGGAAATTGTGACGAAGCAGCTGAAAGCAATCTTTGAGGAGGAATTTGCAGACTGTCTTTAAAATTTAAAGGGTTTCTGGGTTAATTGTGATAGATCCCGTAGCAAATACTGAGGAAGGACTGAGGTAACATTTCATTGATTAAAGTCGGCTGTTTATCCTTTAATATTAAATGGCTGCATAGTTTCCGGATCTCCTGCAAGTTGTTCTAATTTTGCCCGAGGCACAATATCCTGCAACGAAACCAGATATCAAGGCCTCACGACACAAGGCAGGTTTTTAAGCTTGACAGAAACATAACTGGATTATACAAAAAAAAAAGACTTGCAAATCTCCGTATTTCTTCCAAATCCCCTCAGAACAGAATTTTAAAAAAAATTTGTAAAATGAGACCAAGCAATAAATAAAAGATCAGCTAACATCAAGGTTTTTTGAGCTTTTCTCCTATTTTAAAAAATAGCGAAATTTCATTTTTTCCAATCCAATAAATCCTGACATTGTTTAATGTCGAGAGACATACTAATCAAATTTGTTCCAGCTAGAAATATCCTCATGTCAGTTGAAGGGAAAAGAAGAAGATCAAAAATGAATAATTCACATATCATATCAACATATACCTCGAGGATCCACATTCGAAATTTCAGCTCAATTGATTAAAACTAACGTCGGTGGGAAAATACCGGGCTATTAGCAAATAAGATAGACATCATTACCCTACAGTAATCTACAAGATTCTGTTGCTGAAAATCATTCTATAGAAAGCTCCCCGGGGTATAGATGTAATGCATAAGTTGTTTGATTCTTGCCTAGGTCGCTATTTTCCTCCAGGTGAACCGAATCAAGACGCAAAGCATTTGTATATCTTATGGTTTGATATGAAAATGATTGGATTTTTGAATAAAAGAGCTTTGCAATTTTTGGTATTTTTATTCATATATCAGTTGAAATTAAAGAAATATCTCCATGAAATGCAGTTGGTGATAAATAAAAGTCTATTAACATCGGCGTTGACGGAGCTATTAAGAATTGTCAGTGTAAACTGTCGACATAGATTGCTTTAATTTTCAAGTTGGTCAGGTTGACTGATTGGCTATATATGTATGTATGTATGTATGTATTCATGCATGTATGTATGCATCTATGTATGCATGTATGTATGTATGCATGTATGTATGTTTGTTTGTATGTATCTATGTATGTATGTATGTATATTTGTATGTATGTATGTATGTACGTATGTATGTATGCATGTTTGAATGTATTTATGTATGTATGTACGTAAGCATCTATGAATGTATGTATGTATGCATGTACGTATGCATGTATTTATGTATGTATGCATCTGTGTGTGTATGTATGTATGGATGCATGTATGCATGTATGTATGCATGTATGTATGCATGTATGTATGCATGTATGTATGCACGTATGCATGTATGTATGCATGCATGTATGCATGTACGTATGTATGTATGAATGCATGTATGTATGTATGTATGCATGTATGTATGCATGTATTATGTATGTATGCATCTATGTATGTATTTATGTAAGTATATGTGTATTTATAGAGTATACATGTCGTACCAATGAAAATAGTAGGCTATATAATCAAACATTCACTTTTCCTTGAGTTATTTCGGGTTTTTTCATCCCTCACGTGAATGGGTTTTCCATATGTGTGCAAGAAGCGGGGGTATTTGAACCGGAAGTTTAAACTAAATAATCTTTTAGTTAGCTCTCGATTACGTTCATGCTTGTTTTTCTTTTTTTCAATTCGGATTTTGTTTTCATTGATCACAACTTTTTCCAACATTTTAATTGATTACCCCCATATAATATGCTGCTAAAACACAGGGGTCACACAACGGTTTCTTTTGTGTGACTATTCAGACTATTTTTTTCTCGTTTACAAAATCAGTGAAATCACATATGTTGAAATTCGATAGATTCCACAGTATTTCATTACAGAAAAAAATCAGGAGGAAAAAAAATGATAGATTAGCTAGCATAGTTTTATTCCCATCTCTGTTGATATAAAAAAAAAAGACTTTCATGAAATGGAGCCTGCATATGAATAAAAATCACTCGATGTTAACGTTTCCTGAGCTATAATGAGATACGTTTTTCCTTATTTTGTGAAATTGTGCAATCGGATCTTCCGATGCGTTCGTATTATTTATTGCAAAAAAAGCTAAAATGAATATTCCAGCAGAAAAGTCTTTCCGTGTCAGTTGGCAGAAACGAGTAAGTCACATACTTCATTGACACCGTGCTTCAAAGTCAGCATTCAAAATTTCAGTTCAGACAACGACTACTGACATCGGTGTAAGACACACTAGCTATTAGCAACCAATCAATTTGAATCAATCTTATTACTATAAAGAACTCAGCAAAAATGCCTCGGTAAAGATAATTTTAAAGACGGTTTCCTGTCACGTAGGATGTATGTGTCAGTCTAGTTTTTTCTGATATCTTGCAAAGACGGGCCAAATCAGAGAGCAAGGAATATTTAATGGCTTATGAAAATTATTAAATTACTTTTGAAATGCTTGGCTTCTTTTTATATCATATCTCCATCAAGTTATAGAAATTTTCATAAAAGCCGGTAATTATGAAAAAAAAATTATTTTAAGTCAACGTTTCTTGAGCTATTCTTCTCATTAAAAAAAATCAGAATTTCATCTTTTGCCATTGATTTTTGACATCATTTACCATGAAAAGCCGCGATAATCTTAATTTATTCGGGTGAAAATATACTCATGTCAGTCAAAAAATGACAAAATATGAAATTTTACGTAATTAATCAACATTGGCTCTGCATCCAATATTTTAGCTTGAACAACGACTATTAACGTCGTTTGGGCAAACCAAGCTATTAACAAAAAGACGATTAAGATCGAATTGATTGCTATTAAAGAGTATTCAAAAATAATTTGCTAACCCTGTTTCTATAGAAGGCTCTGTTGTATGAGTTATAAGCATAATTTATGGTTGTTGTTTTTTTTTGCAAAACCCCTCAAAGGGACCATGATCAGGAAAGAGAGAATTAAGTTAGGAGGCAATGTTTTCCATATCTTTTGAAATGAGAAAAACGAGAAGAAATGAATGATTCGCATCTTTCATCTACATGGGTCTTAAAAATCAATTTTTGAAATTTGGGCTAGGAAAACAACTACGAACGTCGGTGGATAAATACTTGGTTATCAACAACCAAACAATTTGAATTGAACTCAATACTCTAAAGAATTTCGCAGGGAAAAAAAGTTATGATCTCTATTCTATAGAGGGCTCCTTGCTATAGCCACAAAGTATTGATTGTTATAGTTTCAGTCAAGTCGAAATATTCCCCCAAAATACGATATCAGAAAAGAAGTCATAAAGGTTGGAAGCGATGTTTTTGAGCTTGACAGAAAAATAATTGAGCATGTCGGTATTTTATTCACGTGTTCATTGAAATGTTTTTTGAATCCTTTTTAAAATTGGTTTAGAAATAAACAGGACGACGATAAAGAGATTGTGATGAGGCAGCTAGGGGTAATCCTTGATGATGATGTTGCAGTCTGTAATGAAATGTTTAAAGAATGCTGCAATATGTCCCACTGAATGTCTTGAGAAATGGCTAAGATGACACTGCATTGCTTTAGGTTGGATGTTTCTATCTTTATATCAAACAACTGGATATTTGTGGGTATCTTTTATGGTTCCAAAGTTGCCTAAATGTGATTTTTCGATCTCGTGATTCTGGCAGTCACTCAAAAAACATGAATTGAAAAGACATTTCAATTAGCAACAACTTTAAGATATGAAAGATAAATTGTTTCTCTGAATTTTTTTAGATGAGTTATTATTATTATCACTATTATTGTTTGGACTATCATCATATTGGTTGTTTTCCATACAACGTTTCGGCTGTTGTACTCTATGGCCTTCATCAGTAACAAACCTAACCCTTCATTTAACCGATGGGGTGTATAGACCGCACTCTCCTCTTAGCAGTAGTAGTATTTTCAACTTATCATCTCACACTGGGATTGAACCTACAACCATCAGGTTACTTGCAGTAATTCTGTCCAACACTAAAACCACTACGCCAGGTGTCCATGTGGACAACCGGCTAATTTTTGGGAGCCTTAAACCTCAGGTGGCAGTTTTTGGTTTTTGATGTAACCGTTTTTCATTATTATAGGTTCCCCTATGGTATCCATTTCAATGCTAAGAGTTTTTTTGCCTACCATGTAGGCCGTCTCTTTCAATTTCCGAATCTTCCAGTGTTCTTCCCGATCAATTATTTTAACATCATTCCACAGGGGTAGGTGGTCTCCCTTTTCCCTCAATACGTGATCAGCTATGCCCAATTTGTTGGTTTCACCTTTGCTCATCGCTAAAATTATTTCGAACATCTAGATATTATCATACTTGATTCAAAATTTCGAAAAGAAACAAAACAGAAAACGTTCAAATTAGTATATCTTGGTTGTTCTAATTCTGTCTTAGGCAAAAATCCCACCAAAAAGAACTAAATCGAACATCATGGTAGCAATAAATATGCAAAACCGATATTCATGCTTGAGAGATAAGTGATTGAATTATTAAAACGTAAACGATTCCCGTTTTTTTGTTTTGTTTTTTTTTTATTCCTATTTCCACTGGAATGAAAAACAAACAAACCTCCATAGAATTTGTCCAGCAATAAATAACAGAAAGTTAAAATCAACAATTCCTAAGCTTTAGCACGCCATTTCCTTTTTTATTTTGAAAAAGGCGAAATAAGATATTCAGTGATCTGATACGTTCATAGTAGTATTTATCGAAAAAAGATATAATAAATCAAATTTATTTGAGCTGAAAATACTTTCATATCAATGGATGAAGGGAAAAGAAAACTAAGAATGAGTATTCCACATACATCGTTCATAAAAAGAAAAATATCAATATGTTTTTTATCGCAATCTGTGTATTTTAAATGATTGGATGATATATCAGCTTGTCATAGCCGTTTTCTTTAATATGAAGATGAAAAATGATGGAAAAACAAAGCAAATAATTTATGTTTGATCGAAATATAATCCATTTGAAGCAACAAACTTTTTTCCGACGATCTTTTAATTCAAGATATGTGCTGCTACTAAATCACCTAAGATAAGTGATCACAAACAGAGTAAAAGGTTAAATAATGACTAAACGATTCTTGAATCCGTCATAACGGATAAGAGGTTCGAAATGTTATGAAGGCTCATGTTTTGCATGAGAAATAGTGTCATGAAGTAAGAATCGAACCCATTCACAATGGGTTTCAAAACAAGCTCGGTAAGCGTTGCTCTCAGCTGGGTGCCCAACATGTTGAACGTATACGTGTATGATCGTCTTTTTTTTTTTTCAATGACTGCTGTCGTGTATCTCCTTCTGTCTTCCCTTCGTTTTTTCTTGCTTAATTTGTTTAGTTCAGCCTCTTCAATTTTTCTCTCTTGTTGTTGTCGGTGGCTTGAGGTTTTGCGTTTTTCTATGAGATTTCTAGTTTCATCTGGAATTTTGCTAATGGGTTGTGTGAATATACAAGGAGTCTAAAAATCGCACAGAGGCGGCATCGGCATGGATCTTCCATTCTTATACAACAAAGAAAATGTGACTAAGTCTGGTGATATCTTAAGATATTGGCATAATACGCCCGTCCTAGGTTAGTGGTTATGATGTTTAAGCTTGAAAACTATGTCTGACACCAACGTCATCTTGTATGTAGAAGACTCCAATGAGAAACCACTCATCTTTCAATAGCAAAGAAAATGTTGAGTTATGAATAATATTTTTCAGATCATACGACAGCAGATCATATGACATAGTTGATACTAGAGGATAATAAGAAAATTACAACGTATTAAGTGAGAGAGACAGACAGACAGAGAGAGAGAGAGAGAGAGAGAGAGACCTGAAAGTGGTGGAGCACCTGATCGTGGTTGCCTGATTTGGTTAAAAGGGGGGGTGTAATCCCAGTTTTATCTTAGAGGTTTAGCCTATACAGATTCATAAGGAACGATAACTTTGGTCTTCGGATTTTGCAGCTGAATGGGGTCCCAAACTAAAAAAGAATGTTGTTCTTGTATCGATACAAAATTCTTCCTCAGTTCCTTCTGAATTCATTTAAAAAATATTGAATCAGTAGCACTGCTGCTTGGTTCAAATTGGTCATAATAAACAAAGCAAATTACCATTGATCACATATCTTTGAATTGGTTTCTCACAAGATTGGATCCATTGTACGATCAGTCTGAATTACTGTTGGGCCTGTTAAGCGGAATTAACTGTTTGCTTTGCACATTTCTTCTCGTTAAATGGCCTAATTCTTTTTCTCCATTCGTTTTCTATATTTTTTTCAATGTTTTCAAGACCCTGCATTGTGCTCATGTCCTTCTTTTCTTTTCGGGGAAGGGATAGATATGAATCATATTTCATTTGAATGGAAAACTAATCATTTTTCCCTCCTTCTTTCTGATTTTCTTCCCAGCTCTGAAATCGATCCGGGGATCCATGACTTTGAACACTGTTTTACACAACGTTCCATTTCGGTACTAAATTAACAATCTGTCTTACACGCCAAGGGAACAGTCAAACGAGAGAATAAGAATGGCCAGTTGAGCACACAATTCAAGCGAAATCAAATGCGTTATCAAATTATAAACAAACAGTTCAGATTTCGGATAATTCGATCTTTTATAGAATGTTCCCCGCTAACTTCTTGTTTGGTTAGTCTGGCGATTCTCATATCGGACAAAGTATGCGCATTTGCATGTAATTACTACGGAGGATTTTCCTCGGGATATTTTGCAAGAATTGAATTATACATTTCATACGCTGTCTATTGTTCGGCAGTTGCAGAGAAAAAGGTTAATCTGTTTATGTTCTGACAGAATGGAATTGATTCTCTTTTTTCCATTTTTGTTGAGGATTACATAAACGAAAGTGAAAATGCAAAATTGATTTTTTCATTTCCTGAAATTTCAGTGATTTAGATGAATTTTTACTAAAAAAAATTATCAGCATGAGTTCATTCAAACCACACATATCCACAAACAAGCATTTATGAATAAAGAGCCATCAACTAAAACCTCTCAGAAAATCTCGATATTTTTATTCTTACCTCTGCCGAAATGAAAGAAAAGTCTTCACGAAATGCAATTTGTAATAGATAAAAGTCGATAAACATGATCGTTGACGGAGCGATTAGGAATTGCCAACTAAAACTGTCACCCCAAAAGTCACTATCTGTTACTTTAGTTTTTAAGTTGGTCTGGCTGGGTGGCTAGCTGGCTATATATGTATTACGTGTACAATGAACACCAATGGTGATAAAGGTTGATATTTTCAATGTGTGTGTGTTCCTGATGATGTCTCGAAAAAGCTTTCCATTCCTCTCTTAAGAAGTTTTGTGTTTGTGTATGTGGGCGGGAATCAATCAATCATTGAATTTTGAATGCCATTGATACTTATTTTCAAACAATTTCTGTGATCACTGCCTAACAAAAGGTAAGAAGAGTATTCAACTTTTCCATCATCCAATCATCAATTTTTCAACTAATCCACCCCAAAAAGGAATGCTGCTAAAAAAACATTGGTGACGTGAGATTTGCCAGACCTGTCATAGTCTCCCAAGTCTTACGTCGAACGCAAAAAAAAAACGATTAGCTGGCAATTACTTGCATGTTCAGTTTAGGATCTGATATCATCATCATCATCATCATCCTCATCTTCAGTAACAGCAGCAGCAACGATAGCCTTTGAGCGTCTGAACTTCGAACATAGATTTACCCCAAAATTCACCAGACGTCTCCACAATGGTTGTTGCAGAGCCAGTAACGCCTTGTCTAATCGGTTCTGCCACATTTTATTTTCCCAACGACAGTTTTGCATACGATTGTTGGGGATCCCCGTTGTGAATCATAATGTCCATCAATTGCCTGACATTCTTGCAGCATAACCAGCCAATTGCCATTTGAGGTTTTTTATGGTGTCCCTAACTCATGAGTTTCTCTAATATACTGTGACCTTCATGAAGGTTGTACCTACTTTACTGAAAACTTCTAAACCTTGATTGGTTATTCGCTTGATTCGATTGAAACATAAAAAAAGATCAAGGCTGCATTGCCGAACGTGCTCAAGATTTCCACACGTAGAGAAAAAAAAACTGATGTAAGGTAGTAATTGTCTTTGTTGGATTTTTTTGTGTCCAAAAACAGCTGTGCCATATACTTTTGCTCTTTGTACATCCGAGTTTTACCATATTCTTCCTTTGCATCAAATCTCAGTGTTGACGTGACTGAATTATTTATGCAATCTTAACTTCTAGTCTGGAACAATGTTATCTCAATTCTGATGATTTTATACGTGTTGAGTTTTCCCTTCAGAGACCACAGTTCCTTAGAGATAGACCCCTTTTATATCCGTGGGGAAATCATACAATAAAGTGGCGTGTCTAAGCTTCATAGCAAGCTCGAATTTCGCACAAGAGAGGACAGAATATATATCATTGATCACCATACAGTTTTTAACGTCCGTCGTTGGACATAGACCTTCCCGAAGATTTGCCAAAATTCCCATATCATGGGCGTCGCTGAGCCAGTACTTCCTGAATTGTCTAACTCGCCTCTTCATCCAATATCCTGCCAGCTTCAGTTGCGCATGTGATCTCGGGGGATCCATGTCGTGAGTTGCAATGACAATTGGTTGTCTGCCATTCTTGCAACATGGCAAGCCCAACGCCATTTGAGATTTTTAATGGATTCTATGATGTCCCTGACTTATGTCTTTTCTCTAATGTATTGTGTTGTCTTGTGAGGCCCAGTATAATTCATTCATGTGCGCGTTGCAAGGTTCTCAATTTACGGGTCTGTCTCTTG
Source organism: Thysanoteuthis rhombus (assembly GCA_963457665.1). NCBI lineage: Eukaryota > Metazoa > Mollusca > Cephalopoda > Oegopsida > Thysanoteuthidae > Thysanoteuthis > Thysanoteuthis major. The sequence continues at coordinate 3,878,879 of OY735200.1, forward strand.
GTTAGGTTCCTTGTTTCAGTTCCATAAGTGACTATTGGGAGGATGCATTGGTTATACACCTTCTCTTTAAGATTATTGGAATCTTCTTATTTTTGAAAGTTGAGCTAGCTCTGCCAAAGGCTTGCCATCTTAGTGTGATTCTTTGCTTGATTTCTTCTTCTTTTGAGGGCTTCGTGGAGATTCGTTGTCCTAGGTAGATGCAGTGGTCTACGTCCTCCAGTTCTGTGTCCTCGATTTTGATAGTGTTTTTATCCCTGAAGCGGTTGTTGCACATGATCTTCGTCTTGTTGAAGTTCATGTGTAGGCCGACTTTCTTGCTCTCTTCATTTCGTTCATCGATCATTAGTTGGAGGTCGTGTAGGTTCTCTGCGAAAAGGACAATGTCGTCTGCAAATCTGAGGTTGCTCAGATACTCGCCGTCTATTTTAACTCCTTTACTCTTCCAGTCTAATCTTCTGAAGATCATTTCGAGGCAGGCTGTGAAGTGTTTAGGTGAGCTGGTATCTCCTTGTCTTACTCATTTCAGGAGCTGAAATGGGTCTGAGTCTTCATGTAACCCGATAAAGGAGCTGCTGTGGTTTTATATACGTTTCAGCAAATCAACATATACTGGATTTACACCTTGTTGACTGATAGCCTCTATGACCTTAGGGATTTTTACCGAGTCGAACGCCTTTTTGAAGTCGATGAATGCCACGGCAAGTGGTAGTTTATACTCAGCTGCTTTTTCTTTCAGCTGATTTATCGGATGCAGGTGGTCCATGGCCTAGTAGCTTCTCCTAAAGCCAGCTTGTTCACGTGGCTGGTTTTCATCGAGTGTTTTTTGAGATTCGGCTGGTGATGATCTTTGTAAAAAGTATGTATACGCAGTTGAGTAAGCTTATATGCCTGTAGTTGTTGAGGTTTTTCGGGTTTCCTTTTTTATATAAAAGCATTATGATAGCAATATTCCAATCGTCTGGGACTTTAATGTGTTTTAGACACAAGTTGAAGAAGATGGCCAGTTTCCGAGTGATGATTTTACCCGCTTTTCGGAGTAGGTTGATGGTGATGTTGTCTGGTCCAGGAACAGTTCCTTTCTTCGTCTGTTTAATGGCTTCTTTCACCTCCCACGGGGTTACTTTGTCGAAGTCCTCGAGTTGATTTTTCACGTCTTGTGTGTCTCGCTCATTTTTTTTTGTAGTCATTGTTTGGACGAATAAAGTTTTTGGTAGAATTCTTTGGTACGTTCGACAATCCTGTCTCTGTCTGTTGTTAGGTTTCCATTTTCCTCGAGTAGGCTAGTTATTTGCCTTCGTCCTGAGTTGAGGAGTTTGTTTATAGCTTTGAAGCCCCAACCCTCTTCAAGAGCTGGTTCGATGACTGACGTTGTGTATCTCCTTCTGTCTTCCCTTCGTTTTTTCTGGCTTAATTTGTTTAGTTCAGCCTCTTCAATTTTTCTCTTGAGGTTTTGCGTTTTTCTATGAGATTTCTAGTTTCATCTGGAATTTTGCTAATGGGTTGTGTGAATATACAAGGAGTCTAAAAATCGCACAGATGCTGCATCGGCATGGGTCTTCCATTCTTATACAACAAAGAAAATGTGACTAAGTCTGGTGATATCTTAAGATATTGGCATAATACGCCCGTCCTAGGTTAGTGGTTATGATGTTTAAGCTTGAAAACTATGTCTGACACCAACGTCATCTTTCGGTGGATGATTTGTTGGAGATACAACAGCAGCATGATGTCTTTGCAACGGTAGTTATGAGGTTGTAAAACACACATGGACACACAAACATATATATATATATATATATATATATATATATATATATATATATATATATATATATACATATATATATATATGTGTGTGTGTATGTGTGTGTTTACGTGTGTGTGTGATCAGATCTTGGGTGTCCCGACAGTGATTTATCCCACGCTTTACTTCGCAATTTTTTCATTTGGATAGACATGAATGCTTATTCATATTATCTCCAATTAGAACAAATATAAAGATATAGAAAAATTCCAAATATCGTTCAGTAATATACACCCTGAGGATCTTAAATCAAAGCTTGAACATAACCAAATGCAAGCAACGTTTCTAAATTTGGATGTTGAACTACAGAATGAAATATCCGTCTATAAATTGTTTCATAAACTTCTTTCTGTTCAGATATGTATTCATGACATTTAGAACAAGCAGTATCTTATACAAGTTATGGAAATGAATAATCAGAATATTTGAGAATAGACAGAGCTACTCTTACGTTGATTGATATTAAATCGAAAATCATTTCTATAATAGTAACAATGGTCAATCAAAGCAGCCAAAGTAGTAACATTTTCAGACAATTTAATGAAGCCATGACTAGACATCCCGATCCCTTCGAAACATATCAGATTGTCCATAATAGAATTATAACGAAAAGTAAAGAATATGTTTACAAGAGTAAGGAAATAGAATAACTAGAAATGAAAAAACCAATGTTCAATAATGTTAAATGAATTAAGTAACCAGAGGAGATGAATCCATCGTTTATCAGTGTTGAAGACCATTGTATTGACTTGAACCAAGGAAAGGGGAAATCACCTGGCTTTGGTTCATTTGTATTAATGATAGATGGTGGGATTTTGTTTGCTTCTTTCCTTTGACAATATGCCTGAAAAGGAGAGTAACGAATTTCGTCTGTCTTATCAGTTTATCTTGTAAATCGAACTGTCCCTCCAAGTTACATTGTTTCTGGTGAGTCCCTCTCTTTGTTCTCGTTTTCGTGTTGTCATCCATACAGCTTCTTTGTTAAAACAACACCTTCCTTTTGTCTTGTACTTTATTCGTTCTGCTCTTTTCCACATAACCCCTGAATTTGAAACATGTAAATCTTACGTGGACTCACATAACCCTCATTGTCAGTCGACGTCCTAAACGAGACAAACAAAAAAATCCAAAACTTTGAGGTTGAAACCAAGTTAGAAGTAATTGAGGTTAGAGTTTTCAAGAAATGAAGTTGGAGGTTCACTGCTGATTTGAATTGATACCGTGGCTGGAGTCCTTGGGGTTGTAGTTAGACGACCAAAACCCTTATGTAATAATATACGATTTACATTAACCTTTTCATCACATATAATAACCTGGTCCCGAAACTGAATTTTACAAAAGAATATACCTGAAGCCAAATAGCATCACTTGAACTTATTATATGAAGAAATGAATGTGAATGATATTAACATAAGAATAGCGAAAACGTTCGTAGTATACGGCTACGTATAACATTCACCGACAATATCAAAGCAGACTAAAAATAATCGTTGGTCAAAAACTGCGGTCATTATGTATCTAAGATGAAATCTGGTAACACTCGCCCTTCCATCTCATAATTTCATGAGATGGCCAAGAAGCGAGTGGTAAAACTATGCACAACATTATAATGCTTAACATTCATCAATGCACCTCTGATACCAATGGAAACGACTATCAAGAGAAAAAAAGCAAAAACAAATCACACTTTAGGAAAAGTGATCACTGCCATTCCAGCTACAATGATTCATAGACAGCGATTCGTTTGTCAATACTTGTGTGTTTGAGGAAATATATAAATAGATTTGTTTATTTACGGTTTTCAGCCCAGACAGACAGCCACTTTGGAATAATATAATTGATCTTCAGTAGGTCAGTGTCGTCTAAATCAGGTGAAATTAATAATTGGAACACAGGCGTTATACCTTAGTGGCACTTTGGTTTTACATTTGGAAATGCATATATAGTTCTTAAAAATATGTATACTTCGTATTGGAATGAAAAAATTATACGTCAATTTTAAAATTGAAAAAAAATAAAAGAATAGAATTAAAAATAAAATCTTTTTCATTGTATCCGCATGTTCATTGTTTTACAACTTTCAAATATTTCATACTACAAAAAAATAAAACCTAATCATACATTGCTTTATCAAAATGAAAAAAAAAATTTTGAAATTTACTTTGAACGAGCCGATGGACTTTATGGAACGTTTACTTGGTTTGTACATTAAGTATTTTCCAAGACCAAACACTAAGTTTGATGTTGCAATGAATCATGATACAGTCACAAATATCTTGAAGAGAAAAATCTCAGTGCCTTTGCAGTGTGTTCATATATGCTGATAATGTTGGCATATCAAAAACATGAAATCCTTTTCATTCCTCATTTTTCTTTTGTATCTACATCGTAGATAAACATATCACGGTCTCACTCTTTAAACATGAATTTCCATTCTCCTTTCATCGGCAAATAGCAATTCTTTTTTAATAGGAAAAATTGGCAGCATTGTTTCGAGGGCTATATATTATGCAAATTGCATAAAAACCATACATTAGCTTTGATACTGTCATGGTTTGTAGGTTTTTCGTTTGAATATAAAGGATCGATATATTTCCCCTATTACCTCTGGGGCAGCTTTTAATTCTTCCTTGATGTGTTTAAGAGCCTTTTTTTTTACTTTTGTAGCCGTTGAAAATGATCTTTTGCAGATCATATGCCACACACAACCTAGTTTGAGTTTTTCATTTTCCCTTATACTCCGTGCTCGGACCGTGTATCGTTATCAAGATCGTAAATGTTTCAATAGAAAACAATAATAATGATTAGGTGAAGAAAAAATGGAATTATTGAAACTGCAATTTAAATTATTAAAAAAAAAACATATCGTTTATTTCACTCTTTTCAATTCGGAAACTTGGGAACGTGTAATTATAAACACGTGTGACTTCAAAAAGCTGTTATTTATAAGATATCATTATTGTTCATCGCTATAACTCTCAGCTATATTCTTGCCGAATTTTGACTTGTCAAACATCCTGAAAAATGACAAAGATTACATCGGCCGTCGTGTCAACTTCTCCCAGCAGGAAGCCCTCGGCAGAGGGCTGGGGACGGACTAAACACACTTCCAAAATCTGATATACTTCAATGTACAATATACTACAATAATGCAATTTGTAATTATAATGCTGCTAGATGGTAAATCTCAAAATATCAATCTGTCCTCAAAATAGCCAAATTTAATTCTAAAATAGCTATATGTACTTCCAGGATAGCTAAATCTTGAACCCAAACACCGTGTAAGTACTATACTAAAATGACAATATTGAGCAGGGAACATTGTGTTACTCAAATTTTTTAGTGAAGAGATATCGCACGCTGAGTGAATCCTATCATTTCTTTTCACAGTCAGTACTACTGCCAGCATTAAAAAGACGACATGACACACTAGACGGTTATAAGTTCCACAACCTCCATGATAGAGAGTTCTGGCGAATCTTGGGGAATTTTTGTTTAAAAATGGGCACTAAAAGGCTTCTGGTGTTGCTGCTACTGATAATCATTGCAATAAAGTCTCTCTGAAACCTTTTATTGCAACACTGTGAAAGAAATATTTATTTAAAGTCAATCCTGTATTTTAAGAGACGTTATGTGGAGGAGCAGTAAAAAAAGTAAAGTCAAATTTTTTTTTTGCAATTTCAAGACGTCACCAGTGAATTTTGCAATGAAAGGAGAAAAAATGTTCTCGCCCAAACGGCAAGCTGGATATTGCATAAAGTGGTGATAGGATTCACACGGCACGTAATACAGTAATGTCTTTAGAGATCACAAAGGACCATTAAGTAGAGAATATGATTTATAAGACAAAACTTTTTTTATTGCTAAGAATCCTTGCCAAAAGCCAAATATTTACGCAATACAATGTGACCAGCATTTAGTGAACTGCAAAATTCACACATAAATATCTACCCATAATTTTCCATTGGAACGGGCAACATGAGCAGATTTTGCCGAATGCCATAATTCCGTCCAAAATTTCCATAATTCAATTGAATCTATGCATTCGTATAGAATACAGAAAATATCCTTCCGTTGTTATTTATAGTTAATGGTTAACTGCATTCTGATGGCGTTTTCCCACATATTCAAACGTTTCATTGTTAATAAGTTATCTGACAGGGAAATATACACTCGTGCCCATTCGTTTATATTTCTAGGTATCTTTATTCCTTCCTCAAAGGAGCATATTGCGTATTCAAAATATCTATATCTATATATATATATATATATATATATATATATATATATATATATATATATAAATATATATATAAATATATATATAAATATATATACATATATATATATATATATATATATGTGTGTGTGTGTGTGTGTGTGTGTGTGTTTGTATATATTCATATATGCATATTTATATGTATATATATATATATATGAACATATATATATATATATATATATATATATGAACATATATATATATATATATATATATATATATATATATATATATATATGAACATATATATATATATATTTATACACACATACACACACAAACACACACACAGAGACGTGCACACACGATGTCAGCATGGAAATGCGACATTTAAATTTCGAGTTGTCACTCTTCAATTCAGTCTTTTCCGTGAGATGATTGGCTAATACCCTTAGCCCTATACTCTGCTAAGCTTATCAATCATTGAAATTAATTTGAGGAAGGCAACTCAAAATTTTTCTTTCGAAGAGTCATTTCCTAGAAAAAATGTTGTTTTTTTTTTTAAGACACTGACGCTGGGTTATTTGGAATTCACCAAGTCCAGACCGTTCATAGTTGGAATTTGAAATTTTGCATACACGCCTTTTTTCTTATTCCCCTCCGAAACGGGATTTCTATTGGGATGAGGCACGGGTCAATATGCTGTGTTGGTTTAGTCCGCATGTTTAATAAAATCTAGACCTATTTTAGTGATATCACTCTAGCAAAAGGGGATTGCCGTTACTTATCCATTGATCACACCTTTTTCCATTATTTTTATTGATCATCCTCAACATAACATACATAGGGAATCACAATTTCCTTTTTAGAATGTTGGTATGTACATTTTTTGATTTTCTGCCTTCATCCCAATTGTTTTTAACATAAGAGTCAACGGGTCTATCAAACGTAACATATACGTTCCATTCAAGGGTAATATGTAGTCACACAGAAGAATCCTCTTGGTAAGTATTGGTTGACACACAATTGGCATATTCGGTTACAACTAATACAATGGAATCATCTACCCGAATTCAAACTACAATCGTTCTGTTTATGTTCACTTCGCACCAATGCCCTTTGGAAAAAGAGGAATCATTCTCTTATTCACCTCGCCATCCTAGCTATGGGTCGAATAGTTGGCAGGATCGGGCTTTCTAGCTTTTCCAAGCAACCTTTTGCAGGGAGGGCAAACCTCGTTCCAAACACTGAGTTCCTTCATGATATTTTTTGACGCTCAATTTGGCCCTTCGAAGGTTCCTACGACCAAGCTGACGCCAGACGTAGAACTTTCTGTTTTACTCAGAACTACATCATCTAAACCGAAAGTGGGGTTCTGGCCACTGGGCATCCCAGGATGCCTATATGTTTCGTTCAGGCATGAGCCTAGGTGGTCCATTGTCTGTTGAGACAAATGAAGGCTATAAAGTGTTTCTGGCTTTATAGTGTAATAAAATTGTCAGAAAAGAAAATGTCCAGTTTTATTTCAGACATAGCTCCAGTTTGTTCTCAAGTTAAGATGACTAACACAAGATCATAAAATGTAAACCTCTGGCCGTTTGGACAGTGTAGATGATTAAAAAATGAGGAAGAGGAGAAGAAATGGAGCTACCTAGAAAGATTATCGGACAACTTGTTACTTATCAACAGCATTGCTGCATTGACATGCAGTTGAATTATCAGAAATACTCGCAAACACAGTCAATAATCGATAACCGTAGCGTCAAAATTTGGAATGATGTGAAAAAAGCCATCAGAAAATAGATAAGGTAAAATATTATATTTTTAAGACTTCACTAGCTTTTCTCCCCCCGAAACATTTAAGATAAAGGGAAAGAATACATTTAAGAACATCTGCATTCTGGAAAATCCACTTGTTGTGAATAAACCTGTCAGAAAATGTCCAGTTTCTTTTTTCCGAAAATTAAAAAAAGAAGTTTATTTGATTAATGATGCCCATTTTCAAGACTGTGGTCAAAACAGGATGGCCATGAGCTCAAAAAAATAAGTGAAAAATCCTTTGCCATCTTTGTTGGGTATGGTTGTTTAATGCCAAAATTTCTCTTATTGTGGAAACCGTCAACTCAAACTATCAGCATCATCATAGATTTCTTTAGCTTTCAAGTAGGTCTGGTTGGTTGGTGGACTTGGTATTTGCCACGCTCATAGGCCGCACGAGTTTAGCTAGAGGGCATAAAATGCTGACATTAACTCCTCATTCTGACAAGAAAAATATGTTTTTGTCCTCTTGAAATTCCGCCAGCAAATAAAAAAACAAAACAAAAAAACAAACAATTGGTGGAGGTCGATTTAACAATGAATAATGTTTATATTGTAATATGCTATATCATTTCGTAATTTGTGTCCGGTGGTGTCCATGTCTGTCTCATTAGAGTTCGGATTTTTTAGTTATCACCACCCAATTGAAACAGGCCTGGCTGTTGTAGTCACACTCAAATCCTGCTTATATTCCGATGATTATCGATTATCCTAATTGTATAAATATTCATAAATGTCTCTAAATGGAAAAATTTGATAAATAAGATGAAATAGCCCTTAGCGTATTCATGCGATAAATTCTCTTTAATGTTCAAAACTCGTTCATTTAGCCCATTTAGTAAAACAGCCGCCTGGTATTTGGTTATACGTAAATTCAAATCTTGGTATGGGAATATGGATTTCACATTTTGATTTACATCCCTCATTTTGGTGTGGGGTGTTTCTGTTGTAACGGTAGGAAAATTGTGTCAACTTTTGACTTCGTACAGGAGATAAGGAATTCTAATTAACACAGCATCGTCGTTAGCAAAACCCACATAATTTTCCCTGCAAATGATTGATTTATGTAATGTATATGCCATATATAAATCAGATTCAGATAATTTGGAACAGAATGTGAATTGGATTTCAACACCTTTAAGCAGAAAAATCTCCCCCGTCGAGCTTGACCACCAAAAGTGAGGAAGAAAATTCCTTTAATTTTGACACCTATTTCACCCCCTTAAAAAAGGAAAAAAAGTTGAGATGTCCAAAAGTTAGCCCACCTTTCGTTGTTGACCTCTAAAAGTGAAAGAAAATCACTTTGATTTGAGCCCCTGAAGGTGAAAAACATATTCCTATATTTTGACCACAAAAAATCATCAATTTTGACCCTTACAGCCCCTTTCTTTTTCCACCCCCTGAAAATGGAAGAAAAATCGAGAATAAAAAGGGCCCCCCTCCAATTTCGATCCACACAAAGTAGAGAAAATCCTTCACATTTTTTTCACTAAAAGTCGAGAGAAATTAGCTCACAAAAAGTGAAAAAAAAATCCGCCCCGATTTCAACGAAAAAGAGTGAAAAAAAATGACAAATGAAATCGCTCCCCCACCCCATTTTGGCAACAGAAAGTCAAAACAGTTCTCTTTGATTTCACCCCCCCCCAAAAAAAAAATTAGAAAAGAACAACATCCATTTCATCTTGACCATTAAAAGTGGAAAGAAATAAGCTCTCAAATTGGACCCCCCCGCCAAAAAAAAAAATTCTTCCGATTTTGACCTGCACACGTAAAGAAAATCTCCCTGACCAAATTTTGCGGCCCAGGAGTAAGACATATTACTCTTTCCTTTGAAAAATCGTCTCTTCGATTTTGACCCCTGAAAAAAAAAGTCCCTTGCCTTTTGCCTGGTAGTGGGAGAAGCTTCCTCTCATTTTGGACCCCTGAAAGTTGGGAAAAAAATCCCTCTCCCATTTTGACACCTGAAAGTAAATAAAGACGCTATCCCCTATGATTTTGACCCCCCAAACTAGAAACAAATTATCCTTCGATTGCAACCCCAGTAAATTGAAAAAAATTTCCCCATAATTAGGACCTCTAAAAGTGAAAAAAAAATTCCCTCCACTTTGACATTTTGAAAAAATATTATCCAGCCCTCAAGAAAGAAAAAAGAAAAAAGAGAAATAAATCTGCTTTTCCGATTTTGACCCTAAAAAGAAACTGAAAAAAAAAAAAAATTCCCCGAGATTTCGACCTCTAAAAGTTGGAAAAAGTGATCGACATTACACCTGTTCCTAAAATTTTGTTTTTTAGAAAAAATATACCTTAACGCACTACATCACAACACTGTAATTAGAGGTATCTTTGTACATCTAATTCACATTTGAATATGAGGTATGTTAAAAATGTTCTTGGTTCTTTCTGAATAAAGAACGCAGTCTACGTCACATTTTCCCTGATAATCAAATTAAAAATAGGAATTAAAAAAAAAAATCATTGCATAAAAAAAAATTTGACCATTGATGAATGATAATTGACATAAAGGCCCCCTTCCTCGCCCGAATTGAAAACCCCTAACCATATAATCCAGGGGGTGTTCCCAAAATCTAATTTGATAGAGCCACCTCCCAAGGATTAAATCTTCTATCCAAAGATAATTTGTGGTAGGCAGGTACAGGCAGACAATCTTTTGGTGAATTAAGATATGATTAGTTTCTATTTACAGCATACTTACCACCTGGCTTGGTTGGACAACCGTCGTTTTAAAAAGTTTTTTTTCAATACTGAATAATTGAAAAAAGATCCTTAAAAAAAGATCGCTTATAAAGGATGTTGAAGAATCACATACAGTCAGTTATCCGTCAGAGCACCTGAAAATCCTAGCCATTTCTGACCAGACGGGTTGAGATGCGATGCTGTAACCAAAGTGAGTTCCTATTAGCATGATATTGCAACATGTAATGGAGACAAATGGAATCAGGTTTAGTTCTGCTGTTAAGTCAATCTTACCCTGATGTCTTCTCTGGCTAGACCTATTTCTGTGACTGCTTATCTGTAGGGACGTGTGTGTTGAACCTGGCATTATACTGACCTTATGTTGCATCTTGTCCAGGGAGGTGGGCCGGGGGGATAAATACTCATGTTGTCAGAGGATGACGAAGGTTACCGACAGGGAAACATGGAGACATAAAGGTCTTTCAAATAATCTCCCATTCTGAAACAAACTGCAGAGTGAAAGCAAAATGAAGGGTTTTATTGTAGAACTGGAGCTTCTTCCAGTTGCCATTTCCCCTGAAATAGCCTTAATTTTCTTCTGCGCCTGCCACCCTTCCGCTTCAACCCTTCAGGAAGGTTATCCGCTCTCCACCTTTGCTCCTTTTGCTTTTTATGTGCTCTGTTGGTGTTGCATATTTCAAACTTGCCGTCTTCATCATGGGTCCGAAGGTTTCAACTGCCCCTTAATGTTGAATTTTATGATTAAAGCATATATTTCGATACACTAAGGGCCAAAACCATTCTAAATAAATTTTCTTATCGTTGATGGACATAATATGATATTTGGGGTATAATCAAGTGATTTTTTTTTATACGTACACACTTTCTGCAAAATGCCATTTCAATACACATGTGAGTCAGTACAAATTTAAGATACCTGCAATTTTTCAAAATGGTGGCTATGACATAATCCTCAAAACAAATAAATGTTAGAATAACGACCTAAACTTACGAACAATCGTAGGAAAGTCTATCTAACATTCCCCGTGGATAGTAAGAGAAGCATTTGCAGCCTGAAGCAGCTTTTTGTACTTCCACTGCCTTATACAACGCTTCTTACGTATATTATCCAAGTATCTATTCCCATGACTTATGCATTATATATTTTATGAACCAATATTTCTTGTTGTAAAAACTAATCATTTTATGATTTTCAACACCACAAACACCATCATCATCATAACCACCACTACAGTCATCATTGTAGATGCCATCTTCATGACCAGTGCCATCACTAAAACTGCCACAAGCAGCAGTAACACCACCATAAACACCACCATCATCACTCTCCAATGATAATTCTTTACCATTAAAAATGATTGTGAAAATAATGTAAAGGTGCCTCCATTTTATGTCGCAGAACATTACCCTCACACTCGTGGCTTCAGATTCCTTCAGTGTGAATATTTGCAGTAAATGTATTATCTATAAATCAACTACAAGGAGGTAAACTGAGTACTTTATTCAAAGAAACCAAATTACTACCATAGATGAAAAAAAAAATCTTATTGGCTCAATTTACAAATATTTTTCGAATACTTTTAGCTATAAGTGTACTCAATTGTATGATTTCATGATGGAATCGACAATTGATCGGGGACTTATCTGGCTAAGCTGCTGCATTATAAGCAAATTTATGGCAATTCTAGTACTACTCATGGCTGCCATCTTGAATTTTGATTGACTCGCATTGATTATGCAAATAGCAATCCCAAAAAACTATGTATGGTAATTCAACTATGTCCTCAATTTTATATCATTTCCAACGCTGATAAGAAATTGACCTGAAAACAGTTTTGAAAAATAGCTTCTATGGGTGGTATATTGAAAATTCCTAATTTGGGAAATAATTTGACTATTAATATTTCAAATTATATGCTTTTGTCGTGAAATTCAAGATTGGCTTGAAAAGTTATGCAATCTGATTCACTTTGTTTCTTATTGTTAGCAACATCCTCCCAAAAGTTTTCAATCTACCCGAAACTTTCTTCATTTGTTACATGCTTTATGCATGATATTCGTAACATTCGTTGATAAAACCATATTTTGGTTTCTTCAATTCATAAATAAGAATACATCACCGAAAATAACACAATATCGATATGATCCCATGATGTAAGAGTTTTAATGCATTGACCAAAAAAAAAAAACTCATAAATGAATGATAGATGTTGAATATACAATTCCTAAAGGGGGAAAATTCCCTGCGTAATTCGGACATTCCTTTCGTAATACATAGCATTATATTGACGAAAATATCTCATCACCGGTATAATCCCGTGATGTAAGTGTCCAAATGCATTGACTGAGAAAGAAAAAAGTTGCAAACCTTTAGCCGTTGTTTCTTCTATTTTGGTATCATTCAAAAAAGTGAACAAAAGTTTAGAGACACGAAGCTGCTTCTAGATTTAGTGTCTTTTATTAGCTATTTCTCAATCATTTATCATTGAATTCCGACGTGCTACACTTGTCGACGGTAGCGTGCAGCTAACAATGATTGGCTCAGTGGGCCGGCTATTCTGACCTGTGCAATTTCGTCAAGAGAACGGAATTGGCCAAAACAGATTTGGTAGAAGGGCTTGTCTGCTCGCACGCTGCTCACCATCATAGAAAACCTATTATTTCCTTCTCCCGATCATCTCTTTAGAAATGCTGATTCGTCTGATACATGTCATTTCCATAGTCAAATTAACGAGCAAATGCTTAGAGAAGCGAAAATAAAGCCACTTTCTAAATTTATCTCATCAATGAGATAAACTTCACAAGAATGGCAACGTCACCATGAATTTAAGCCAGGTTTTCTTCCGATTCAAATTGCAAATTATTCTTCCGTTGAGGTAACGAGTAGGAATGTCTGTAATAGCACTCAAATGCATTTTATTATGTCATTTGATACTTTTGAGAGCTTCTTTTTCTATTTCAATAGCTTTTGAATTCTATGTATATTTTCACCAGTAAAATCCGATGCTTTGTATCTTGGATGTGCTTTGTGCTACGGATTCACAAAAAAGGTAAAAATATTATAGTGTCTTTAAAAAAGTAATGGACAATTGAAGCTTTTTTGGTTAAATATTGATGGTTATCACGATTGTAAAAAAATAAGGAATAGATGGAAAACAGAATTAGGATTTAGCACACCTATTAGCAGATTAAAGTCTCCATTTTAAACTTCTTGATTTCATTAATTTTATTATTTCTATCTATTTATTCACCATATGTAGAGTCAAATGAACGAGTGTGCAATTTAGAATCGGGACCCTCATTCCAAAAGAGGCTCTTACTCTCCGTTGCCTTTTACAGTCATTAAAATAATTTAGTATTTGTGCATCCATATCTCACAGAACACTCAAGACACAATGCACAGTGTCCTATCACTTTTAACTCTTCGCCCAAATGTGTATCGATTTTTTTGCTTGTCAGTTCACACAGTATTATTTTGTCCCATATAGAATGATCGTTTATGAAAGCAAAAATAAAGCAACTTCAACAAGTAAGCAAGCTTAGTTTGTGTAGGAAAATGGGATCGATTTGTCTCTATAACTTTTTCTCGTTGGGTTTCAAGAGTGCAGATTCCTTTTGCTTATCAAAATGAGTGTCTTGTGAAGCAATATATTGTTTAAATACTATTATCACCGCTTTTTGTAGGTAAACGTTAATTGCAGAGAGATAGCTCGAGAAACTTGAATAGGTGATGATTTGTTTGAAATAAGTCTACTGAATATCGATCGTTGTATAAAATTTAATAATTTAAATGATTCAAGTCGTATCAACTTAGTTTTGGTCGGATAGCAATTGTGAAGTCTCGCATTGTAATGCAACTAAATGGACCCATGTCTGTTAACCAATGCTAGATATTTTCCAGCTAACTTTGAAGGCATTTCATCTATTTATTATTAGTATGTTTGAGCTATAAAATTCAAGATCCATCTTTTTGAGCTTGAATAGGGTTTGAACTCATACAAAAACAAGCCTGATTCATTTTTGAGTGCAACATACATCTCCAAGTGTGGGGATCATCTTATTGAAATCGATATGATGAATCATGATCATAAACTAATGTTGTGTAATCAGATAAATATGAATAAAGACATTTTGCTCATGAATTTGTCGAAACTGCAAACATGGAGTTGAATGCAAAAACGATTATTTCTTGCAGGAGTACCTAATGCAAGTTTTAGTCTTTTTTTTTTTTTAAGAAAATTATTGTTTGGTTAGAACTTGTAATGAATTTGGAAAAAAATGTATTCACACATACAGTATTGTCAATAAATAAAGCACTCCTGCCAAAAGTCAATTTCCGTCTGATCCAAACATAGCAGGATTTTATTATTCGTAGAGAAGCATTAAACGATCGAAATGGACGTTTATTATTCATTATCAAACTCTACTGCATCAAATTTGTTTTTCACCAAAAATATAAATATAGTATGGTCCAAAAATAAGTACATTTAAAAGTTTATTAGATTCTATACAGTAAATATATTTCTAAATTGATGTTTTCTTGTATGCTATTAAAAAAATCAATATGAATAGAGTACGCACTGTTTAGATTGGTATTATGAAGACATAATTGCAAACCTCTATTTAAGAAATGGCTTCACATGGAGAAAAACTCTCTCACAATTCAGAGGGACTTATATTCATAATTTGCACCCGACAATTGCTACCCCAAAAATTAGCTGCTGGCCCATACTCACGAAAAAATAATGTTGCAAAAATTGTGCAGAATTACATAAGTAGTAACGTTGGAGGTGTACAGAAGTTACCACCTCGGTCATGCAAGCTTGGCCCAAGAACTATTTGTTACATTAGAATATCGGTCTATGTGTTTGCGCTTCCTTGTGAGTGTGTGTATGTATATGTGTTAGTGCTTCCTCTATGTCTCAGTGTGCGTGTGCGCATGTGTTTGTGCATCCTTGTCCGTGTGGATGTGTCATATCTGATTTCATTCATCCTAATAAGGACATTATGTATACACGCACACAAACACACACAGTCACACACACACACACACACACACACACACACATACACACCCCCGTATATATATATATATATATATATATATATATACATGTATGTATGTATGTATATATATATATATATATATATATATATATATATATATATATATATATATGGGTGTTTGTATGTGTGCGTATATTTCTCAGCATAAATATCAACGTGTATATGATATATAAGCACATAATTAAATGTGCGTAAGTTTATAAATATATTTACACAACTACTCTTCATCTGAATGCTTGATTAATTTCCTGTATCCCCTAGACCACGAAATTATCTGATAACCCTGTTATCGCTGAGAACCTCTTGAAACTAAATTGGTTACCATCTGTGTGGCAAACAACGGCATTTTTCGAAAGCTGTCGCAACTATTTTATTATTGAAATTTCAGAATATTAATTTCATATCTAATATATTATTTTCTTATCAGCCATCTTCTTTGATGTTTTCATCACACGATTTAGTCCAATATATCTCTCGACCTCCTGGCATTGTCTGAAGGTTGGAGATAAAGTTTATTTTTTCTTTCAATACTCCGTCTCCCTTAATTCCTGTTGTTAAGCCACATCATTCTCTCTGTTACATTCTTTGGTCTGCATCGTCTAAATTTCTCAGATGATTTTGTATATTTTTGTCAAATTCCAGTCTAAAGTCTAGTGTTGAGTTCGTTTTCCAATCGTGAAAAGAACAATCCTAACCAAAATGAGAGATGTAAACAGATGTGTGAAATCCACATTCCCCAACCATGATTTCAACACACAGCCAACTGATTGCTGGCAGTTTACCACGCTGACATAATTCAAGTATTAACGTATTATATAGATACATACTTTTTTCCATTCTAATAGATAAATACACTTGTAATATATATGAAATAAGAAACTACAAGTAGTATGACATGAGTTACGTATTGGAATCATAGTTGGAAGGATGGTTTTCATGTTATTATAACTGTTTTCTTTTTAAATCACCACAATTATTACATGTTAAACAACTGATGATCTTTAGTCTTGGAGTCAGTCAAAGGACAATGATTATCCTCCACCAACCCTTGACCAGAAAGGTGCACCACAATCCTCTATGTTGTTTAGTTTAGTTAAGCTAGACACAGTCAAGCTCTTCACCAACCTAGTGTGCGTCGTGGTCCAACAATGGGCAGGCCCGACGGTCAGAATAATCCTGCAAAGCTGCATCTGCTAGAAGAAGGACACCCTGCCTAACACCTTGGAATACCGCTCCTATCCTGCTATTTGGCTGAATCAAAGGGAGCTAACCTTTGTTTTCAAGGATTGGGTTGACCCTTGGCAAGTTGACTCCACCTTAAAACCATATTGCTCAGGCTGGGGGGAAGATCGTGTATAGGTTACATTGTCTCTGGTCCTATTGATTTCATTAATCGATAGATTTTCTAACATCTGCTCTGTTGCTCTTTCATAAGTTTCTGTCCAATACATTCTTCCACCTTCCAAAATTTCCTGAATTTCTGAGACAGAGAATTTTTTTAATATTCCATAGATTCTTCTCTCATTCGTCCGCATCTTTGTTGTTTTCATCACGAAATTTTGTTTGAATAATCCAACGGCCATCCTGCATGTGTGAATTTTTTTTATATGAATTATTCATATCATTTTGTAGTTTTTCTCTTATCTGCCTCCATATATGTTATTTGGTCGAGTGCATTCCACGGCTTTCCAACTGTTCCTAGATTTCTGAGATGACGTCGTTTTTTTTTACTCCTCCCAAACTACGAACTACTGGATCACGGTCCAATTTAAAGTCATGAGAAAAAGCAATTGAAAGTTTAGATGAAAGCAAAAACTTGACAAAATCGAGGATAAAGTTACAATACATTCAAGAATAAATTTTGAGATGAGGTATCATTATTATTTCTATTGATATTCGGATCATCCTCATCTCGGTTGTTTTTCATACAACGTTTCGGCCGTTGCACTCTACGGCCTTCGTCAGGTATCATCTGGTAGATATGGGGAGGTAACGAACCAAACCCTTTATTTATCCGACGGGGGTATATTGACCGTACTCCCCTCCGAATATCAATAGAAATAAATTTGAAAAGGATTAAAAATATCGTTGTATTATAAGATTACGAGGTCTCAGTTGTAACATCTGATTTTAAGTTATGATATAAAGCAACTAAAAATCTTGATAATGGTAGAAAGCAAGACAAAATCAATAAAGATTATCCTGTTACCCCTTTTGTTGTTTCATTTGGATGTTTTCGACGATTTGTCTTCCATCGGTTCTCCTATATTAAATATTGCATCAAATTGTCTTTCCAAGTCGATTAATGATTATTCGAACCAAAGAACGAAACAGTCAACAAAACGGTCAAGAAAGAGTTCTTAAGTTTTTAACTGATTATATCTTACTTGCTGGCGGACTATCTCTCTGTCAATGAGCCATGCGTAGAGTCTGCACCATGTTGGAAGGGAGCTGAAAATTTAAGCATTTACTCACAAATCTGTCACGAAAAATCCATCCTGGTAACCAAATCCTCACCCTCAGAGATAGGTTTTGTCGGTGAGGCCAAATTCAGAATATAAGATCATGCAAAGCTGGTCCCTAGATTTTTGTTGGACTGCATTCATACTTGTTTTATTCGTGGGTGGAGGGTTTTTTTTTTCAAATTTGGACTTTCTTAGGTAAGAGAAGTAACTTGTTCATTGATTTCCTCATTTTCATTTTTTTTATAAATTGATCATGCCCAACACGATTTGCTGCCGAAAGACGTTAGGAAACTAATCAGGTCTGTCACCTTTGCAAAGAATCTGAGCTTTTGATCGATAAAAAGGATTCGAGAATCGGACAACTGTCATTTTGGCTTTCTAAAAAACTTAAGCAAGGAGCAGGTTGATGCATGGGTATTTGACTCGGCGTGTACAGATGAAACCCTGGTGGGGACAGTTTGTGTCCACTCTTGCACTGACGCCAATGAAGTGCATGAGTCCATCTCTCCCCTTATGATTAACTTTTGTTTCATAAATATTACTTTCTGTTAATTGAGAAGACTTTCTCTTTGCTTTTAGTGTTCAAATTTTATTAGGGGACCTTCCATTTCACAGAGTGGCCGGACAGAGTGCTCATTTTTGCCTCACTTACACTACAGTCCAGAATTGTAAGATTGATATTTTTCTTGGCGAATCCACCTATTTACGAGATTCCATTATGAGAGGCATCATTGCCATGTTTTTATTTAAATATCTATACGTAGTTTAGCTAAAGCAGAAAAGAAAAAAATCTATTTTCGGTAGTGAAACCAAGAACTTTTCCAGATCAAAATCTGTTAATGCATCTGGGAAAGACATGATCAATATGAAGATATTACGATCAATATTTACCTGTAAATATACACGTTATCTATTAAAAACTTATTTCCGCGTAGTTTGCAATGAATTCTGTTCATCTTGCCAAACACAAAATGTATTTTTTCTATTCATTTTATCAACTTCGAGATACGTACACCAGGATATTGTTGGTTCAGAAAATATCACCTTTTTGAAGATAATAAAATCCTATTTTAAATATCAAAACATTTACTTTTCAAATAATATATTCATCAATAATGATAACTGCTGCATAGCAATCGAAATTGATGGGTTTGTTTATGTCCTGATTGGCAGTAAGGAGAATAAAGTTGGCTATATCTTTAACGAAAGACAAGAAAATGACGATGAGTAAGTAAGACCAACTGAATCACCTTCATCTGTCTTAACTCACCCTCTCAGTATATCACTCTTTTTTCTACTCACTTACTAACTCAAATAATCTTTCTTTCTTTCAGTCACTCACACACCTTTTCAAAAACGTCTTTTCATTCTGGACAAACTACATTTATATGGCACATTTCATTCGAATTGTTTGATTATCTCCGATGAACTCTCACACATGGATCAATTCATTGTAACTTTTGGTTATACCTAGAGTCTGACCAGACAAACAACCATCATACAACCAGATATAATGAATTACATATTTGGCATTTCTATTACATGATGACAAGAATCAATAGTGAACTCTCCTTCAATCTCAAGGTGTTGGATAGCAGTCGGTGGAATATGTTAGGTTCCTTCTCTTACGAACCGTTGGAATAGCACAAGATATTCGGAGCGTGTTTTAATTGACACAAACTGATAATTAGTTGTACAATTTTTTTCACTGTTACTGGCTTCGATCATTGCTTTCCATGATCGATGCATACAAATGGTGGAATTTTTCTTTGAATTAATTATTCAGGCAATGGCTAAGATCAAGAGTCCATAAACAAATCAGGGGTCCAGAGTTAGAGATTTGAGGAATAAAAGTTGGGGGGTGCAATGTAAGTTTATGGCATTGATTCCTTTTAGATTGTGCCCAATGGCACACACACTTGTTTTTGCGCAGAGGTTTCTATCCAGAGACTAATCCTACCTTTCAACTTTTCAAAGATGTTCAGATTTTGTTCCAGATGAAGGAGTCTATAATCACAGTACTTTTACCTTGGCTTTCGAATCCTATTCTGCCGCAGCCTGCCTTACTTTTAAAATTAAATCGTTTTTGAAAATTGATTTTCTGTTGAATACTGTCGGGAAATATTCACAGAAACAATTGAAGAATATTCTAATTAAGATATCATTCTGTTGAAAGATGTAATTTTTCTTTTACATAATTAATTTCAGGGCATAATTTAAAACTCTCAATCTATTCATCTCAGTTTGATCATTTCTATTTATTTACCTACTATCCATCTGTTTATCAAATTATTTATACCTATTAAACAAACAATCAATTTGTCAATCAATATATACATAGATAGATACACACACAGATAGATAATGAAGAGACTGAATAGAAAAGTACATCGATAAATGGATAGGAAGTCTAATGATTTGGGATAGATATAGACGTAAGATTATTTATAGATGTATAGTATGGACATTTCAAAATAAGAATTCTAATGATCCGACTTTAATCAGTTTCAAAATATAATGAAAAACTAAATTTACATATGCCAAGCTTGTTTTTAAGTAGCAAAGAAAAACTGGCATCATAAATTGGTTCAGGTTTCCTCAGGGAAAAACTCAGAAAGAAATCAACGACGTGAAGATTTCAAGAATGACAAGGTTATATCCCCAGACCTTTCGATTGATAACATGTACTGAGGATACTGCCTATTGTAGTCACTTCAGTACAGGTTGTCCTGAGTAACTATAACCAACTGATAACATTAAGCAAAGGATGCTGTGGTGGAACAATTTACATTCATCGTTATAACTCAATAGTTGATCACGTGAAAAGCATCAATGGATATACAGGTTTTCCCACGTACTCTGATGGTTGTGTCTTCCTATAGAAACGCCTCGTCAGCCGAAATGACCAAAAGCAATTACGATTCATCGATACAGGAAACAATTTTTTTTTACCATTCCCATCCCTGAGAATATTTCGGTCGGTACGTCGGTCTGATTTCTCAGATATTGTTGCTGTTAGAGATATACGAGGTTTGGAGTAAAAGACAGAGGAAGAAGATGTGCACTTTCCCATATAAGGGTTCTGCTGCAATGCAAAAATTGATTGCTACTTGGCGCAAAACAAACTATCGAGTGACAGGAACTACCTTTTATCTAAATTCTCTCAGAAGATTCAATTTATTAAGAACACTAAAAAATCGTTTCAGTAAAAGAGTGTACTGACTATGATGGTGGATAGGATATATATCTTATTTTGAAGAGTCTATGGTCACGGCCATAGAATCGAGGAAATCACACTGTTTATTATGTAAGTAGATC
Source organism: Thysanoteuthis rhombus (assembly GCA_963457665.1). NCBI lineage: Eukaryota > Metazoa > Mollusca > Cephalopoda > Oegopsida > Thysanoteuthidae > Thysanoteuthis > Thysanoteuthis major. Next base: position 3,900,288 of record OY735200.1, read on the forward strand.
GTTATACAGAACGAATGAACCTAGTAAAAAATAATAACTCCGTTATTTCTTAATTCTCTCACGTTCATTTTGAATGAAATGTTTTAGGGTGACATTGACTGTTTCTTTATTATAATTATCTGATAACATCATACGTGATTAAAACATTTTTTCTATATCTGATCTAAAATAAAATCATATAAAATTTCTCAAATAGGTCCTCTCATAGTGTTTGCATACTTCGTTTGTATTCAGATTGAAAAGTAAGAGTTTGATTATCAGGTAACCTTTCTTTTTGTAGTTAGAAAATCAAGCTCGTAATTTCCTCTCCCTTTCACTTGATATCTGAATGAAATGTCGATGATTTTTCGAAACTATCAACTAAGACTGTCACCAAAATCTGTCTAAAAAGTTTTCTCCAGTTTTTCAGTAGGTCTGGTTGGCTTTGTATCTTTCTTTAATGCAGGCTGAATTGCAGGCTATGTGTTTACGTATCATGCATATAAGCTGCACTTATACAGCTAGAAGGATGGAATTCATTTTTCAATATTATGTATCCCAAAACCTTTTTTTAAACACCCATCCTTGAATAGGTTTCTAGTAGGGAGTTCAGTTTGCAAAATAAGTTTTTCTCTTTCTGGGGGGTCTGGTAGCATTCATGATTGTTTTAAAAGATGTTTTGTAACACTGCCCAACAAAAGGCTATAGAAATAATTCACTCATTGATCCCCCTTTCTCCTAATTTTTTAAATGATCTCCATCAACAGAGCATGTAGCCAAAAGATGCTGACGTCATAACTGTTACGATTGACTAACCGGACATATTCTGTTTTATCTCTATTCTTCAGGTATCAAGAAATTCTTTTGGACCCTAAGATAACGTGAGCAAATCAGATCAAATTGTTCATTGAAGCATCGAAATGCTGACAGTCAATTTGAATATTTTTCAAGGGAATTCATTTCAGAGTCGATTCGTATTTCAGATTTTTCATCAAATTTTCTAAAATCTGGTTGGATAAAGCGTCTAAAAATACTGCTTTACAGTCTCGGGTATCTCGTGGTTACTGATTTGAAATTATGAAATTTTTTTTTCCAGATTCAGTCATAGTTGGTTCATCATATCCTTATTGGTTATGTTGTTTTCATCAAGCGCCCGTCAAAATGTATTATGCTAATGCCATTTTTAAAATTAACATTTTCGTGCCAGAGAATTCAAACCAGGCACGTCATTTCTATATCCACTGATGCTGATCTGGAGCCTGGTGGTAAAAAGAGGAGATTTCAACGTGAGGCTCATATTTCTGTGAAAAGAAATTTCCTCTATATAGCAGACTTTATTTCTTGTCAAATGTCTAAGCTCTAGATTGGAATAAGATTTTCCCAGTTTTGTGCAGGATTATATATGGGCTACAAGGGTTGTTATTTTAACTTGGTAGTCTGATACAAGGGATCAGCTATGAGACAGCCACAAAGAATCAGACCCACTACATTGGATTCAGCTGCTTAATGACCCTGAGCTAAGCTTCGTTCGCGACAATGGTAGATAAATAGGATAGCCATGGCTGACCAAACATTAGCTAATTAGTCTTGGAGATGTACCTGTCAATCATTGAACAACTGTACACATCCTCTAAGGAAGCATTGATATGCAAGACAAGATAGCTGATCAGAAATTTGTATCGCTTTTTTTTCTCTTTTTGCTTTTCATTGAATACTACACAGGATCATTTATGTAAACCTAATTATCCTGTCAAGGAGCGAAGTGTAAGTGCGCTTCGCCAAGGATCGAAGAGTCTCTCCCCGAAATTCTGCATGAAATAGTGTAGTACGTGTGCACTTATTGATAAGTGTTAAGCTGGTAAACACTCACGATAGATAGACGGATTGATGGATGGATGGAATTATGGTTAAGCAGACAACATGAAAGTAAAACGAAAATTTGGAAGACTTTTTAAAACAAATTATTCCGCATTCTAACGTTTCCTTTATTCCTTAGTTAAAAAGAAAAGGTTGTATGAAGAACCAGTTGTTTCTATAGTTTGTCCTTGGGTCTATGGTTGGTAGGTGAAGTAATGTGTGGACGGATAATGTATGAACAAAGATTAGCAGTTGGATGTCTTTCATGACCCTGGGGTGATCACCAGCTTAGCTTTTGACCATCTGTACCGTTAAAATAATCTGATGTTGCTTACCAGAACTAAGCCCACAACACAAATGATCTATCGTACTATCTACCCTACCAACCACAGCCCCACTGGCCAACAATGTAGACATTCGATTTTTGCTGCACTTTATTTTCTTGATAAAGCTTGGAATGAGCGAAAAAACTCCTCTGTCTTCAAAAGTCTTCTTCATTTTACTCTGATATATATATATATATATATATATATATATATATATATATATATATATATATATATATATATATATATATATATATATATATATATATATATATATATATGTTGCGTTTTATGGATGTGGATTGCTCTTTTTATGATTTTCTCTACTCTGTTGCGTACAAGGAATTTCCAACCCGTTTCCAGTACAATGATCCCGTCAGACTTAATTAAATTTCAACCTGATACTACCTTGGATCATCAAAATATAAAGCAGTTTATATGTTTTTGTTATATATGCGTTAATAAAGTTGAATTAATCATCTTTGGTATGAAGGGGACTTGAGTATGATCTGCAGCAATCAGGCTTTTCTCTTGTGCTTCACTAAATATTATTCTATTTCAATCGTTTCAATTGAGTGTTCCATTCATTTTTTTTTTTTTGACTTTGTAATCACCTCTTTTTGGGGAAAATTTTCGACCCCCCCCTCTCATTGTCTTCCATGGTTTCGCCCATCGCAAGCTTCCCAACAAGATGCTAAAAATCATATGTAATTACATCCAATCATTGAAGCAAAAATATAAATCATTCTGAGGGAAGAAAAAATGAAGCTATGTTTCACGTTAGTGCTCGATGATTTTTTTCTAACTTTAAACATAGCTTTATATCAGCGTTTGAAGGTTGTTTTTTGTCGTTTTTTGTTTGTTTGTTTCTTGGGTTTTTTTTTTTAAATCACACGACAACCAATATATTCAAAATGTCAAAATTGATTATTCGGGAAATGAGTTGAAATTCCTCTTTATACATCAGTGTGCATTGTTCTCAAAACTGAGTTCAGGATGATCTCCTTAAACTACAACCGAAATGAGACATGGATGAAATCTGACACATAAACTAAGTTATCGCCCAATGGCAAAAGATTATTAATCCAATAAATCAAAGGAAATTGTAATAGACAATGTCATCATTTTCATCTCGTGTCAGTGAACGTGAACTAAAAATGATAATTTCCCATTTCCTGCATTCGTGATTTAATCCAGTGAGAATGGAACTCATCTCGTTGGCTGATGGTTTGGTTGTAGATGCTGTAGGGTAAGCAAGTTGTTGGTTCAGTGCCACGACTGGGAAAAGCTGGAGTCAGGTCTGTATTATATGTTATAGAGGTGGCCCTAAGAAATATACATAAATGTTAAAACATTATATATATATATATATATATATATATATATATATATATATATATATGTGTATGTATATATGTATATATATATATACAAATACATATATATATATATATGTATATGTATATGTATATATATATATATATATACGTATACATATATACATATACATATACATATATATATATATGTATATATATATATATATATATATATATATATATATATATATATATACATATACATTTACATATATATATATATATATATATATATATATATATCGTATAGGTACCATAATTGTAATGCCTGATGTATCAAAATAGTTGGACTAATTAATAATCTTTAAGATTAAATACCCAGTAATTCATGAAATTTGAGGTCCGTGTAGTTCTATAGTAATACGAAAAAGCAGAGACACTTGAATTGATGTATTGAATGTATTTAGAGCAGGGCTCCTAAAATTGCAAGAACTATAGTATATGTTGCATCGGCTCTATAGTTAATTTTGCGCAGTTCCTGACCATTATTTGATACTGATGCTTTTTAACCCTTAGCCTGATGCAGAATCTGTCTACGAGACTGAATTTGATAACCATCGAGCGTCCATTCAGTTGTTTACTGCACTCAGCTTTTCATGTCACTAGGGTGCAGAAACATAGTACCCAATGCACATCAAATTCGCACACTAACAACAAAAATAAGTTATGGATACATAACCCTGCAATTGGTGCTCTCAAAAGAAAACACAGATCTGCAAGTTAAATTACCTTAAGATAGCTTTACAGTAATTTGCACCCCTTTCTCTTCTTGTACCCTGATATAGATAATTTACATGACCGATTGAACTTCACTTTCAAATGAAAATATGTTATCCTGTGTGTGTGTGTGTGTGTGTGTGTATATATAAATACATTTATATATATATATATATATATATATATATATATATATATATATATGCACACACATTTGTGTGTGTGTGTGTGTGTGTAGCAATTGTTTTTCAGTAGATAACATGCACGTTGATTTTTTAGCACAAAATTCCTGTAAATACACAGAAAAATACAATTTTACCCGTCAAGACTACGGGAATATTCACGTATGGATCAGAACTTCTGCTTAGAATCAGAGTATGTGTGTTCTCAGTCAAGGAACAAATATTGTAATATCTGGATTCTCATTCAAGAGAGCTGCATGCAAAATAAATAATGTCTGTATTCTTAAATAGTTGTTGCCAAGGAACAGCTTACGTCATATTAGTTGCTTAGCAATATTTACCATCATAGCGTAACCGAATTACACACCAAGAAATATCGATACATATTGTGTAATGTATACATGGGTCGCTTTTTTTCATTATTAAGTCCTTTTTTATTCTTTTTCTTTTCTCTTTTCACATTTTGGCTCCTTAAATTCGTCTACCCGTTTCATCTTGTGCGTGAATTTTGGTCCAGTATACCTATTCCCCAGCTTGAAATCTCAACATCGAATAGTTCAAAGGTGATTGTTGCTTCAACGTACATTAACATATGACTGTGAATTAGCATACAGAGCTAAAGAGTAAAAGTCAAACAAGTCTCACAAAAGTATAATTTCTCAATTAAAAGATATAGTTAAGCAACCACTTGATTAGAAATTTAAGCAAGAATGAAATTGAAAATAAGTCTTAGTCAAATTGCACACATTCTTTGGTCCTACGTGGTTCCTATATTTGTGACTTTACGTCCATGACCTCCTGCCCTATGACATTATTGTATTAAATATATCTAATTCCCCAAAGGTCTACAAGCTCTAATTGTGTTTATCTATTTCAAGCTTTTATTCATTTTCTCAGAAACAAAAAATTGTCAACATGATCTCTACTCTCGAGCAAATGCGGCGTTTAGTTAAGGTTAGATTGAGATCTAATCTGAGAGTTAATGGGTTAGTTGGTAGGGTTGAATTTAGGGTTGATAAGTAAGCTTCATCTCGAGATTATTAGGTAGAGTTAGTGCTAAGATCCGTAGGTAGACGTAGTGTTAGTTGTGAGATTTAAGGTTAGAGTTTCTAGCAAGGTTTTGGATTATAAATAGTTATGAGGTTCTGGATTATTCATCATCATCATCATCATCATCATCATCATCATCATCATCATCATCATCAGTCTTTGAACGTCTGTCGTTGGACATAGATCTTCCCCACGATTCACCACAGTCCTCTATCATGGGCGTTGCAGAGCAAGTATTTTCTGAATTTGTCTAGTTTATCTTTCCATCTTGTATTCTGTCGGCCTTGGTTTGCACATGATCTCTGGGGATCGATGTTGGGAGTCATGATGTCTATTGGCTGTCTGTCATTCTAAAACGTGGCCAGCCCATCGCCATTTAATTTTTTTGATAGATTCTATGATGTGTCGAACTCCCGTTTTCTTCCTGATATACTTTGATGTCTCTCCATGTAAGGTTGAGCATGATTCTCTCATGCACACATTGCATGCTTCTCAGTCTGTAGATCTGTCTCTTGGTTAGGTTCCATATTTCAGCTCCATAAGTGACTATCAGGAGAATGCATTGTTGTATACTCTTCTTTTTAGGATTAATGGGATCATCCGGTCTTTGAAAGTTGAGCTCGCTCGGCCGAAGGCTTGCAATCTTAGAGTGACTCTTCGCTTGACTTCCTCCTCTTTTGAGGATCTCATGAAGATTCGTTGTCCTAGGTAGATGTATTGGTTTACTTTCCCCAGTTTTGTATCTTCGATTTTGACTGTTATGTTCTTATTCTCGATGTGATTGTTGCACATGATTTTTGTTTTACTGAAATACGTGTGTAGGCTTACTTTTTTTCTTTCTTTGTTCAGATCATCTAGCATTAGTTGGAGGTTGTGTAGGTTCTCTGTAACAAGGACGATGCTCAGATATTCCCTATTTTGATTCCTTTATTCTCCCAGTCTATGTTTTCAGAAGACCAATGTTTACTTGGGTTAGAATTTGAATATCTTTAATGGTATCACTCTTGTTCATCAGGATGTAGTCTATTTTGTTTTTGGTTTCATGGTTGGGGCTCTTCCAAGTCCATTTTCTATTGGTTTTTTTTTTTGAAGAATGTATTCATGATTTTGAAGTCGATTGCAGTTCTTTCTTTTGTATCCGAATTCTCCGACACAGTGTTCGTATTTTTTTGTCCTACTTGTGCGTTGAAATATCTCATGATAACGTTGAAGTAATATGGAGTTCAAATCATCATAGAAGTTGTTTATTTCTTCTCTGGTTGATTGCAAAGTGTGAGTTGGATGACATTTAGATTATACATCTTTGAGAGTTGTGTAGTGACACTGTCCATGTGATCTTAGATAGCTTTAAAGCCAACCACGTTGTTTTTGAGGTCTTTATTGATGAGAAAGCCTACTCTGCTTCGTTTCTCTCTTCCATGATTGTAGAGAAAATGTTTGCTTTTCTATTCTATCAATTCTTCTCCTGGTCTTCTCATTTAGCTCCTGCCGATGATGTCCCATTTGATGCTTTTGATTTTGTTTTTCAGATAAGTTTGATGAGAGTCTGTTGAGAGTATTCTGACGTTATAAGTGCTTATGTATAACTTTGTTCTTTTGTTGAGTTTTTTTCGGTATTGTTTGGGGGGTTGCTGTTGGGGAACACCACTCCCATCTAGGGCAAGTGATGCTGCTGGGCTTTGTGGGACCGATGACCCAGTAGGAACAAGCGTTTTCGTGCTGTAGTGTTTGGGTAGTCACCGTTGGAGCACATCACCCCTACCCAAAGCGAATAATGTGACTGAACCTTTTGGGACCGAAGACCCAGCAGGAACGCCCGGTATAACTTTCATTAACCCAACAATGTTGGGCAATGATATGTTGGGTAGGGATGGGGGGTCTAGTGGATTGGTCACCGTTGGTGTTGTTCAGAGTGGCCTTAGAGCTCCACCAGCTCTTATCAACCGATCTATCTGCTCCTGGTGGGTAAGCAGATAGGCCAGGGTGTACGCAGCATTGAAGACGGTGACGGTTAGAGGACGAAGAACATGAGTGGAAGTGTTGCAAGGGTATAAAATTAGGTATACTTTTTTTTTCTTTTTTTTTGGTTATTCATGTGGTCTATCTGGGTAAATCAGCCCAGCTTATATCCTATCTTAGACTATATGCATCTATAACGGGGTCAAGCTTTCTGCTGTGGAATACTAACATGTTTAATGGATTTATATCAATTTTTGTTCAGCCAGACGGGTAGTTTGCGCATGTGCGTACCTCTCACTTGAATATGAAGTTTTAAACTGAATTAAAAGCCACAGACAGTGAAGTTTGGAAAAAATAAAACTGGATGAATGAACTATGAGTGAAAGAAATTAAAAAATGGAGAGAAAAGATCGAGGGAAAAAATATGGCAAATTTAGGTCTACTTATCGGGTCAAATCTCATTTTGCATCAGCTTGCAGGGTTGTTTTTCAACTGTTAAATGAAAACACCTTCAGCAAGCTGATGCAAGATGAAATTGAACTAGATAAGTAGACCTAAATCTGCCATATTTTTCTCTGTATTTTTTTTCACTCATTCTTCATTCATTTGGCTTTGTTTCAGAGGAGGTTTGGGGTTAGTGTTTCTCGTTTCCCAATTATTCATCGCTGTTCTTTTGCCTTCATATCTATCCCAACCTACACTTCTGGAAAGATGAATGAAGGTATATGCTGACTATATTATTATAGTTGCATTGTAAATAGAACCGTCGCATGAAAGCTGGAAAGTATCTATGATATTCCTGGACGCTGGTAAGGTCAGATCGGCTGAAAGCCTTAAAAAATTGAAAGATAAAGATATCTTCTTCTAGAATCTAAAACTCCCAGTACGTAAATATTTACCAACACTGCGATGGATTCATACGTGCGTCAAAGCCAAAGTTTCCTGAAGAGATAATATGTAATTTTTGTGTGAAAAAATATTGAAAAAATTGTGCAAAAAAAAGAAGAAAGTAATGGAATTCCTGTTTTGAAATCGGTTTCAGGATTATCTCTCTCATCTGCAACATGATCAAAATATTATTGCTTATTGAATTTTACTAGTTTCAACCTTCATCCTAATCACCAGATACTTTTATGAAACTCTTAATTAGGGCTATCGTTCCTATGGCAACTAATACCCGACGATGATTGCCATGGAAACAGATGGCCTTGGTTGAAAGTTATATCATAAAAACAACTATTAATTAGGATGAAGGTGAAAATAGTCAAATATAATTAGGTAATTTGTTACAGCACTACATATAATAAAAATGATGATAAAAATTCCCCTAAACAAAACATAGAGAGAATCTGACATATAAACAAACTTTTTGCCCGAGGGATAAACAATAATGATTCGATGTTAGACAGAAAATTGTCATGGAAAATATCATCACTCTCCCGTCGTGAGCAGATGTCATGGGCGTTAAAGAAAAATAAAAAAAATACTTTTCGTTTTTGTGTATTTGTAAGATAGTCTCTTTAGTATGAGTAACACTTTTTGAGTTTCATATTTTTCCCTCTTTTGTGTGTTATCTATAATCATTATCATGATAAGTAAGCAAGTATGCGTGTGTGTGCATAAATGATTACCTTCTCCTCTCAATTCTCATATATATATATATATATATATATATATATATGTGTGTGTGTGTGTGTGTGTGTGTGTGTTTGTGTGTGTGTATATATATATATATATATATATATATATAGAGATTTATATGTATACAGATTTATATACATACAAATTTATATTTAGGGTTGTAGTGTAGAAATTGAGACAGAGTCGGAGTGTACAATGTTTGTAGAGTTGTTTATTTATACAGTTATTCCAAGCAAGCAAAAAATTTCATCCACAGTGGAAAAGTTTGATAACTTCGGCGTTAGCAGGGCAGTAGAAAGTTGATATCAGTAAAACTAGTCATTTTCCCACAAGTTCACCGTGCTTCCGTGGTTCAGCGAACTAAGTCGGTGACGGTGAAGGCTATCCTCGGAATCGGTTAATCGTTTGTGTGAGCAGGGTTCATCTAGGGGTCAGGTGCCCAAGAGGCTGGTTGCTTTCCGGGTTACATTCCGGGTGGGGAGAGAAGACGTGTAACGGAATTATGGAAATATAACTGGGAAGGAGTGATGATATGGAATCCCAGTTTTAAAGAGCCATTCGAGATGGGAAATAGTTTGGTTATTAGGAAATGCATCAGTGTTTAAATGTACAGTCTTTTAAAAAAAATTCAATTCATCTTATGTTTATTTGTTCATTCATTTTGATGCAATTATAATTTCCCTTCCCTAGATTGGCTGAGAGTCTTCAGGTTTGTTATGAATTGATTTCTTTGTTTTTTGAAGTGTATCGTAAACTTTTGGCTTATGGATGTGGGCAAAGGCTTGTGAGCAGTTTGGGTATTCCGAAGTGATGGCGATAATCTTATGGGTTGGGATTGTCAGGTTGTTTAATTTGATATTTAGTCCATTAGAGGAAAGAGCCTGTAGAAGCAATATCCACACATTTTCATGATTCTTGAGGATTCACGTGGTCATGTGAGGTGTAATCTTCTCTATCCTCTCAATAATGGTGAATTTAGTATCATTGTAAAAGTTATGGTTTCGTAAGCGGAAGTGCTTCGCTCCAAGACGATCATCGACTGCAGATTACCCATGGAGCTCAGGGGCCCTACCACACACCCATAAGCCGAGATATTACAATATACATCCAAAAAACAATGATATCTATTCATAGCCTACAAAAAAAAAAAACCCAAGCAATCCAGGAATGGAAGATTGTGATCACATCAAAATAGATGATTAAATAAACTAGAAAAAAAAAAAACAAATATATTTTTTCATAAAAAAGCACAAGGAACCCCAACCAATGAATGGGGAATTATAATAACATTGAAAGAATAGAAAAATAAATAAATAAATAAGCATGAAAACGATTTTTCAAAAAAGGAAGATTAAACCGAGTCAAACTGACTGTGTCTTCGATAATGTAAGAACCTTGAGCATTTCATATGTATGTATATATACATACATACATACATATATATATATATATATATATATGTATATATATATATATATATATATATGATATTATGTACATAATTATATACACACACACACACACACACCCATATATATATATATATATATATAATCACCTTATTTTCTGTTCAGGAATTATATATATATATATATATATATATATATATATATATATATATATATATATATATATATATATATATAAGTGTGCTGACATATATGTTTATATAAAATCATGCTCATAAATATAACTGTTTGAGAGATATACAAAACCCCTCAGTGAAAAACTGTTTTCGAGAATTAGACTTTTCTTTAGAAATAGATATTTAATTAAGACGTATTGTTAATTTGTCTTGAGATTCAAAAAGAACATATTTTTAACAATACAGACATTTTCTTATCTGTTTTGAAAGCTTATTCCATCTTTATATCTCATACAGATAATGATACATCTCAAAATCTCAAAACAACTCCAGGCTGATACTACTACTAGTAATAGTATTATTTCTACTAGAGAATCAACAGCACAAATATTACCCAGAAATGACAATAATAGAGTTG
>OY735200.1:3918880-3941380 GCA_963457665.1 Thysanoteuthis rhombus
CAGCTTTCGCAGGTAACTGCGTCGGCTGGAGCCATTTTTTGGCGGTAAGTTACTGTTTCTTCCCACGTTAAGCCCGACCTTGTGTCAGATATTGCTGCTGTGGGACAGTGATTAAATACATACTTCATGTTATACTTACCTGGCACAGGTTTCTGGCCCAATCTTCGGAATCAAAGTGTAGTATCTGCTCCACGGCATAGACCAAGGAGTCGGTACTGACGCTTGTCCGTTGAATGGGCCGGAGATTGTGTGCAGGGTATCAAAGACCGAGTGCGCCGGTGCAAACGTTGGCCAATGAGGTTATACCGAGGCTGCGTTTGCTAAGCGCAACGGGAGGCCTTTGGATTCGTCCTTAGGTTCTCCCATCATTACTCGGCCCAGCTTTCGCAGGTAACTGCGTCGGCTGGAGCCATTTTTTGGCGGCAAGTTACTATTTCTTCCCACGTTAAGCCCGACCTTGTGTCAGATATTGCTGCGGTGGGACAGTGATTAAATAAACTTACCTGGCACCTTTTTCTGGCCCTATCTTCGGGAATAAAGTGTAGTATCTGTTCCACGGCATAGACCGAGGAGTCGGTACTGACACTTGCCCGTTGAATGTGACGGAGATTGTGTGGAAGGTATCAAAGACCAAGTGCGCCGGTGCAACCGTTGGCCAATGAGATTACACTGAGGCTGCGTTTGCTAAGCACATCGGGAGGCCTTTCGACTCGTCCTTAGGCTCTGCCATTATTACTCGGCCCAGCTTTCGCAGGTGACGTTGTCTTTTCAACGGTAACTGCGTCGGCTGGAGCCATTTTTGGAAGGGTTGCTCCTATTTCTTCCCACGTTAAGCCCGACCTTGTGTCACATATTGCTGTGGTGGGACAGTGATTAAATAGTTACTTCTTCATGTTATTTATATAATACATGTGTTACATAGGATCAGTGAAGTTGACTATTTGATCAGGTTTTCACCTTGTTTTTTGCCATAAAAAAAAACGTAAACAATTTTATCTGGATCAAATGTCAAAACAAAGACATAAGGCAACATTTTTTACAATTAAGATTCATGTAGGTTTCGACAAAAAAAGGTCAATTTCCCCAAATAGACAATTTCACCAGTTTAGTGTAACACGAAATGCAAACAAAAGTGGTTCCCTATGAAAATATTTTAAATGTTTGTAATTTGTTTGTCCCCTCAAACAATGGAATGATTTGCACTCTTGTCACATGAAATAGGTCCCAGGTTCAGTTAACTAGGGACAACTCTTCATAGGGACAAAATCCCGAGTGTCCTCAAGGAGTAATTGAGTACATTCCAAGCTATGTGCGATGGATCTGCATCCTTCCAAGGGATTGCTCTAATGAAAACTTGTAAGAATAAAGTCCTGGTCCAGACTAAACTTGAAACTTGCAAGGATCACTAAGTTGATGCATTTACTTATGCTCTGTACAACCATTATTGATAATTACTACAATTAACGTTTTGCAGTTTGTGGTTGAAATGCGAGATAGAAAAGTCAAGGAGATTGCGCTGCGTCTTGAAAATATGCTGCACCCCTATTAGATACTCGATCTGTGCTGGATGCATCTAAAGACTATGCCATAACTGATTGTTATTATCTTCTTTGATCGAAGTTTGTTTTAATGCCTATCTGCAGACGAAATAATCAAATTCGATTTATCAGAAAATTGCAAACGTAATTAACGACTGATAAATTCTATAAGCGCTTATCGGCCAACAAGAAATGTTGCCTCTACTTTCACGACCCGATAGAATAAAGATCACCTTGAACTCCGAAAATAGAAATATAATATCAGCTGTTATCCACTCGACAAGTGTGTTAGAGTGTTGCAGCCGAGGATAAAGAGTGAACATGTAAATTAACAGCAACAGCTTGAAAGAAATTGTTTGCCCAGACAGTAGTATTATTTTTCAGAAATAATGACATTGGTGTTTTCTTCCCAACTCTTGTTTAAATCATATAAAGCCAATCGTCTGAAGCCAGGTTTTTCAAAGGTGCACACAGAAAAGAATTACGGTGCTATTGGATTCCATGCACCAGGCGTTGCAGTCTGGAGGCTGAAAACGTTTGGATTTACGGCTTTCGGGATACTCTATTTACGATAAAATCGAATCTTGAAATGGATATGATTTTTGCACTGGCGTTAAAGAACGTCTCTTTCTGAGTCCTTTGATCAATAAAGACCTTATCTATAGTATGAGTACAACTCTTTTCCGCTAATTATCTCTTGGGATCTACGTTGGGAGTCGTAATGTCCGTCGATTGTATGACATTCTTGCAACACGATCAGCCGGAGTCTATGACATCCCTAACTTCTGTTTTTTCTTTATTATATACTGTTTTATTTTGCGATATCTCCATGGTATGTTCAACATGATTTTCTTATAATGAACGTTGTATTGATCCTCAGTTCGTGGGTCAAACTTTTCGTCAAGTTCCATGTCCCAGCTTCATCGTCGATTATCGAGACGATGCATTGGTTATAGTCCCTTCTTTTTTGACTTGTGGGATTCTGTTCTTCTTAAAAGGTGAGCTTGCCTTCCTAGAATTTGTCATCCTAGAAAGATTCTTCGTTTGATTTCTTCTTCTTTTGAGGGTTTCATACAGGTTCATTATCAAAGGTCAGATCTTCGTTTTTGATTTGGATATTTGTGTCCTTATCCTTAATGTGATTCTTTTACATGGCATTTGTTTCACAGGAGTTCATATGTGGTCCAACGTCTTTGCTCTCCTCGTTCAGCTCGAGCGTTTATGTATTATTTAACAATGACAACATCCCCAGACAGCTGCCTCGTTGCATTATGACTCTTCAGTATGGTTATAGACTCGATATCTACTCCAGTGAAGTCCAGTATTCTAATCCTCTCCTACGCAGAATTGGACGGTCGGTGGAACTGAATTAAGTGATTTGTTTGTTTTTCACGCATTTGTCATAATTCAACATCTACTAAAGAACTCGATTCAAAAAAGAACTCGATTCAATACTAAATGAGTGTCACAGATTTCCTATTTACAGTTTGGTGCCTCCACCTTAAAGGGGGTGCGTTAACATTCTTTAACGCTGTTTCTTCATATTACGTCGTAGTCGTGTATATATATATATATATATATATATATATATATATATATATAGAGAGAGAGAGAGAGAGAGAGAGGGAGATGTACGTGTGTGTGTGTGTGTGTGTGTGTGTGTTAATAAAACCTTTTCTAAAGCATTAAACAGATCAAATTATCGAATTGAATCTCCTGTCTTTTCACTATTTATCTACTGATTTTGACTATTTTATGGACAAGGAGATGGACATCCGTTTTTTTCATATTTTATAACAAAATATCATGTTAAATACGTCAAAGTCTAGCAAATAAGCATCGTACGACCTTTTTAAAATCAATTTGTCAGCATTAACAACGGCTTCGAATGAATATTTCTTGTCTATGAATTGCAATATGTGACCTGAAAAAATATCTGAGATTCAACCCAAATTAACACAAAACGGTATCAAAAGAATGACATAAACAGCAAAGATAGTAAATTAGTGTTTTGATTAAATCTGATATGGTTAACAACAGTGCACTTACAAGAAAGTTGTCCGTGCTGAACTATACTAGATTACTGCATGATCAGTATTTTGTAAGGACTTTTTGAACTGTACCAGCAGCACATCCTATATATGAGAAATCGGAACTTGAATTATAGGTTTATACATCCCGTGCACCAAATTACATGTTCGTGTTGTCAGTTGTCTTTTCACTTTAGGCATTGTGTGCATCTTTCATGAGCTCGCTCAGACTGTATGCTCTTATATTATCTGAAGAGCATGATCCGGTTACATTTGATACTGGAAAAAAAAACGAACCTTGATGCTGTCAGTTCAATATGTAGATATCTTATTATGCCCACGATTTCATTTTCTCATTATATTTTGGCCGGTGCTATTGCTCTCCCTTTTCGTTTCTCCATTCCTTAGCCTTTATCTTTTTTTAATATTTTGTGACTTTTAGTTCTCGTATAACTTTCCATCCCCTGTGGTCTGTAGTTGATTTTGCAATATCTTCATCCTCACAATACTTTATTGCTTTTGCAGTGGGCAATAATCATTTTCCACTGACATGATATCATTAAAAATACAAATATATCTTTATGTTTCCTCTCACTTCCGTTTGCTTTCCACGTAGTGAAAGAATAATCTTTTTCTTTTCTTTTTTTTTATATCAAAGGTGGTTGCATCATGATCTAAAACATAAAACGACACAGGGAAATCCTCAGTCGGATAATGCAATCAATTTCTACGTGGAAAAAAATGTTGATTTTACGAGCTAGATGGTAGCCATCTTGGATAATTGTCTCCATTTTGGAATTCTTAGAGGTTTGTTCTCTGTTTCACTGGATTCAGCAGGGTCTAAACTGTAAGGAGCGACACCAAAACCTTCATTAAAAAAAACTCTATCAATTTACGCGTTATATTAAAATGTGCCAATCCAGGTAGCGACCATCTCTGTTACTTTCAGAAACTGGGTCTGCCTATTTGAAAAACCCAATAAGTACGCTTAACTCGTGATTGTGTCAGAATTTTCCCACCACCTTGGTTATAGAAGATCACCCTCCTCAGAGTAAAGTCCCTAGTGCGTTCATAGGTTCAAAATATTTGGTGAGACGGAAAGAGAGAGAGAGAGAGAGAGAGAGAGAGAGAGGGCAGAACAGTGTTATAAAGAACAATATACAATTTGACTAAATCAGAGCTGCTGACCGACTGTAGTCGTCAGTGTCGAGGAAGGGTGTGTAACTCAACAAGTCGGGCAAAAAATGTAATTTTTATTATAATGTATGTGTATATATGCATGTGTGTTTCTTTATATCTCCGTCATTCTGATCAAGTTTTTTTCCACGAACGCCTACATGTCAGAAAAGTAACATCACAGCTGCGGCCCAAAAGTGTTCTTATACAATGGAATTTGATGAGAAAAAATGTCAAAACCTTATGTTCAAAACATTCGATGCGATTCCATGAATAAATCTTAATGATTTGATTTTTGTTTTTTTTTTCTTTCATTTTTTTTTCAAAAGGATTATCATTATTGAAAATCTGGTGCCCTTTACCAAAAGGTGAAAAAATCAAAATTTAAAAAAAAATGAAAAAACTCATTTTCAGAAGGTGGCTATTGAACTACATGCAGAAATCTCTAAATTCTATGCCACAATATGACCAGGAACACTGTAAAGTACACGGGTGGACGAACAAGATAAAAGGAAAGAATATATTTAGCCTATGTTCTTGGTCATTTTGTCGGGTCTTTGATCGTGGCAACGTTGACTCAAAAATTAAATGGTATGTAACACTGTTTACACCGATAAAACTGTTTTTTCTGGAACGTTTATTCTCTTAATATCAAAGACTGGGAAAGAACAGAAGGAAACTTTTCTTATTCAAATAGAAATTGTCAAGCAATCACATCTATCAGCAATATGGTCAGCATGGGCCTCTTGGGTTGTTTAAGTGGTCCGGCTGACTGGCTAGCTTGCTTTCTATTCATGTACGTATTGCACGTACAGGCTACACCAATGAAGCTAGACGGCTGAAAATTTCAACATTTACTCTTTATCATGTTTTGAAAATTCAACACCGAAATAGATTTTTAGTTTGAGGTTCAGTTTTTAATGTAACTTCATATTAAATCAATCCCTTGTTTTGTACCCGGCTTTTAGTTCTTTGTTTTTTTGAGTGTGTGTTTTTTTAACGAGATTTCTATCAATGGTCATCACCCAACAAAAAACGAGAGATGTAACATAGTCCCTCAATCACAATTTTCTAAATGATCATCAATCCCAGACAGACTTCTGCCAAAAGATATTGGTCACGTGGCGGTTTCTATTGAGTGGTTACACAGACTATTTTCTCACTTACAAGATATGTTTCATTATTACTGCTTTTTTTTTTCAAAATAACCCCTCAAATTGGCTTTATAAATGTTCGATTTGCAGTGTATGTATACAATATATACAGATCCCTTGGTTTGGTTCATGCACTTCTTTTGAATATTCAACTCTTCAGTGATTACTGGTCAAGAAAAAGTGGGAGCAGAAACTTATTTACAGATCTCCCCTTTTCCGATCATTTCGAATGAGGCATGCTGCCAAAAGCCGTTGATCTCATGATAGTTTTCAATGCATGACTATCCAGACCTCTTTCTATGAATATTCGTCAGTTTAGTGCTCAGCTGCAATATCGACATCCTGAATGGCTTCTTTTTTTTTGTCCGGTGCTAATCGGCTTAGAAGACGCATTTGTTTTCTGCAAGAAATCGATTGTGATTTGGACAACGTAATTCTATTAAGTCCATTACTATTACTACCACTACATGTAAGCAAGCAACAAAAATAAGATGGAACAAGCCAGCAAGTCAAATCATGGATGAGGTAGTTCGAACTATTCTGCATTTAAAAGCCAATTCGTTTATTAGTTCATATCTTCCTAAGTTCCCACATTCAAAAGCCTTTTCCTATGAACGTAGCAACCTTTCAATTTAATGTCAAGGTAAAATGGATTTTCATTCGTATAGTTGATTCACAGATATTTGTATTCTGACGTAATAAAGTTAATTTCCATGTTTTGATGTCGTATTCCCATGTCACTAAAGCAACATCAGATACCAAAAAGTTGGAGAAAATGCGTTGTAGAGATGGTGCGAGGTTTTGATATGTCAATTTGTTGGTCAGTGACAGTGATCACTGCAATACATGTTGGAGCATGTAAAATTTTTTTATCGAGATCTTGCTCAAAATATGTGAGTCATCCTGATATTGGGGAGGTGTGAGTGGTAGTATTGACGATGGGACGAGCGATGGAATCGACGGACCGAGTTCAATTTCTGTTTGCACTCACTCTGGGAAGACTTAATGCATCTCTTCTTCTACCAACTATGGATACAATAGCAGTATAAAATCTGCTTCCTAGTCCTGAGACGCAATCAGTCTTGGTGGAGGAGAGCTCTGAATTTGGTTAACTTTGTTTCCAAACAAGGAGCACTTAAAGGCAGTTGGATATGGCACTTTTTTTCAACTGTGTGAAGCGGATCCGGGCTCTCATTTTCACAGCCTGCTATCTCATCAGCCTACTCCTGTGAGAAATAGCAGACTTCTTCAGTGCCTAAAACTGCTGACTTTTGCAGTGTCTAGAGGAGCTACGTTTCAAGTTGTAGAAAGACGTACTGTCCTGATTCCTCCTCAAAAGGAAGGTAAACCTCTATTCTTACCAACTACGAAATCATCATGTCCCATGGTTCAACGACAGATCGGTCATAATGTCAGAATATTCCATCCAAGGAGCGAAATATCCCCATCGCTACCTCCAGCATCTCTGAAAAGAAGGACCCAAGGACTGCTTCAATTTATCCCATCTCATTAGATGAAACGGTGCAAACCCTTGGTTCAAAGGACCGGGTCGGCAATGCCATAGTTATGGTTCACCTCAAAACTCTGGTTACCGAATTATCAGACAAACGGGTCCCATCGTCTATTATCTTACTGCTGTGAAAAACCCTTCCGAAAAAACATAGTCTGCTAAGTCAAGCAATTATCACTATATATATATATATATACGTGCGTGTGTGCGTGTTAGACAAAGTGATAAAACATTTAAATCGCCAATTTAAAAAAAAAATTTCAATAAGTTCCTAAGTCATAGGACTTGACCGTGGGAAACGAAACGTGTAGAAGTATAGAAACCATACCCTGATGAGCGGTTACTTTTCTGACTCGCCATAACATTCCCAACCCTCTCAGAAAAATGTATAGCCTTGCGCTAGTGTGATTTTTGAACGCAGATTCCAATTACTAAAATCCAGCTGGAAATAACACCAAAAAAAGAATTGGATATACTTGAACAAGTCTATCCAATTCTGACTGAGTTTCAGAAGTGAATCTTATATTTTGGATGTGTATCTTCAATATACCTATCTAACAATCCATTCAAACTAACACTTCAATTCAAAGTTTGCAGATACTGCAGCTAGCATAAGGTCAGATCGAGTATCACCCCCATCAACTTGGACCATTTGGCCAATATAACATGTCTAAAAATTTGAATTGCACCAGTAAGTTATACTCACTATCCAGGCCCAATGGACTGGCATGGCAGGCATGACCTGATACTTCCCAAGATATGTGCGATCAAACATATACCAGCCATTGTATCCAAAAGGCCCAACCAAATCACTTGCTTTTAGTTGCAATTATCTGCTGCAGTGGTGACTAACCGAACACATCACCAAGTATGTCACTAGGAAAACAACCGTTCCTGCAGGATCAGCAGACCCAAGAGGCTAAGCACGTCACTTTTTTGGTTGGGAGTGATGTGCCTCGTGTGAATACTTGAGTACAATCATAAAAACATCTCCAAAAATACAACATCGTAGATAGTCACCAATAGCATTAAACTAAAGAGAAAATATCTTGATCTTATTGATTTCGCAACAACGAATGGGTTCAAAATCATGATCAGCTTCTTCAAGAAAAAAAAAGAATAAAAATAGACATGAAGGAGCACTAATCAAAAACCAAGAACAAAATTGACAACACTTTTGCTGCTAGAGATATTCAGATCCTAATTTAAGTATAAGTAAGAAGTGGCCACAGAAAAAGATAAAAAATCAGTTTAACACAAAGATAGAACGCAGTAAAATAGTCAACAACAAACCCTAACCACTTAGCACGCAATGAGAACTCAATCGACGATTCAAGCTAGAACTGAAAAAAAAAAGATATGAACTCCTAACCAAAGCAGAGAAGAACATCAACAAGCTCAGAAACAGTATCTCTAATTGAAGTCACCCATAAGTTTAGGCTTTAGCAAACTCACACTCTATGTGAACTTGTAGAAGAGACCAAGAATCTCATAGGAGAACGAAGAAACTTCAAGCAACCACCAACGATAAAAGAGAAAATCGAAGCAACTGAAGTGAAGAAATCCATCCCTCAAAAAACGAAGAGAAAATAAAAGAAGCCACACAGGAACCATCATTGTAGGCATACTCGATGAAAAGAATTGGAGCTTGAAAACTATTGAAATGTATCTGGGCTCAGGAGGAAAAATTTGTGACTATTTGTCGGATGTACTCACGAATTGTAAAAAAACATCCATTCCACAAAATACGAACAGATCATATAATTCGAGAATAATTTGTTCAAGGATTTTTATTCGACGGTGAGCGAAGGAAGCCCTCAAATAAACGAAAAAAGTAAAACCCCCTGGACCTGATAACATCACCATCGACCTACTCAAAAAAGGTGGAAAAAGGATCACTAGATAATTAGTCACCCTATTCAAATTATGCCTTGAAGTGAAGTCCCCAAAGAGTGGAACATTGAAAAAAAATTCTGTTATTTACGAATAGATTTTTTTTATCAAAGTGATTACAAACCAAATGAATGAAATTCTCAATGAAAACCAACCATTATCTTATGTATTATATATGTTCTTTCCATGCTACTCGCATTTGATCATTTTTTTTCATTTTAGATTCGAACGTTCGGCCTTATTTTCGAAGTATTCTTCATTGAATTGGCCACAGTCTATAAACATATTCTGACAGAATAATTATGAATATCATTTGAAACTTACCACGTGAATAAAATAGAATAAACAATTAAAGAAAACTGATTGGAATCAAACCTGCAACGAATAAGTAGCCGTTTTAACTTAGCATCACCCTTACCAAACAGCTAGACAGCCTGTCACAAATCAAAATAATTGCTATATGTTCATGTCTTATCTTGTTCATGCACTTTCCATATCTGCATTAAGATTCTTTTCAATGGTTCATTACAGACTGCGCATTCTGTTTCACTTATAAAAAGGTTATTTGGAAATCTTTTTCGAGTGAAACGTAATATACAATCTGTAATGTACCATTAGAAAAAATCTTCAACCTTTTTATACTGATACTATCAAACATTTTTTTAACAAAGATATGCCAAATGCATTGATACATATACATACGCAAGTTGTACATTCATCAGCTCATATATATATATATATATATATATATATATATATATATGTGTGTGTGTGTGTGTGTGTGTGTGTGTGTGTGTGTGTGTGTGTAGGCGGATGCATATGTGCGTTAAAGAGAAATGCTGTAAGATAGTGACATTTGCATCCTCGAGTCTAACATGCAATAGAATTATTTATAGAAACTTGTTTTGTCGTTTAGTTACCCATTCAAGATCAAGGAAAGTAAAAACTTTCCACGGTTGATTAAGCCAGTTTCAAAGGGAGATGGATTTGATCTTAGAAGAAAGTAACCAATTACCTTCTTTCTAAGCTCCCATACAGCAAACATCGACCTGTGGAGATTACTCATGGCACCAGGATCAAAGATATGTGCAATGAGAATTATCACAGCACGCCTTTCCAATTAGAAAAACTGTCAACGAAAATTATCCCCGAACCTATTGGGATAAGTTTCTCCAGTTTTCAAGCTGATCTGGCTGGCTTACTGACTGGTTGATCGGCTATCTATCTATGTATGTGTTATATTGCAGCCTGGGGGTCAGAGGACCGAGGATTTAAAAATTCACTCTTTATTGTGCACGAGAAAACATTGATACTTTCAATTTTTTTAACCTTTCTCCCAAATAGGTTTCAAGAAGTGTGTTCAATTTGCAAATTGTGTCCAGCAGCATTGGAGCTTGTCATTTGAAAATTTGCACTTTCTAGTAATCTCTATCCAACAAAAAAGGCTAGAAGTAACTCATTCATTGATCACTTCTCCTTAACTGTTTTTAATTGATCGTCCCTCACACTACACATAAGCAAAGGATGTTGGTCAGGGAATATTTTCCATGGAGTGACTAAATACGCCTGTTTATTCGTGTATTCCTATTATCATTCGAAAAATACATTGCACCGATTACTAATCAAGAGAACAAATCAATTGAAACTGAGAAATCATGGCCATCCACGTATGTGGACTCCAGTGTCATAGAATTTGGTGGTATGTTCGTTTACTTGTTCACGTCAAAGAGGTTATAGTATAATTACCTGGCAAAACTTGTTAGGTCGTCAGGGGTCAGTTGATTATGATAAAGATGCTATATCAAGTGTACTTACGTCACCTTGTCGCTATGGATTACACTTCAGTTGATTCTTTCTGTTATTGGTCACGGGTGTCCTCAACCCACAAAGTCTTCTTGTTACAAATCGTCGAGGAGAAAGAGCAGATAAACATCATATTGTGTCGGTAGCAGTTTACTATTCATTTTCACATTTTACAGTGCACTGCTGGTAGATTGTTCATTTTAAAGGAACAAGAAAATTTGTTTGATAAACTATAATTCTTCTATGTTATTTATCTTTGGCTTGTCAAACTATTTCTGCAATGGCAGATTTCTTACTTTTGATAGGTATATGCTTGATGAATCTTCGATTGAATCTCTGGAATCTAGGCGACACCTGCAGTGGAAAGAGACAGGCGTAGCATATACTGACACGTCCCTTCAAGTGATCTATCGGAAGACTCACTCATATGTCTTCCTTATCGAAATTTATACCTATCTGATTTTAACATATAAACATTTGGATATGATATCTTTAGTACTTCATGGAAATATATCACGTGAAGTTCACACGACTTTCCAATTATCATGTTATCGGATCATCCAAGTTTTATTTACTTTCTACTTCAATTTCTGAACATCGTTTTTATTCTGAAACCTACGTATCCCTGAACTCTATCTATCAATCGTTCCATTGTGTAACCTTTCTTAAATGATACTTTGGTACACATTGAAAACAAACACAAAAGTGTGTAGCAGTTGGAATAATTGCATAACGCGCTAATTATATCCCAGCATCCAAACCTTTGTTTTCCATTAGTTTAGTCTTCAGATGTAATGACATGGTCTGGAAATGACCCTACATCCAAGTTAAAGGGAATTATCTCTATTATATGTGCAGAAGTTGAAATGAATGTATTATTTGCATATTTTTGCTATATTTTCTAGTATATATATATATATATATATATATATATATATATATATATATATATATATATATATACAATTGATAATTGTGTTGTCAACAGCTTTTCTGTTGTTCGGAACTTTTGCTTCAGATCAAAAGACTGACATTCTATTCCTACTTACGTTTATCAGGTATATATATATATATATATATATATATATATATATATATATATATATATATATATATATATATAAACCTGATAAAGGAATTCAAATAACGTTCCTATATCTGGATGATAGAATTGAAAATCGTATGTTTATCAAACAAGATAACTTCTCGTTCTGTATAATGAAAATGCCCTTTAGAACAACTAAAATTCCATTTTATAAATACCACAGAATTGTCCCAATAGGATATCTGAGAATAAGTATATAATGTGTATGCGATAGAATTTGATAATTATAATGATGCTTTCGTAGGAATTCTTTTTTTTTTTTTTTGCTTAGCGACGATTCTACTCAGTAGCAAAATGAGTGGTCTTGGTCGTCATGTTTGAAACACTTTTCAATCAACATATAATTACCACACACTGGTCATAGGCAGACTGACGTTCCATGTATTAATAATTCTGCCATTTTTTACGGGTTGTATATTAGTTCATGTAAATTTTGCAAAAAATTATTTACTTGGCACAGAATTGAAATGAAATGTTCTTGAGGACCACAAAACCAGCAAATCTTGTTGTTTGTTTGTCCACTCAAATTACAACACAACATCTCTTGTATTTTATTTCGATGCGAGAAATACGAACGTAGAATGAAAATTGATACAATAGTGGATACAAAGATTGACAAGACAATACATAACATAATGTAAATTATTGAAAAACAAAATATTTTCATGGATACTTGCAGTAAGAGAGCTGACTACAGATTATTTGTTTGGGTTTTCAAATTACGAACAGAAAATGATTATTTTTAAATCAATCCATTTATTTAAATTGAATAAAACCCGGAGTATTTCTGACTTGGATTGTCGTAAGTATGTAAGACTTGTTAGTTTGGCTCAGTCGGTGAGAGAACCAGCTACAGATCACTTGGTCGTGATTTCAAATCACTTTTGCGGAAAAGTTAATCTTACTTGCTGGTTTGGCTAAACATAACGTTACTGACACGTAACGAATCGTTTTCTTCAGTAAATTAAGTTAGGATTTTTGCCATTTCTGTGATTTGCTCGGATGGTGTTATGGATTGCACGTCTGTTTTACACACTGAAGGTTTCGGTACGAGCAAAGAGCATAGAGAACATACAGTAAAACGAAATCCCCCAACCCTGCTATAGGCGAAATAACGGTTCAGATAAGGCTCTGTAGTTTTCGTGAAGCAAGTAATCTAAGAGAAAAACAACTCTGATTCCATTCTTGGGGATGGAAACCCTTTCAAGTGGTTTGACGCCCAGCTGGACAGATTTTTGCAGAACCAGTAGCCAGGCCTATGTCATATCACTGCCTGCTCTCTGCTTCCCCAAGGACTCCATCAGTGAGGCAAAAGTAGTATTTTTATGACTGGGCATCCAAGGATTTCGATACGCTTTGCTCAGGAATGTACCCTTGGGGCTGATTCATTGTCTGTTGTGACAGAACAGTGGTCAATCATGTTGCAGTAGGAAAACTAAGTTAACTTCAACCACAGACTAAGGATTGACAATTCAGACGAAGGAAGCACCAGTCGAAAATCAATAATCGTCCTTAAAACAGATGTATTGTTTAAGTGACTGTATAGTTTGTAGGAAATAATAAGACTCCAATCTTTCTGATTCACTTGTATTTGGGTGTGAAATTAGGCATTGGGAGAACTTTTCTTTTCATCATAACCTAACTCTTTGATGGCCATGTTTATCTCACCTCTTCTAAATACCAATAGCAATTCTAAATCGAGCTTTCTTTGGTTTATAGAAAGAGCTGAATCGCTCACCAGTGAACTTGGGCAACAACGTGTTACTTACGTTTCCAACAATAAACTTTTCTGTGCATTAGTTGAAATATTTTACTTAAGATTATTGGTGTCTGATACGCAATCGTCAACTTATTGAACACACTCGATTAATTCCATTTATCTGTATAAAAGCAAAAAGAAGAGGTTATAATTGATTGTCCAATCTGAAATAGATCAACACATCTGGAAAAACTCTTAAAGTATGGTAATAAAATGAGATAGGCTGTAATTATCACGATTAAAAAATGTCACAGTAACACTAAATATTAGAAACTAAAATGAAAGGAAGAAATAATTGTTTCAGTTCATTTTATAATGAATTAAGTTATATATTTAATAAAATGAGTTTCTTGCTTTGAGTTTCTTTTCATCCCTCACCTTAACAGTATTGATTTTTCTTATATTCTATCTGTAAACTTCATGCCTAATGACTCTTTAAAACAGCTCCTCTTGAGTTGAGTGGAAACATTTGAAATTGAAATACCTAAAAAAATGAATTGCTTGATCAATCAGCTTTACGGCGTATTGCTGATCCATACACAAATATCCACCCAATCCCATTTCACAAGTATTTGCTAGTAAAATAAATGAAGACATCGAAATTCCTAAACGATAACCCAATACAGCTGACACCCGAAGAAAGCCAGTGAATTCAACAGCAGACACGCTGTAAGCGCTAACAATGGAGATACAAGTCTGAATAAATCAATTTATTAAAAGATATCTACATTAGGTTGAAGTAAATTTAGACACAAGGATTGTGTAAATGTGATAACAAACTCAATTTGTGTTGGACGTGCATTAAACTTCTCTTTCTTTTCCTGTTAAAATTCAAAAAGAGTTTTATCGCCGGAAACTGCGATATCTTCGATTCTGCTCCTTTCAATAAAATTAACTTTTCTCCCCACGATAATTGAAATATCACACTTCATGAGAATCAAATTATATCTGAATAATCCAATTATACTGAGAATTATTTTCCAGTGACTTAAAAATTTGCACAAATCAGTATCAATAAAAGTGAGAGTGAGATTCTCCTGAAGTGTTAATGCGCTCTTCCCTTATGTGGTTCACTGGTGACACCTGATAGGTGTTCACTCTCATCTGCACAACGTACCAGGGCTTTCCAGAAAAAAAAGCCATGGGTGTTCTGAGCAAAGACAAGATGGTCCATCACTGCACAAATAAATTCTGGATCGACTCGACAACGGAGAAATCTTGAGATTAACTTCTGTTAAGTTATTTCCCTCTGACACAATACTAAAAACCTTAACAAACGTTCTCAAGGGTATCAAGTCAATATAGAGACAGTCTTTCTTGGTAAAACTACCCAACACAGTATACACACAAAAGTAGTCCTTCCAAAAATGAAATAAAAAACATTGATAAAGGCAATGCAAATAGTAATTCATGTTGTTACAATAGATGGTACAAAGAATGAACCAACTATCCTCCCAAACTCTGATGTCGGAAGAAACACCGAGAAACTAATATCTAACATTAAATAACTAATTCAACACCCTCATACGATGCGTAAAAAGTGATTAGATTATCTCCCCCTGACACCAAGTATGGAATGAATTCAAACGAATAGATAGGTAATATATAAAAAAACAAAACAAGAAAAAAAATACCTGTCAGGAAAAGAGGGGTCAAAACAAGCTTTTTATCAGCAATAGGTTCTTATAGGGGTCTAGTGAAGTATTGATGTCAATTTTCAAGTCCCAAAACGGTTGCCAGAAGCCGAAACATGCATACATACAATAAAAAACATGAACACTTAGACACATACACATATAAACTTGATAAAACCATATTTGATGGCTACAGTTGTTCAAGATTTGCGGTAGTTTTGCATTTCACATTTGATAATGGTGTTCCGTCTAAGGTAAGAAGTTGATATTTCGAATAGCAATTTTCAAAGAGAGCATATCCAACCTACTTAGAATATTGACGTAATACAATCTAGCTAAATCTTTATTCCTTTGTTTGGCGTAGTATTCAACAAACTTGTTAAATATCAACAATTCTAGCTGCTGCAGGGTCAAACGCCACTTCTACTCCGACCGAAGATGATTACTGTAACCTTTGTTTTACAAATAATAGATAAAAAAACAACTTCATAATGATATATCTTTAGGATAAGTGTATTTTTAGTCATTTAACAAGAATGCAATACGTCCTTGTGTATTTGATATATACATTTTGTTGATAAGTAAGACTTACCAGTTTGGCTAAGCCTGTGAGAGAGCCGGCTACCAATCAAGTGGTTCTGAATCCAAATAATGGCAAGGGAATATTACTTATATATGCATCTACTTATTACGTTGAAATAGGCGCTTTTCATATTTCTAACATTCACTTTGGTAGATATGTAAGACTCGTCAATTTAGCTCAGACACCAAGAGAAATGACTACAAATCAGTTGGTATGGGGGAATGTTTATCTTTTACACCCCTACATTTTGTCCTCGTTGTTTTTATTGTTCTTGACACTTTTTTCACAATAAAGAAGGAACAACTTATTACTTTATTAAGCGTTGTTAATGTATCGTTGTTGAGTATGAAATATTCTCAAATCCTGAATGGAAACAAAAAAATATCAACCAATACAATAATCCGTTTGGAGGCCCTTTCTCATCTATGATGAACGTCCTACTTCTCACAATTATGTTGATGCAATGTTCCTTATTATATATGAATCGATTGTAAACTAGCCCATATAGACTTTGTATTTTTTCTCTCGTTATCAAGGTATTCGCCCCATTGACATGACATATATATCAGTCATTCTCGAAAGAAAACAATGTTAATCTTATCAAATAAATCAAATAGGATCTAAGCTTTAATCAGGTTAGGAAGTCTGATCGGAAACCTATATTTAGCTAACAGCAACTTTAATATACCAAGGTAATACCAGTTACGAAGGTGTATGTTTGGGGAAACACAGACTTGAGGCTGTGTCGAGCAGTCTGTCATATTTGTATGGTAGAATAATTACCTCTACGAAACAACAGCTTCGAATTTTCTCAGTTCCTTCTTTTATTGTTGTATACTTGGATATTTTGTATCGAAATCGAAATCTATTCCTTATTCAGATATATACCATCTAAGCTTAGATCCACAATTTTATATAAAAGATCTATAATCTATATCTTTTAAGAAATTCATCTTCATTAGATTTCTTGAGATCCACAGGTCCAAACAATTCCAATCCCGACAATGCAATGCCTTATGTGCAGACTAATATTTCTTGCCAGGGTCAATTTCATAAAATGGCAAGTCGTCGAGTAATCGCAGCGCATACCCACATGGACAGATTTTTTTTTCAATTATTGCAGGATACTTTCGAGAACATATACAAAAATATCAGAGCAGAAGCCATAGATTCTACCAAAAGATGGCTGCTATGTCTTATCAGTAATATTTCTAATATGAAACCCAATAAAAAAAATAGAAATTCTTCGCTGGAAATATTGGGTTTCGTAATGTTTGTCCAAATAAAAGAGAATGATTATTTTTTCTCACTTAGGTGTATACATTCATAAATGGAGAGGCTGCTATTTAGAATGAAATAAATTGATTATTTTCGCATAATTAGATTGCTAAGGTATTTCACAGGCTTCTAAGAACATGGACGCTCTCGGCTCTTCATCTTGAATGTGTTCTCTCTCTCTCTCTCTCTCTCTCTCTCTCTCTCCCCCCTCCCTCTCTCTCTCTCCCTCTCCCTCTCTCTTCCTCTCACTATCTATCGACATCGATCAGTAATCCACTAGTTTAGAATCTATTGATATATCTACCTTGGTCTGTTCATATCTATCTAGCATGCTTGCTACGTAAGTACTTGTTAGAAACTGTCAACCAAAACTATCAAGATATTCTTTTTGCGTTCATAGGTTGTTCCTGATGGTTATATATGATGCACACGTAGATGTTGCCCCCATGGAGCTAAAGGGCTGAAAAACTCAACATTTAGTAAAAAAAAAAAAAACAAACTTTTTTTCTGTTGTTCTTTTACCTGAATAGGTTTTCTGCTGGGGGGCTCAATTCGCTATGTATGTTTCTACTGAGTTGATCCCTCAGTTTGTGCCTGGCCAAACAAAACGTTGGAAAAGCAACGTATTTATGGGTAACCAAATCTTTCAATGTTATCATTGATCATCCCCCATTTGGCTGACTGATAAATGACGATGGTGGCACGAAGGTTTCTATTGAGCGACTAACCAGACATATTTTTAAAAGTATTTATTCGTTTAGAATCATTTGGATTTTTAGATAATTGATTCGCAAAAACTCTGTAGAAACCTTCATTTTAGTTTAATAGTTAGAAACCTTGAAAATTAATCCTCGAGGCCACAAATTCAGAGTCAATCAGAACATAGTGGGATTCAACAATTTATAACATTAATTACAGTTTTGTTGTGAGAGTTCTTGAATAACTGAAAGATTTGATTAAGCGGAGAGTCTATTTTCATTTTCCGAAAATATCTCTTCTAATGTTCATATAAGCTGTTGAAAACCAAACCCATTAAAGCTAGAAATGAATTCACCCTTCTGGTTATAACTAATTCTTGTTGCTTCGGCAAACAACGAAAGAGAATAATGAAATTAACTAAGATCGCACAGTTTTATGAATCGACTGGCATAGATAGATGCGAACTGACTGTTACATATATATATATATATATATATATATATATATATATATATAGAGAGAGAGAGAGAGAGAGAGAGAGAGAGAGAGAGAGAGAGAAAGAGAGAGAAAGTGTGAGTGAGAGAAGGGAAAAGGATGAGAGATAGTTTGGCTCCTTTTTCTAATAAATATAACACCTTTTAAAACGTTGAAATGATGGCTTTTTTGCGATCGACCAGGCGCACATTTGGTGAGTTATTTAATTCTAAAATATATAAAATGATATAATATAATATTCAGTATCAATATATACAGTCTGCATTACTCTCCAAATGGGTAGATGAATGAATAGATAAATAGGGAGCGTTGAAAAAAGAAATCGAGATGCTGAAGGCCTCCACCTGCATGGAAGCCCATCAACGGGTTATCAATTTAGCAATGCAGTGAAATATTCAAGATCTTACATTTTAAAAGAAATCTGATGAATTACTGAGGTTATTTAAAATTCATGAGCCGGGCTATTACAGTGGGAATTTTGGTTTAGTTATTCTTACTTATCTATCTTATTATTGTTGCTCGTTATCACTATGCCATCGCTTTTTAGACATCTTGGTCTCAAAAACAAACAATGCAAAATCAGAAATGAAGAAGTAGCTTCTGTTCAGACTAGAACTTGCATTCCCAATGTAGGGAGTCGGTATTTCAAAGGCAACATCTTAACAACCACTTCCAAAGTACTTTGGGTTGTTCTTCAATGCGTTTTCGTATATTTCGGTGTATATGTTTGTTTGATGTGTATTGTGTAGATGTTCTATGAAACATGGTCTGCAAATCTTTCCATCTATTAGTAACTCCGTGAAGGGATTGTTGGGAACAAAATCTTTGCTTTTAGTAGACTTTCATATTGAATCAAACCTCAAACCCGATTATTTAAGTTGACTTTTCGAACCAACGCTGTTCTGCTCATCATTTTCGAACAATCGATGGATATCTGTGACATTCGGTCCTGAACCAAGAGAATTCTAAGGACTACTCCCAGGGGACCTTCCTTCATAGTTGGATCTTCCGGTTGTGTTTGAAGGAGTGGGATTAGCATCAATCCCTGATGCCCTGGGCTTCCTGAAACGAGAATGCTGCAAGAACTGGACGATTTATAGTATAACACACACGCATAGTTAAGGCTCCCTTCATAATACTCGGTCGTGCGTCATGTTCAGCCCACGCACACAGAAGAATAAATAGCTTCATCAAGATTGTCCACTCACTATCTATTCCATTCCTAGTTGCACGATACTGTCAGTTACCTGCTGTGAATATGATTGGATTTCTATTATGAAGTTTTAGCTCCTTTGTCGAGTCGATTTTCAAATCTCCAAACATCATTACGATAAACAGTTTCCGACATTCAGAACTCAGACATTTTCCTAATCGTGGTCTTTCATAAAGTGTTCCTCCCCAGGGTGCCCTGTGGAGTTTGCAATCTCCTATTGGGCTGACAGTTTATCAACTGTCACCAGTGACGACGAATGCCTTCTATACATCCTTCATAGCTCAGCCACCGATCACTTTAAAAGTATGTTGGTGCCTTTTAGCTCTCTTCTGTTGATTCTTATTGTGAAGGCTGTTAAGAAAATTAAACGCCCACGGTTTTGGTATGTAATGAGTTGAGGAGTAGCCAAATAATTAACGGCATGGCTAACGGCATGGAGAATGTCAATGAGCTGTGTTCTAATTCTGTGTTCGCTTAACATTAATGTTTTGGGGGAAGGCATGAATTCGTCTCTTCACTTCCCAGATATGGAATGATATTAAGAAAGACTAAACACTAAAGCCGTCGTTGGCAAACAGGCAAAATAATGGACAACTCTGATTCCAGAAAAAGCCTGAAAAGTGATAGGTACCGTCTGGCCCCTGACACATCCATGTTAAAATCATCCGTTGTACCCTATCTTCTGTGTACTTTTTATTGGGTTGAAATTTCATTAACTATCAGCAATACCTTAAGTAGATTCCTTGGAATTAAACCAACGATCAGCTTCAAAGTTTGACACTGCAGTCAACT
Organism: Thysanoteuthis rhombus; assembly: GCA_963457665.1. Taxonomy (NCBI): domain Eukaryota; kingdom Metazoa; phylum Mollusca; class Cephalopoda; order Oegopsida; family Thysanoteuthidae; genus Thysanoteuthis; species Thysanoteuthis major. Next base: position 3,939,543 of record OY735200.1, read on the forward strand.
AACAGCATTGTGTAACTAAGAATTGAATAAAGAATGACATAAACAATCTTGATGAAGTTAGTTCAATTGTGCCGAATCTCATGGTGGGTCTGGTTCAGGAAACTGAATTTTTATTGCTTTTTTCAGGAATATTGTAGTTGTATCGAAATCAAAATTTTACGAAAATATTGGATTTCATCAACGCAGATCAATCATTTTCTACTTTCCTTTAGGTTCTTGATAGAATATGTCTTGTTGCATGAAAATTATGAATGCACACAGCTGGTATTCAGTATCTAGGAAACATTTTTGAAACAACAAGCATAGTCAACAACTTTCATAGCAAAGCAAAGAAAAGTTGCATGACACAAGAGGCAATGATTTTGTTCACATATCTCAAACGATCCATGGAGTGCCGGTCATTTTGTGTGTAGCAATTGTAGATTTTTACAGCCCTTGGATGCAAGCCGAACGCCAAAGATGAATTACCTCGAAAAGGATTAAGGGGCCCAACTTTTCTGTTTCTTTTACTCATAGCTCTGTTGAGAAATAGATTCAAGCGAAGTGAATTAAGCCGACCCAGTCAGCATTTGAAATTTTGCCATTGACCAATAGGTCATATCTATCAATTATCATAGAATATTTCTGTTACAAACTGGTTGAGAGAACCACTCCATAGCAACGCAATCCATGTGCAGTTACGAAAATTCCTTCATCTTTTGTATATATTTAACTCTAAAAGAATCTGAGCCTGACATATATTTGAAACTTCTCTCATAAATGGAAAGTCTACACATCATCGTTTGAATGTTTTGGAAAGTCAAACCATGATAGATACTTATTGCAGAATGCAAAATATTCTTACAAGCACAAAAATAACTACAAATTTTATAATGAAAAATATGTATTACGTTTACATTGACCAATGCTTTCTTTTTGTTAGCAACTTTTGTCTATTATCAATATCGTTAAAAGAGTAAAAACCAGACGTCCTTTTTCCCTTTGAGCGTGAGCTATTTTCGGTCTCTCAATATAGTTGTTAAGATGGAAATCGTAGATGTCAAAGATAGTTATTTTGAAAATGTCGTTTCACTAAGAAAAAAAAAAGCCGGTAAGAAATTTGAAATATGCTGTAAGCATTACAAATTTATGTTGTACTATTTTCTGGGTGGATTTCCATGCTGGTATCTACAATTACTTTTCTATTCATATTAAAAAATATCATGTCAATTTCAATTGAGAAATTCTGACTCAACTTCATAATCCCATCTTACCATCAATTATTTTGAAATGTTGGATAGAGAGAGAAAACAAAAGAGAAAGATGGATATGTACCTTTATGTTATCGATCAAATAAAGCAAAAAGAAAGAAAGAAACTGTAAGAAGAAATAAAAACAGAGAAAACAGAAAGCTATGGACAGTAGATTGAATCATCTGGTTTTGCTGAACATATTCATTTCATGAAAATTCATCATGTTTGAAAAATCTTTACTAAAATTCATTCACTTTTTGTTTCTCCTTCACTCTTAGCGGTATTTACCGTTCTCATAGTAAGAACTTTGAATGCTGCACACATTCTTTTCGAAAACTACGGGAAACTTTTTTTGAATCTTTTAATTTGAAAACTCGGCTAAGAGGCTGATATAGTAGTGCCCAGGGTCGAATTTTACTTTGGAGCAGCCAGTCCTGTCAATAAAGGCATCAGCGCAACGAGAACGCTGATTGTCTCATGCTGTAAATTGCGTAGGCACCGACGCGCCCTCTAAACAAACAGTTGCTCAAAAATAACCAAGAAATGGAATTTATTAGCATTTGGCTCAAGCAGATATATCCTTTATATTGTTATTCTTATGTTTAC
>OY735200.1:3946380-3953880 GCA_963457665.1 Thysanoteuthis rhombus
TGACAAGTACAGAAAGTATTGGTTCTGAAACGTCCATGATAAAGAAGTCTGTCAAATCTTGGAGAAAATCAATATCCAACAACGAGCGAAAAAAAAGTCTGCTGCTGCTTTTGATGAATATTGTGATTAAAGATCGAACATTATACATTGAAAACTGCCAGGAAAATCAGCTAATAAACAAGTGTTAAACCGCGTTTTCATTGTTTCACTCTCACATGTACGTATACACGTACATGCATGTGAATATATATATATATATATATATATATATATATATATATATATATATATATATATATATATATATATATATATACCTAGAGAGAACCGAGTTTTTAAAAATTAAATGATATGTAGTATAAAATAATATCCATATATAATACATGTGATGATACCGTATATAAAAAGAACAAACTACATATATGGTATAAACTATATTCTTAAAAAATAGCTGAAAGGGAGATGGTATCTAATGAGCAATGCTTGGATGCCATGTTAATATAACTGTTTTAATTTTTGAAATTCCCGAAACAGTTACATTGTGAACAACTGGTGATCCCAACAAGTGAACATTTAAAGATCGTCCTTGAAAACAAAGTATTTGTAAAACGTTGAAAAAAAATACTAAAGATAATAACATAAATTACATCAACAGATATTTGGAAGTATAAATGCGTTAAGTGACAAAAAAAATCTTTAATGTTCAGTGTTGAAAGCTGTAATGCTCTCTAGACGATATCTATACGCACACGCACACACGCACAAATACATATATATATATATATATATACATATATATATATATATATATATATATATATATATATATATATATATATATATGCAGGAAGATATCAATATGATCTACACATCCATGCCGATCCAGTCTCCCGTCAATCCATTGTAAATTATGCAATATTCACGTTATTCAATAGACAAGAAATCGTTCACGACTGCAGTGCATTAATATATTGTTGGGCATTATATTTTCCATTACAAGCAAATACCTTTTTTGTTTTTTCTATATATTATGGAAATATGACGCTTTGTCCATTTTGGATTAGGATTGAAGGGATGCAGAGGGTTATAGAATTCAATAGATACATCCATGCACGTTCTAAGATAATGTAATTATATAGATAATGTAGTTATGTACATACCATACAGTCACGAAAGATGCTATTCAGGCTTTTTTTTTCTTAGAGGCAAAGCTTTCGTTCATATTTCTTTAGGCATTATTTTTACATATTGAGTGAACATTTTTTACAAGGCTTCGTTTCTGAATTTCTTGACACCAACATCAATCATTTTGGACATTGTGTTTGGATTTCGTTCTCTCAAACCTTTCAGTTTGACAATGTTTTTTCCTCTATTTCCAAAATAAAGACAAACAAAATCCGTATATAGCATATTTTTTTCTATGCTTAAATTTCTCCGGTAATAGTTTTGTATGTAACGCAATGCATTCAACAAAAAAGAACGCTTTATCTCTTTCTTATCGGCAATTTTTGGTTTGAGGGGTCTGGATCACGGGTTCAAAAGACTGGCTTTGAAAATGGCTACATATGCTTGATTTTCCATTCCCCGAAAATTGTATAGTTGAAATTCACGAATAAAAAAAACAAATCAATGCTTTTTGATATTATTGTTGTCGTAATAACTGATCAATAAGTTGCATAACTACACTTTTTGGAACATTTGTATGACGGTTGAACCGTCTGCCTGTCTGATATATATATATATATATATATATATATATATATATATATATATATATATATGTTTGTATATATATATATATGTATGTATATATATGTATGTATGTATATATATATGTATGTATATATATGTATGTATATATGTATACATATATATATATATATATATATATATATATATATATATATATATATATATATATATATATATATATATATATATATATTCTGCTCTGAAAACTACTGGAAATTAGAAATATAAACAATTCAAGCTATTTTTAGAGCCTTTATTATGCTACCATATTCTATATTTATTTTGTTTTATCTATGATCAATATATTGTTAAATCATTACTTCCAGACATTTTTTATGACATTTGAAGCCTTTACTCCTCCCCTTCTCTTTCTTTGTCACTCACTCTCCCTGTCTCTCTGCCTGTCTGTCTCTCTGCCTGTCTGTCTCTCTGTCTCTGTCTCTCTCTTTCTCTGTATATATATCACATTTTCAGGGCTAAAATTATGATTTTTAGAGCTTCTTTTAACTTTTGAAACGTACCCGTGTATGTTTGATCTACACCGCTGGAAGGCCATGTTGATACAACTGTTTTGCCTTCAAAACTCAAAACAGTTACAACTGTTGATTCAAACAAGAAAAAATAAGAAGTGGGGAATATGATGCCAGGCTAATGCTTTCTTAAATTTGTTATCTTCATTGGCGAAAAAAGTAGATTTCTTAGAGTCAAATTTGTGTATAAGTAAAATTGAGAAAGGTTTTGTGCGTGTGTATTAAGTTAAATTTAATGACTGTTATTGGGAAAATTGTTTGTGACGAATCTTTCTTGAACATGTTAGTAGGGAAATCAGAAATGAAACAAACACATCTTAAAAAATCTTAAGATAAGAAATACAATGCGCAAACTTTCGTAAAATCTTTGATTACTTACTCTCATATTCACAGAAAATATGATAATGTTGACACATTTCCCGCTCAAAAACACACCCATATGAACATACCGTAATACACGCTATATATAGATTTTGAAACTACAGTTTTCTCAATAACAGTCATTAAACTCTACAGCATAAACCCTTTACTATTTCATTTACACGCAGACGATTTTAACTTTGACACAAAGGAATCTGTTTTGCCTAAGAAGACAAATTTTGAAAAACAATAACTTCACTGCGTCTCCCCCGACTCCTTCCCAAACTTTGTAGTTCGTGAAATTTTATCATTTCTACCGTTTGACTCTTGAGAGGAAACAAACTCTCAAAACATATAACAGGAATAAGTTTCAATCCAGTTTCCCTATCGTCTATTAAATTCACTATATATATATATATATATATATATATATATATATATATATATATATATATATATATATATATATATATATATATATATATATACATTTTAATTCACACTCACACAGCACACACCACTGATGATGGGAAGAATCCTGAAACATGTATGGACTATTGACATATAAGGATTAATAAACCTTACCACCAAAAACTTCACTCCCGAGTCTGTCTCACTCTCTAAAGTACACATTATATATATATATATATATATATATATATATATATATATATGATGAAATAAATGATTCTTACATAGGCACGTTTATGTTTCTGTCTTGTTTGGCTTTCTACAGACGAATGATTCGAATTACTTTGGATCCCTATTCAGGGGAGGGGGGAGGATTTTTCAGGGTGGGGAACAGCATTACTATCAATTTTCTGATAATTATTATTTTACATCCGTAGCTGCGTCCAACTACGAAATCAGATTTTCATGATACGCTCAGATATGTAAAAAATAAACCAAATCTAGGATATATGGAAAAAAATATGTATATATAACAAATGTAATGTAGAACATAAAAACTGAAAGGCAGATAAAAGTTAGAATAGAATTATTCATAGGAAGGAACATACCACAAACGGCCATTGATAAAAAAGTGTCCACAACATTCTTCCATAATGTATAACTACCAGAGAGTAATTTATCTCCACTATGTAAAACAAAACATGCTGTGACCAACAACAAAAGGAGAATAAAAAAAGAAAAGATGGATAAATGAAATAAGAGAAAGGTAAAAATAACGAAATGTATAAGACTGCTATGACATTTAATTCTTGTTTACTAGTATGACGGGTGTCAAGTTATTTTTTTAATAGAAATTTCAGCGGTGCCAGCATTTTAACAATACTTATTTTGTTCTCTCTCTCTCTCTTTTTTTTAATTCCATAGTTAAAGGTAGAGACATCAAATTCATTTAGGAATTAGCAACTGAGAGTTTCAATATTCTGGCATATGTGCATTTGTTTTAATATTAACCATTTTACGGTCGGTGTTAGGTTGCTATCGATTAGTATCCAATAATATATTGACAGTGATGCAATGTATTTGTATTTGTTTTTTTTGTTTTTTTGCAAACGATGATTTATGGTTGGCTAATTTAGTTTGATAAGTGTTTTCGATATTCCTTCTTCATAATTCACTTCGAAGGTTTTTCTTGGGTTGATATCTCAGTTTGATATGCAATAATCGATTTCAGACATTTGTTTTGCAGGGGGCATCTGTTGCGATCAGGTTTTTTTAGATATTTTCTCAGCTAATATTATTTTTTATTACTCTATCAAAATGTTTTGTTATGAACATATGATTAGGAAAACAACCATTTCCAGCTATAAAAGCAGTTTGGGATGGAAAATTTGGCTAATTCCAGCTATTTTAAAAGTTGGTCTTGTGTTACCATGTAACGAACCCTATATCTCCTCCTTTTTCTTTCTGACCAACAAACAAAAACATACTGACACACGGATCCAAAAGATACTGAAAATAACGGGAGACAAGGTAGAAATATTCAAATTGATATATTCTATGGAATCTGAGATCAAGTACACAGGGAAAATCTTACTTGGATCAACTTGAAAAGATACTCCTCATTTGTGAAACTAAAATTTATTAGTTAGTCTCAAAGTATATTCACTGGACTAACGAGTGAATATACTTGGATAACAACTAATAAATCTTGTGGTGAGACCATATCATTCTCCTATATCTTGTGACCCGGAGATTTGCAATGTACAAGAATATTTCAGTGAATCAAAGGACAGAAGTCTGAGACAGACTTCAAAGACATTCCAGCGAACGTGACAGGACACGCGTAAGGGCTCACAGGAAAGAAAAGTTGATGACCAGCCAACATGAAAAAAAAAAAAAAATTACCTACGTCTGAATATATATAATTTGAAGATCATCTTATGAATTATGCTGGGTGCGAGACACCAAACGTTACATACTCGAAGAGAAATGGACACTCTTGTTATTTTATTCACTAGTATTAACACAGGAAAATCCTTGGTTTGAAAATTTTTAAACCCAAGCAGAGAAAGTAAATTTAGTACCAAACTATTTTGTCCTCAACATTTGACACAGTGAAAAAGATCCTTCTTTTACCAACCAGCGTTACCAAATATGGCTCGTTACTTATAGGCAAAACTGTTTCTAATTAACTAAAATCCGGTACATTTTTCCTGTTTTGCAATAACTTACCAAAGGAAATAATTTCAAACTCAGGTGCTTGGGAGGGTGGGAGATAACTTTCTCAGGGAGCGGTCCTTTTAATGTCTTGCATTCAGTATAAAGTTGATGACAAATTCCTGAACAAAAAAGATCTTTCCAATCTTGGAAGGGGTTGTTTTGTTCGTTGGTTTTAGATGAGAGAGATTTTACGGCAGGAAATACATGAATTTTAAATAATCCTGTATGATCAAATCATTGGAATCTTTTTACTAAAAAAGAGAAATTTTCCACTAATTACATTCTTACTTTGTCGAGAACAGAATAGATCTGCAACCCCAAGGAACTATTATTGTTATTCTTTTTTTGTCTTTTTGATATTTTATGTCTTTGCACGCATTAATTTCAAATTATTTTTTTTAAAACATCATTTTCGCACATCAAATTACATAAAAACTTATCTTTTCATAAGTACCAGCGGTAACCCATGGAATTTCCAGGGTTCGAAAAATACCAAACTTCATTCAAAAATAAGTTCATTGAATACTCAATTCTATTGTCTTACGAATCTGCCACGAAATAGAAAACAAATGTTCCTAATTTCCCAATCAGTATGTCATTTATAGCTAATTTGGCAACACTCATTCATCTTTTTATTCATCTCAGCTTTGCAAGCGGCTGGCAGCTTTGTTTCTCTTCTGGCATGCCTCGATGGCTCGAGGAAGTGTGTGGGCGAACTTTTTGTTGAAGAAGAAACTTCTAAATTACTACTTTTTCGACTTGGTCTGTAGAAGATGATATATGTTACCCTTAATATCAAACCTGACAGTGACCCATTGGTTTTTGAATGATTGTACGTCCGTATGCGCAAACATTTCAATCTATTTTATGAGAATGAATATCATTTTTGTCATCTAACTACACAGAAATATATATTTATTTTTATTGCTAGCCCGATATTAATCAAATCGGGAAGTAGTCCAGTTAGTCACTCGTTAGAGACAAACGTCTTTTTCAGCAGGCCGTGTTGGGATTATCGCTCAAAGAATAAAGGGAAGGGGGGACAAATGAATAGATCACCACTTTCGCTCCTTGGTGGACAGTCTTTGCTAAAACCGTTAGGATTTTCAAAAATCAAGAGAAAATAAGTGTGAATGATGTCGGATACAAGCTATGGTTGAAATGTAGCATTAATTCACATCATAAATTAAAACCACATTGAAATTTAATTCAGGAGTAAGTAATTTCTTGGGAAAAAAAATTTTTTTTTGGACGATTCGGAGTAAATCTTTCAAGATCCCTCAATTTAGTTTCATTGGTGCAGCCTGTGCTTGTGATATATATGTATATATATATATATATATATATATATATATATATATATATATATATATATATATATATATATATAGCCAGCTAGACCACTTTGAAAACAGAAGAAACCTATGTCGATAGTATTGGTGGCAATTTGATTGGTATTTGCTATTTCATGTATTTTCCGCGAATTTCAAAATTAATCGGGACTTTTTCTTACTTTTTGTGCAACTCACATCAACAATTTTCATTTCAATTTTCTGATATTGGGAAAAATTGTTTACTTCGATTTTCGTTGAAATTTCTCCCAAGTTGCTTTAATGATTCCATGAAACGGAGACTCACGATCGGGCATCTGTACTTTTTTGCTTCTGGTCTGCAAGAATTTAATGCATATGATCAATGTACGTATACTGAGAGATAAATTAACATTCTATTAGCACTGCTCACGTAACTACTAACATATCAATCAATAATTCGTGGATAAAGAAAAGACAAACCATTTTTTGTGTCATTTAAATGCTTTTCATAGAGTTGCTGACAGATAATTCCCCCATATCCCGTAGATTTGTCAAAATGAGCGAGTTTAAATTAGAGAAATCATTGAAATGCAATAATTTCCAAGGATTGCTTTCTCTGATGATTCATAAGGATGTCCAATATTACGTTTGGGATCCTTCAAGCCAGTTTCAAAGAACAATTATGTAAGGTAGAGAGATTTAGAAATGTTTTCACCCGCCCAAAACTGACAGGATCTTTTTCTGGTAGGGAAAGAAAGTTCGATATCAATTGTTATTTTGTAGTGAAAAGAAAAACTAAACAACTCTTATACTTTGAACGGGTAGCAGCCCTTTCAGAGAAGATGCCTGAATCACTCTCCACATCCATTGATGAAATGGATCATAAGTGTATAAGTTGAGATGGACAGGTTCTT
>OY735200.1:3956380-4093880 GCA_963457665.1 Thysanoteuthis rhombus
AACAAATGAAGTCAAATTCTGTCCAAATTGTGTATATTATGTCAAAGTTTTTGAACAGTCTATTATTTTTTTTCTTTTTTATTCCAATGTTCACGAAAATATTGTTTTGACTTGAAATTGAATTGCAGAAATTGTCTACAGCTTCGTCCTTGTCAGGATGTTCACAAATTAATTCGAAAGCAAAGGATTACCTTGCCCCAGTGGTTGATTGCTGGTCTCCAGTTCGATAGGCCTTTGTTTGATTCATCACCTAGCCATACAAAAGACACTGCTCAGTCAGGACATAGATGGCTCACCATTAGGGAATACTAAGTGCCGTAAGCAGAACGAAGCTTCGATAGGCTTTGCGAACCAGAAATGAGTCTTTCAATTGTCTGTATGTACTTTACCCGGGGACACCTTCGATAAAGTTATAAGCAGAGACTGATGATGCGTAGATATGATTTGAAAGCAATAGAGCATACTATGTTATGTTTAAAATATTACCAAAAATGGAAATATCAATTACAAATGCGTAGAATATGGTTAAACTTTCTATTCTGAAACTCTTTTTTCCACCTAGTATTTTTATGATCCTATTTTCATAAAAGAATTAACGGTTATATTTGAATTACTACGGTTACTGGACTATCAAATCACCTTAGTCTCTCAAATGGTTCGCTCACCAACCAGTCAAGTGAGTTGAAGATTTATCTCTCTGAGTGACCATGTATCTGTTGCTCAGTGTGCGCGTGTATGTGTGTGTGTGTGTGTGTGTGTGTGAAGGGGTTGCCCTCTTGGTCACATTTTTGGCGTTACAACCTTGATTTGCACAAAAACACCACCCGACACTGTGTAAAAGACCGAAGAAGTTCTTTTTGGCGTCTTCATGGTCATTTTGAACCAACAATGCCTCAATCCTCGGCTGGTATTTTTGGTTATCTTTAGTTTGAAGATCTATTTTTTTAAAATACGTTTGACGGTACTTGCATAAGTTCTGGTACGCGCAAGGCATATGGTGATCTATTCATGCAAGGTATATATATTTCTGATATTTTTTAAAACTTTTCTTCAAACTCTTTTTTCTTTTCATAAGAACATAACTTAGGCAGTCAATCTGTTTTGTGGACATTGAACCAAAAAAGTCACACTGTTCATTATCACAGCAAGTAGTTGGTATGCTTGATTGATCATATTTTTAATATTTTATTAGTATAAACCTGTTTATAGCATCTCATAAGATAATCTTTTTGCTCAGAGATTGGATTGATAGAATCCACTATAAAATGAACAGTCTTAGTTTTTATTTGTTTCTATCCGTAACAATGAATCCCTCCTTTTCAATTCAACAATCATGCATATTAAATATCTCTTACCCTCGATTTGAAACTAGACACTCTTCAACATATTGGTGATTTTTTTTTCTTTTCCAAAAAATATCATCTTATACTAATGTATATATAAGCTTTTCATTGTACAAATGATTTGAGGTTTGCCACTGAATTTTGCTACTTCTGTACAATGTCCTATGCAAATTCAGCCATTGTTCCAATATAAAGGGAGTCTGGCAAATCTTTGGGGCGGTCTATGTCCAATGTCCGACGCTAAAATGCTGCTGCTGCTGCTGATGATGATGATGATAAAATTTTGCATATGATCTCTTCGTATCAAAATTGTAAGTTATGACGTTTAGCGGCGGTCCACCATTCTTGCAACATGGCCAGCATATTGCCATTTGAATTTTGTAATCTTTTTCCATGATATCTCTGACCCCTGTTCATTTTTTCCGATACGGTGTGTTATCTGGTTATCTTCACATTGAATGTCAGGCACTATCGACCCCTGAGCATTGTGATGGTTCTCAGTCTGAAGGCCAGTCTCTTGGTTTGATCCTAAGTTCCAACTGCAGAAGTTACCATCGGGAAGATGCATTCGTTGTTTTTTCTCTTGAAGATTGAGCTCATTGTATCGGAGGCTTGAAAACGGAAAGTGATTTCTCGCTTGATATCATCTTTCGAGGAGTTCTTGGAGATTTGTTGTCTCAGATAAATGCTGTAGTCTACTTTCTTAAGCTCTGCATTTTCGATTTGGTCGTTTTGTCTTTGTCCTCAACATGTTTCTTGCACATTAAATTTGTTTTAATGAAGTCTCTGCAAAGACAAATTTAGTTTGTCTACCGTTACTTGGAGATCGTGAATGTGGTCAATAAACGTTCATTTTAATTATCTTTGAGGAATTCCATGATGAAATATGCCAAAGGATATCTCTTATCAGTCAAATATTTTTAGTTAATTGACTAGAAATAATTAACTGATATAAGATATCCTCTGGGATGGATATACCAGCAGCATATTGACCAATCAAATGCATTGAAATTAATGACAATCACGTTGAACCTTACAGCTTAAGCATTGCATATGTCTACGTTTATTAAATCCGAAGTTTTCGATCGAATCATTAGAGTTGTTTTGATACTTATCAGGCATTGATTTGGGTGACCGTATGTTAGTTACAAGAAGTAAATATACATAGCACTTTTTTTTAGATGATCAATAGCAATACAATAATAAAAACGACCAAGCATTTGAAAGCTTTCTGCAGAGGTTTTCATTAAGAATTTAAATATCTTTTATTTCATTTATTTGCTCTATATACAAAACGCTCCCTCTATCCAAAAGTAATGCATTCAGATATAAGAAATTTTGGAAGCAAAAGTTCATATAGCTATTAAGCAATTGTCCTTGATTTATACATAGGGACAATTTTGAGCTTCCATGTATACCAAGAGATGATAATTGAACATTAGGCTGGGTTCTTTGATTTAGAATTTGTGGTACATACAGAAAACTTGTAATGACAGATATTGTTTTGCGGCGATCAGACTATCTGTAAAGAAATTCACATTCAAAAAGTGCATATTTAGAAGGAGTCGAACTTTATGGTGCATGGAGCAGCCTGTTATACTTGTAAAAAATACTTTCCCATTCGTCTCACAAAACTACGGCTTCTCATTACTTCGGTACTTCTTTCCAGTGTTTCTAATTAAGATATTTTATATCTAAATTCATTCCTAAAGATATTTTATTAGTCAACAGACGAGGCAGTGCATTACCATTGTTCGGATTATTCATAGAAACTGAAGGAAGGTCTATACTTTTAGATATTTCATTTTTTATTAGAGTTATCGAGAACTGTTAATCTAAAAAGACTTCAGACTTGATCCTGCACAGATTGTGTGCGACCAATATATCTGGCAAATGTGAACTCTTTACATTGGACAGTTTTTGAGTAAAAACCGTGCGTAAAATTTTAGAAGACCATCGATTCAAAAAAAGCTTCAAACTTGGCAATGCACTGCCTTGTTTGTTGACCAATATATTTAGCAAATTTCAACTTCATAGAGCGACCAGTTGTCTAGTAATCGTGTTGCACACACCAAAACACTCTCATATACACATAAACATAGATTACCTCAAATGTATTCAGATGTCGAGTGGTAGCTTTTTGTTAAATTCTTCCTGGAGGATGAACGGGAATTCCTTTCAGAAATCCTCTTGTTTATCTCCAGATTTCCTTTTCCTTATCTTTATCCTTTTTTAATATTTCCACAGTGAGATGCACTTCTCTCTAGGAATAGACTTGTATATCCAACTTTGCCATCCTACGTCGCCAATATCGCAAGAGACATTACCGTTATTGCGGAAAATCTCCCTTGTGGCATCAAAATGATCGTTCAAAACATCATTTCTGGCAAGGGCGTCTATTTTTAAGAGCCCTTCAATAAAATATATTGGAAGTCAGAATATAGGAAAGTACATCTTTTGCCAGGGGTCCGTCGGTAATTCTATAATTACTTATATTTCAGGATGAGCAAACCACAGAATATATTCCAGTTAATACTTGACTCTGTGGAATTACGTCAAGCGTGTGTACTTACTTTTTGGGGTATTCTGATCCTAGACGATAAACTCTTATTCAAGCAGATGTATTTCTTGAGAGTCGTGTGAACACACTGGAATGTTTGAATAAAAGAAACAGTCCCCATGGATCTTAAGAGCGTTGCCAGATTTATAAGATTCAAAATAGGTGTGTTACGATCGTTGTAATCTATTTTGATCGCATGTTCAAGTCCTATCTGATATCCACGCCTAATCTCTGATCAGTCATCATTATCATTATCAGTCTTTCATCGTCCGTCGTTGGACATTGATTCGCCACACCTCTCTATCATGGGCGTTGCAAAGCCAATATTTTCTGAATTCGTCTAGTTCGTCTCTCCGTCTAGTATTCTGCCGGCCTCGCTTGCACATGTGATCTCTGGGGACCTGTGTTTTGGGTTGTGATGTCCATCAGTTTACAGTGACAAGTTATCAGTTTTGAATCTAATTCTTTTCACTGGACATCCGTCACGAAGGTGGCGCTTTCCCGCTGCATTGCACAACGTTGGGCTATAGCCCTGGAAGCTGCAACATTATGCTGATGAGAGTAGACAATGTTCATACTTGACCATGTGTGGGATTCGGCACTAAAAAAAAGACAATTTGCCACAACATAACATGAGGATATTTAAATACTCTTACAAGTTATCTGAGAGTTACACTCCCGTATAGTGAGTAATATTAACCTTTTTTAGTTACATGATGATTAATATCGATTTTATATTTATTTCCTTTTGAAACAGATCTAAATTTGAAGGTGCTATAAATTCATGATTCTGGTAAAGGAAGGAGTAAGATTGATATGCTTTCGTCTAAGTAATAAAATACTGTCCTGAGGACGTAATCCGACTCTCTTCCAATACTGGCCACTTAATGTTTGGAGAGTTTGGGCACTTGAACCATTTACATGGATTTGATTTGTTTAAGATGAAAGTTGATGGTTGTTATTTAATTGGATCATTATGAGACACCAGAATAGTATATCTGTACTAATGCATAGATAAGTTTTATAATTTCATATTTTCTTTAGGTTTTACAGAAAAAAACATTGACTTTCAGTCAGAAATATATCATTGTTATTCTTTATCATAGGTTTCTCACTCTCAATGTAAGCTGGAAATTTTGTTTTGATATCAATATATTGTGGAATAGGCAGGCCGAAATTACAACGTTGAATCGAAAGAATTATAGTGTCTACCATTTCCTTTTGAATGAAGGATCGACGGAATACAAATCATTACTACCACTCATAAACGGTTTACACTTGATGTTCATATTTTACCCTATAACGTTATAGGTTTTGGGGGATTTTTAAGATTCTTAAATTACCACAAATTGAGTTTATACTGAGGTGGTCGATAAACGCTTCCCGTATGGAATACATAAATTTGAGATTCACATCCAGCAAGTAATATGCAGACTATTGTATATATATATATATATATATATATATATATATATATATATATATATATATATATATATATATATATATATATATATAATTGAAGAAAAAAATAATTGACTTTGATTCTCAAAAAGATTATAGTTTTGATGTAAAGGCAAGTTTAGAAAAAATTTAATTCCATAAATTTGATGGAACGAGACGAATTCATCTTTGTCGTATTAATGAAATACACTCTATTGAGTTAGAATACTTTGATTCTATGCAGACACCTATCTCTCCGCTTCACCATTCTCACTCTGATGATTAACCACTTATAATCTAGACAGTGTGTGTGTTCGAATGAAGTACACATGAGATGTAAATGAAAAGTCAAGACTTGAGAAGCAAAGATAGAAATTAGAAGAACAAGATTGACAAGAAGAATTATTCATTATGCTGATCAGGGAAAAAAAAGACAGAATGACTTATCTTATGAAAATGAATAAGTCCATTTCTTGATTTATTCCCCTCGAAGAAAAAGTGGAAAAATGATTCAGACCGCTGTATCTCTGGAGAGAATATGTTGATGATAGGGAAGAAAAAAATAAGTGGTAGGTTTAGACTAATCTCCTTACCTTTGTTTTTGTTGTTTTTTTTTCTATAACGTTTAGGCTTATGACGTCTGGCCTTTCTGTAGTGTCTCCCCTGGATGTAATCGATTTTTGTTCTGGCAGTGTGTGCATATGCACTCTCATTCATGTCTGTAGAAAGATCGATCCTCAGAGGATGTCTCAGGTTTAAGGCCTTGTGCCAGACAAAAATACATCGATGTGAGGTAATGGTTAGTGAGTTATTCAAGCAGAATATTTCTGTACATAATCCAGCAGTGTTGTGCATCGGGTTCCTCTCTCAAAAAGGCCATGCATCATGTAGCAGCCCTGTATGAGCATGATTGAATATACTCACATCAAACTTGAGTGTTTCACATAACGAAGTATTTGTTAACTCTAAAAAATAGCATATGTATGTGTGTGTGTGTGTGTATATATATATATATATATATATATATATATATATATATATATATATATATATTTATAAATATATCTTTTTAATATATATATATATATATATATATATATATATATATATATATATATATATCCGTCCTTTCGATGTATATTCTAAAGAAACTGTGAAGTCATAATTACAATAAATGAGTGACTAGATTTCTATGTTTTTTTTCTTAATCATAAAGTACTGTCCTGGAAGCGGAATCAGGCTTGCCTATGATACCAGCCAGCAAATGTTTTGGGAAATTTAGGATCTTGAAACATTTTTACGGGATTAATTTATTCAAAATGACAGTCGAAAGGTATTATCTAACGATCATTTATCGTAGTAATTTATAGAAGCGTTTCCAAAACCTTATCAATTTCATATCTATGTAGATATTCATAAAAAAAAGGCAGTCATTCATTTTTATATTGTTAGTCGTGACTGAAGATAAAAAACTTGTTTGGTACATTCTATCGAGATATCGAGTTAAAAGCTTTCGATTTTTGGCAGAGACAAATCTCTTCTATTTCAAATTGTTACACTAATGATCAGCCATTCATAATCTAGACAGAGCTTCTGTTTGCAGGGGGTTCAGGGATGATAATAATGAGAGTTCAAGGTTTACGAAAAATATATGAAAATTCGAAGATTGACGAGAAGAATGATTCATTGTGTTACTCAGATAAAAAGGTTCAGAATAATTTATCTTACAAAAATGAATATGTCAGTTTCTAGATTTTTCACCTTTAGAGAGAAAGGAAATTTGATAAAGACCAGTGTATCTCTGGAGAGGATATCTTGATTATAGGTAAGAAAAAGAATATAGTTGTTTAAATAAATCTCCTTGTCTTTTCCTTATTATTTTTTAAGATTATTGTTGTGTCTAGACCTTTGACCTGATGTCTGCTGTGGTCCGGATTGTAGTCAATTCTTGTTTTAGTGGTGGATTCATATTAATGTCCGTTGTTAGTTCAATCCTCAGTTGGCGTCTCAAACTTATGGCTTATAGACTGACTAAAATACCTTGGTCGAAGTTAATGGTATCGTGAGCTAGTCAATCAGACATTTTTGTGCTTAACCTTGCACAGATGTTCACTGGACTCTGAGCTAAAAAAACATCTGATGCAACACAATCCTTTACGAGGATCCCTGAATACATTAACATAAATAACTCGATATGTGTAACATGTAGAGCGTATATATGGTGACTTTAGATATAAGATTGAAAAATAGAGATTATTGACAAACCTTGATTTTTATACCTATCTTTCCAATGGTTGATGAAATTTAAATAAACCATAAATTCTATTATTCTGATAAATGAGAGATTAAAATTTCATGTTTTGTCGTATTGATAAAATACCTACGCGTAGAACACTTTCGATTTTCAACAGAGATGAACCTTCTCTATTTCAAATCTTAACGGTACTGATTAGCGGTTTCTGCTCTAGACAATGTTCGTGTTCGCGTGAGGCACATATAATATATTAATGAAAGGATGGGAGGCTTGAGAGGTAAGATTGACGGGAAGAATTATTCATTAAGTTGTTAAGGAAAGAAAGTAGAACAATGGTTTATCTTACTATCAAATGAATAAGTCAGTTTTCTAGATTTTTCACCCTTTGAGAAAAGCAAATTCAATTAAGACCGCTATATCACTGAAGAGAATATCTTGTTAAGATTAATGACAAGAGAGAATAGTGAGTTTGGTTTCTACTAATCTTCTCGATTTTGCCTCAATAGAAACCGCCAACTGAAACTGTCGACCCAGGTTTCTTCAGTTTTCCAGTCGGTCTGGCTTACCTGCTATGTATGCTCACATATATCATGCGTACAGGCCGCTTCAGGGGAGATAGAGGGCTGAAAATTTGCATGATTACTTCTTATTACGTCAACAAAAATATTGTTCATCTAAAATCTCCTGAATTGGTTTAAAACGGGGGTCAGTTTGCAGTGTAGATTTATAATAAATCCATTGTTCGTGCCAGCATTCATGCTTTGAAATTCCCATGATCACTGCCCAACAAAAGACAAAATAAGTACGATTTTCATTGATTACCTCTCTTTCAATTTTAATTGATCACCCTTAACACAGTATGTTTCTTAAAGACTTTAGTAACATGACGTTTTATATTGAGTGACAAACTTGACCTGTTTTTTTTTGTTGTTTTTCTATAACATTCCTGTGGTGTGATCACGTGCCTTGCTTTGGGTATAATTTACTCCATAAACTTGTCACTTCTTGTTTTACCGAGCATACACATCCCCTATCATTCATTTTATGTCTGCAGTGAGTTTGATTCTCACTTGGTGACTCATCAATGTGTGTTATATCAAAATAGTTTTGTCTGACCTTTAGAAATGACTGAATATATAAAGATTATAAATAAAAGAGTATTTAAGAAGTAAAAGGAATATCAGTTAAACCAAATATTCAATAGTAAATACACTGATGTACATAAGTAAAGCTTGCTGCATGAAAAGAGGGAATAAAAGTATGAACGTGAAAAAAAAAATGAGAATCAAGCTTGAAAAAAGTTAGAGGATGATAAGAAAGTATTTTTTTTACTTCTGTGTTATGCAGGCAGTTTTGTGTGCCTCCACACTTTGAAGTGTTTGCTTTTATATGCAAGGCCTGGACATAGAAAAGAGCATAAATATAACACTTGGGATGGAACATTATCAGTATATGTTTCTTAGTTCGAATCTGCCAATGTGAGTTTATTTTGAGAATCAACTTGTTTTAACCGTGTGGAAAGGTGTCCACGTTTGACTCAAATGTATTGTGAATATCGTATTTCTAAATTCAACAGAATATTTATAAAATCTTTTTCTTTTTTTGTTTTTGTTTGATGTTGACAATGTACAAAGTAGAGTATTACTGTTACAGCTGCTCAGGAACAACTTCCACTGCAGGCAATTTGTGATCTCAAACCAGACTAAAAAAGCTTAGTAAAAAAAGAAATGAATGATAAGCTGGAAAAAATGCAGAGGTTTGAACGAATTAGTCAAGTGTTGGTAGCAGTATTTGTTGGTCGTTTAGTGCCATTTGCAGTATTGATTTGAGCAAGTAGAATGACGAGTTTTATGATTTGCAGTAATAGTGAAAAATATGAGTCAGCCATAATATGACATGCATTCCGTCCCGGGAGTGAAAGATTTATTCCTTTTTTTTTCCTCTTCTCTTCCGATAACATTTGTCAGAGAATAGACGAATAAAATGCTGACTTTTATTCACCATAGCAAGAAAAATCAATTTATCATTCACTGTTTCTTGTATTTAAAACAAACTGACTTTATTTTATATTTTTGAGCCAAACCAATCTAGAAAAAAGTATTAAATCTTTCAGTCATTAAATTCTTAGACACACTGCTTTATTTTTTGTTTTCTTTTAAAGCTGTCCGAGCTTTTTGGATGGTCTCCACCGAAAGGTAACGTCCATAATTTTAAAGTACAGAAGCTTAAAAAGTTCAAGTTGATCTTTCTCACTAGTTACTTTTTTTCCCTCTCTATTCCTTGTTACCCCCTGTTAAACTACCTGACTTTTTTGTCAGTTCTTTCATATCTACACATGGAACTGCCTAACTCTCTTTCCCCCTTTCTTTTCTGACTCTTCTATTAAAGTGCCTTTCTTTTTCCTTTTTCTTTACACTTTCTCTTTCTCTTTCATCGTGTCTGTAATACTTATTGTATCAATAGCAGCCATCTGTTGAACTTTTTTTACACTCATAATTAGCGTACAGACTCTTCTCGTCATTGACTTGCAGACAGAATGATTAGATGAGAAATATTCAATGAGGTCTCGATGTTTTATTATGAAGTGACAACATTTTTTCATTCTGTGACAGTCATGCGGCCCTCTTTTTCTTCCCTCTCTTTAGACTACCATTTTACTCTCTTTAGACCTCAACACACCCACAAATTGTTTTCCGTCTTATTCCTTAACCAATATCAACCCCTTTTCCCTTTGAATCTCATTCCCCTGCCACATTTTTTGTCTCCAGCCTGTTGCCTCCCCTTTTTTCTTACTAACGTCAGTTCCCCACATTTTTTATGTACTTGCACTTCGAGCCATTCCCTTTCGAGCATTGAAGCAAGAATTATAATCAACCTGACGTCGTATGCATGAAAGGCCAGCGGACTGTACCATTTTGCTCTCCAAACCTCTCTCCGACAAATCGTCGTAAAAAAATTCACTAATTAGAAAGTCATTCCTAAAGCAAAGAAATTATGATTGCAATTATCTTACAGCTATTTCCATAAACTGTGTCCTATAAGCTATTGTGTACAGGAATATTAATCCAGTGAAAAGCGTCATGAAAATCAGTCCATTAATTTACTGGCCCTCTAGAAATAATATTTCACCAGCCTTCTGTGATTGTCTCTAAATGAGACATACTTGTTGCTTCATTTTACATCTTGGTTATCCAGGCTTTCTTTTGAATATTGAAAAGAGCAGAAATATTCTATGCAAAATGTCGTGTTTTTTTCTGCTGTTTTCTGTTTTGTTTTTTACAAATAAATAATGAATTTAATGCAAATATAATCTTTAAAATTAATTTATTTTTGTCTGGATTTGGTTTGACAGAATTATTTTAATAACACTTGTCAACAATAATATTTCATCTGGCACGTCTTGTATCATACCCTACGTGGTTCTTGATGCTGATTCTGAAAACAAATTCTGCTTTCTTTTATAACGTCAAGTTCTCATGATGAGATGTGAATTGTATTTTAGCATGTAATCCCTATAGAGCACCATAGAGAGACCATTTGGATAGTCTGTATTAAATAGTTTCGACTGATACTAAACTTGTTTCATGTAACCTTCGCCTATGTTGCCTCACATACAACAGAACAGAAAACAAAACGTGTTTGAGCGAAACGGACTCAAAATACGTAATCTACGTTGAATATTGGTCTAAAAATGTTGTACTGCATCATTAAAGAGAAAAAATAAGGTTCACTCCATTGAACAGTGTAACTATTCGTGATTTGACGAATTTCTTCGTCTTTGTTCTTCGTTTATTTTTCACTGCACCCGGCGATGTAACCTACTGTGTTCTAAACGAATGTCGGATCAAGTGGCATGAGAATTAGTCTGAACAAATCTCATTTAGATTTATTCTCTATTGTTAATCGTTTGTTCTTCTTAGAAACTATCAACTAAAACCGTCATCAAAACTGTCAGGATGGTTTTCTTCAGTTTTTAAGTGATGCTGGTTGACTGGTCAGCTGTCTCTGATTGTGTCATGTGTACAGACCAAACTAATCGAGCAAGGAAGCTGAAATTTTAAATCAAAATGCGTAGAAGGAAACTTCCTTTATATTTCTTTACATTGCCTCAAAATACTTTTTTAACGAGAGTTCAATATTGCAATGTAATTTTAACTTAAATCGGTCCCTTGGTTTGTGTCCACTGGCACTCATGCTTTTTGTTGAAAATTTGGACGTATTTTACAGACTGCTGCCCAACAAGAGGCGAGAAGGGTGACTTATCCATTGATCACCGCTTTTTTCCAATATATCTATCCCCCCCCCCCAGACGACATGGTACCAACGGACATTGGTTTCGTGACGGTGTCTATTGACTGACTAACAAGATCTGTCTTGATTACTTTATTTTCTGTCCGATTCTTTACATAAATTGCTATATTTTTTTTTAAATCAACAAAATCTAATCCGACAATCAGCTAATAAGTGGCCTAATCGGGTTTTAGTTTGTCATTTGTTCAATTAAATGAACTGAATTGAATGTTTCTCAGACGATACGAGGAATTATTAAATTACTTGTAGTTAATGCAGTCCCAATCAGCTGAAACTTTATCTGATTGAATTGCCCCAACAACGCTGGAATGGGCAAATGAAAATCCAGGTTTGCCCCGCTATTTGAAAGTAAAACATTCGCTCAAATACATGGTGCGTGTTGGAATGATGAGACACGAACATGCAATTACTAATAATTTATACTGATTTTTTTCTTAGCGTTTACGGACACCCAAAATAATAATGAAGGTGTCTATGGCTGGGTCATTAGATATTTGGCTGGTGGTGAGTACAGGTGACTGAAGTATGAGAGGGAGAGGAAAGTGCACACTGTTTCTATAATAACTCACGGAATTTGTTGCTTTTCGACTACTTTTTTTTTGCAAGACCTAAAAAGTTGTACGTAGCAACTTTCTGAGACTGTACAATACTTGTACATGAATTTCAGTCTATATAAGTAAGTGAACGTAGGAGGAATAGCAGAGCATAACGTTTAAAAGCATGGAAATCGTGAACAGTGTATATAGGTTCAAATCACAACACAGTACTACTTTTGGGAAAGACAGGCCCAATTCTAACGCGAGATCAAAGATTACTTTCTCAGTGCAACCTGTTGCATGTTATCTGGAGAGATGGGTCCTGCCAAGTATGCACCATTCTTCCTAGCAAAGCCATGAAGAACCAGTGGGATGATACAAGATTAAAGAATATATCATGTGTACCAAAAAGTGCTTCTTTAGGAAAAGACAAACTTTTTATTTATTGTGAAATATTACCAGTGGTTACGGAACTAGGGTTTGTACACCACTTGGAGTATGACAAACAAATCTTTGGAATCTGCAAAATTGTTCCTTCATCTATCACTCAGTTACCAAGAAACATGATTGTAGTACATCAATCCGTCTTATAAATAAGAATTCCAACGAATTCAATTTCAACAGCCTTCAATGTTTGTCTCTCAATTAGGCAGAATCATTGCCTCAATTTATGCTTGTTTATTTAGAACTCTGACTTGTGAATATCTAAACAAAAGGAACATGGTGAAATGCAATTAGTGATTTTTAAAGGTAAAAAATGTTGTTTTTTTGTAGTTAATTGATTACAATCTAAAATTCAGTGCAAAATTAAAGGTTCGTCAGAATATTTTCTTCAAAAAAAGGGTATTTGAGATTTAAAGGATATAAAACCTCTGAATCGTCATTGCTTTTTAACGCATTTGTCAATCTTAAAACCATCCTATTAATCCCCACTCCGTTTGGAGAAATTCGCTTTGACAAGAAGTCTGATAACCGATGTTTGGCTCTCTTGATATTTTGTTGTAGGAACTGGTGTCTGATCAGGAAATAGTCATTACTTCATCTATTTTCTCTTGACATAAATAATCCATTTCTCATCCCTGCTAACAAATCGATAAGGAGCAGTACATTTCCCTGTCTGCTTTTGCAACATGTAATACAGATTGTTTGTAATGTTGGGCTCTGTTTTTAGCTAAAGTTTGCCAGTTGACCTTGCTGATCCGTTGAAGATGCTCTTATACATTGGATCATGTTAAATTCAGCTTTCCGATGATTCTTCAAAGGTTTGGTGAGGATCTACCACGACAAGTGAGTGCAGCAGGTCATTATCCAGTTTCATTGACCTTCTTAAAACCTGAGGTCAAAATTGGCCGATCAAAATTCAAGGAAAAAATCCAATGGATTTGAATAAAGATTTCAGATTCTTCTCGTAGCGATTGTTTCTTTGTTACCAAGAAGATATTCACCAAGCATACAATGATGGATATGACCCTCCATGATTCGATCGTCGCTCATCTTGTATGATAGAATGTGGATGAGAAAATCTCATTATAATTTGATGAGTAACTCTTAATTCATCTTTGAGAATGTGTATTCAATATTTTTTGAATAATCGATAAATAAAACATTGTTTGGTTATACTAAAATAGGATTAATTTGTCGTAATTTCTGTCAGAAATTGATGATGGTTTATGATAGTTCAGTTAAACGAAAAGTGAAATTTCGAATGTAAATCTAAAAAAAAAAAACTGACTCTCCCTGACTTATTCGGGTGTCCCTGAGCCTCTCCTCCCTTTTCCTGGACACAAGGACGCTCGAACGTTCCCGAGGCTCAGCCACATTCGAATTGTACACTTAATGGACCAAGGAGGTGAACTTAAACTATTTGATTAAAAAAAAAAACTGTCTGAGTGTTCTAAGATGGGATTCCACTTGCATGTAACTATAATGCGTAAGTGAACCTTTATTTTCCAATAATTAGTACAGCTTTTTGCTTTGCCCAGATAATTTTGTTATTCGTATTGAGTGGACTGGGGGAAGTAGTTGAATCATATCTTTTGGGGCTTTCTATTCTTAATGTGACTAATGCTGAAGTGAACCGTTATTTTTCATTTAATTAACGTACTAGTTTCTGTGTGAGTGCACGTGCACGCGTGTATGTATGTGTATGTGTGTGTGTATGTGTGTGTATGTGTGTGTGTGTGTGTGTGTGTGTGTGTGTGTGTGTGTGTGTGCATTTGAGCATAGTGACAGTTCTACGTAATGGCTTCACTTATGATTTCATTGAAAATAAAGAATAGATGAACAAAGCAATTATCAACCTAAGAAAAGATACTCAGAAATCACTAAACGAGAGAAGAACTAATAGCATCGCTCTCATAACAACATTTAATGTTAACTCAATTAATTCAAATAATTAAGAACCGCTAGTATATTCTAAAATTGTAACTAAACGTGGAGGATATATTTTGAGAACCAGATATGCCAACCTGAAACAGACCTAAAAATATTTTAGAAATAATTGGTAGCAATATCGTGAGAAATTTCTTAAAAAATATATAATTTCAAACCATTACTAAAACAGTTACATTTTACCAACTTTGTAGAAAAAAAAAATTTTGCTACGACCAACATACTTTCAAAAACGAATTCACTAGTTACATTACTAAAGATACTCCCAGAATTCACCACAAGTGTGAATAAACAATCAGAAAAATATTTACGTCTCAAAATGCATTCGTTACACCTAACAATATATAAGAAATTCTGAATGCTTTTTTCACACTACATTTAAACAAACTCTAGGTATAGAGTCAAGTCATTAGATTATAACCTTAAGAGCAAAACTTTTACATTTCAAATTGTGACTTCAACATCGACGCAAAAATTACTATCACAGAGAAAATCGTACCTAAATAGAAATCACATAAACATTAGAATCTCATGAAGATGAATGGATACAACATTTTAAAATCTGACCCCTCAATGGTCTCAATATTGAAGTGAATCATCAAAAGTAAATTGCATTTTAATCCCTCCAAAAAAACAACAACTGAGTACAACTTCTAACACTTTTAAATTCAAAAATTCATAATTTCAAACAAATAGATATTTACTTTGTTATTCCTATCTAGTCCACAGTGATTTGTTTTTTTCAACAACGACATTTTGGAAAGAATATATAGCATTTTACAGTTTTTTTTATCAAAGAACAATAAAATTTATAAAAATATTTCTCCGAATATTTCTCCCCTGAAGAAGCTAGATCAGGTGAAACCGGTTGGGGGGAAATTCGAAAAAATTTTTTAGATATGTGTATCAATGATAGAATGCATTTTTTCACAGTCCAATATGCAAATGCATATATATATATATATATATATATATATATATATAATGTGTACTTTAGAGAGTGAGACAGACTCGGGAGTGAAGTTTTTGGTGGTAAGGTTTATTAATCCTTATATATCTATAGTCCATACATGTTTCGGGATTTCTCCCATCATCAGTGGTGAATGTTGTGTGAGTGTGGATTAAAATGTACCATGTGGAACCAGAGTCCACTGCCAGGGACTATGCATTGTGGGTAAGTTTTGTTGTCAGGGCTACTAGATGCCTCCTGCTGAATGTAAGAATGACCAGCAGGTATTGGGATTTTGGTAAAGCAGCAGCAGTTTGCCTTGGGGAGGGCAGAGTGTGTCAAGGTAGGGGGTAGTGTTGTGGAGGTGGATTTTCTGGTATGTTTGGGGTAGTGTAGGAGGGGTGGTGGGGTTATGGAGCTACATAGGTATCAACCTTAAAAGTTACTGTAAATGTTTCGGCTATGAGTTGAACAAGGGTTATAACAGGCTAAGGTGAACTTTTTCCTATGGGTCTAGGTGACTTTGAAGCTTCCATTATTGAATGTTTCTAAGATGTGGGTGTGAGGATATTAATGGTAGGAGTTGTGTGTATTAGTGTTCTGTGTGGTGAGGGTTGTTCAGTTTAGTATTTTGGTGGTGTGTAGTAGTGTTTTAGTAAGTTTTCTAAACTGCTTACTAGTGTTGGAATCAGGTTTTCTAACTCCCCTTCCATATTTAGTGGTAGGGGGCTTTCCTCATTTTTTGGTAGAGTGTGTGTGTGAGTTGATGTAGGGGTTACCTGCTGGTCAGGGTGTTTGCTTGGGTCTTCAGGATGCTTTCCAAGGGTCAATGTGATGGGTTGAGGGAGGATGCTACTCTTAGGGCTTTCCTCTTGCAGGGTATGAGGGGTAGTAGGTCTGAGGCCCTTATGGAGTCTAGTTTTCTTGTTTCTATTATCTGTATGCTGGTTTTTGTAGTTGTGTTTGTTCATATAGCTGTGTCTGTTCACAATATTGGTGTCAGTAATATTAGTATTTGTGTAGGTGTTTCTGTTATGTTT
This sequence comes from Thysanoteuthis rhombus, assembly GCA_963457665.1. NCBI lineage: Eukaryota > Metazoa > Mollusca > Cephalopoda > Oegopsida > Thysanoteuthidae > Thysanoteuthis > Thysanoteuthis major. Next base: position 3,973,208 of record OY735200.1, read on the forward strand.
GTTCATATGTATGTGTCTGTTATAGGTGTTAGTATTGTTAGTGCTAGTGTAGGTGTTTTTGTTTTGTTTGTTCGTATGCGTGTGTCTATTTCTATCGTTGTTCGTGTGGGTATGGATGATGTTTTTGTCAGTATTGGTGATTCTTGTTGGGTAGCCTGTGTCTGTGTGTCTAGTGTTAAATCTGTGTTTGGTGGGGGAATTGGTTTTTTTCGGGTATGTAGGTGGTAGGTTGGGGGTAGGTAACAGAGGCCTGGTGGCTCTTTTGGTGGGTTGTATCTTAATTTCTCTCATATTCTGTGGAATCGCAGATCTGTGTGTGATATTGTGTCTAAGTTTGTTGTATTTTTTAGTTTTGGTGAGGTTAAGTTGTTTTTTTCTTCCTCCTTTGTTGATGTTGATCGCTTCCTGTATTTCGTTGTATTCATCTGTGTATGTGTGTTGCTGTAATTTTTGTTCCAATTCGCTGATATCTGTTAGAGTGTCTTTGATGGTTTTTTGGCAGAATTGGATGGTGTCATCTAAAAGATCCATAGAAAGTGTGTGGATCTTGTTGTTCCATAGATTAAGGAAATCTGCATCCTGGTTCCCTATGGAGGGGTGTAGGGAGATCCTGAAATTCACGGGAGTGAGTTTATTGTCCTTACAGGACTTTAGGAAGTCTAGATGTGACTCAAAGCGGGTAATTTTTTCTCTTCTTCGGTAGAGTCTCACCGACCATGTTGTGATGTTGTCTGAAGAGGTTGGTTCCATTGTGGTGTTAGGGTGGTTGTCCTTGTCAGAAGTGATAGTTGTTGTAGGAATGTGTTCCTTCTCCATGTCTCAGTAAGGTATGTATAATGTGTACTTTAGAGAGTGAGACAGACTCGGGAGTGAAGTTTTTGGTGGTAAGGTTTATTAATCCTTATATATCTATAGTCCATACATGTTTCGGGATTTCTCCCATCATCAGTGGTGAATGTTGTGTGAGTGTGGATTAAAATGTACCATGTGGAACCAGAGTCCACTGCCAGGGACTATGCATTGTGGGTAAGTTTTGTTGTCAGGGCTACTAGATGCCTCCTGCTGAATGTAAGAATGACCAGCAGGTATTGGGATTTTGGTAAAGCAGCAGCAGTTTGCCTTGGGGAGGGCAGAGTGTGTCAAGGTAGGGGGTAGTGTTGTGGAGGTGGATTTTCTGGTATGTTTGGGGTAGTATATATATATATATATATATATATATATATATATATATATATATATATATACATATATATATATATATATATATATATAGAGAGAGAGAGAGACAGAGAGAGAGAGAGAGAGAGGGGGAGGAGAGAGAGAGAAGGGGGGAAGAGAGCGGGGGAGAGAAATATTTTATATTCTGTTGCTGGTATGAACGTAATTACTTTCTAGTAAGCAAATTAAGTCATATAAATAAAGGCTTTAGATAATGCTCCTTCTGATCTAAGGCTGGCTATATTCCAGTAGTTCTGACCTGGAATAAATTTCAGAGCTCTGTTGAGCTCCTCATGTCCATTCAGCCGGGAAACCTGCACTAGATCACTCCTTCCAAGCGAACACTACGTTCACTCACTGAGGCAGTGAAATGTATCCTGCTTTCATTTAAGTGAAACTGAGAATACAATCTCAATAGTTCACATTAAACATGAAACAGCACTGGTCCGTCATTCGATCAACACTCTTTGAAATTTGAAATGAATAAGTTACTTCTCACGCCTTTTGGTGGGCAGTGATTGCTAAAAAAGTGTCGTATATTCAAAAAGCAGGCATGGATACTGCTGAACACATTGTAAAAGACCAATATAGTTACATTATAAATTGAACCACAGCCCCCCTCCAAATCCTTTTCTGGACATAAAGGAGAGTAGATGTTCAAATCTTCTGCCCTGTAGCTCCATGTGTGTCACCTGTTTGCGTGACACATCTATATCCTCAACCACTCAAAAAATGAGAAATACATGTTGACGAGTACCTGATGACGCTTTGTGTCTTGAGGTCACTGTGTGCTACGGATGCCCTGAAGCGCAAACAAATATACATTAGTGTTCGTAAAAAGCAATGAATAGTTAAAGTTTTTTAGCACAATGAAGGGTTGGTGTTTCCATCTAAAAGTTGTTTGATTTTATACATCCCTCAGTTGATGTTACAAACTAATAACAAATCAAAAGAAATAAGAGAATTAGTAAAAGAAAAGCAGAACATGGATTGAACACTACCAGCTTGTTGATAAAAGTGTCTAATCGAAATTCGATTTCTGATAGGTCCTCCAATTTCTACAATCGGGAACTTCAACCGTTGCTTTTTACGGAGACTAAAGCATTTCTACTTTGTTGTACTTCCGTAGCAACGGAGCTCCCAAGATCCAGAGCTCAATATACCGCTGACAATTTTAGTGACAGTTCTGGTTGGTGGTTTCTATCATTATTTAACGAAACCCTTTTTCCACTGTGGAACACGGCCAAGACTCACATTTCAGTCTTCAAGAAACTGAAGATCAAACATATATGAAGGGGGACAACAACAAACTTAACATACCTTTTGAAAAGCATGAAAATTTTTCTTAAATAATACCAAGAAACAAAGAAATATGTTTTGATTTTTCTTTTGAATCATCGTCCAATTTCCAAAGTCAAGTGAAGTTGATGGATACAACTGATTTTTTCTAATACAGAATCTTTTGGGGCATTACTACTAGATAAATTGCTCATTTGATACGGGAGCAAAGTGTAATATATTTCATTATTGCAAATTGTCACATTATTTCCACCCCAGGTTGGCTATCATAACCTTTTAAGACTTCCCAGGCAATTGGCCGTGTGGCTAACGTGATGCAAGGGAGATAATTTCTCCAATTACCATTTTCCATGGAAAAGTGGCACGAGTGCCCTGCCCTTGGCTTCAAACAAAAATAAATATACCGCTATATGAACTGACAATTGCCTAAAAAATCCTTTATTTTTCACACCAGCTACTAATTATGTGAGAAACAAGAAAATCAACCACGACTGACAGCAGATGGGGAAATGTGAATGTTTCCAGACGATTGTGCAGATCTCCGTCTCGATGTTCATTTGAAGAAGGCATGGTGGATTTCTTCGATAAATTTGCAACATGTTCAACCATTGTCGTCCTTTCAAATGGGTCCCTGTGTTTCTTAAGAAGACTTTCTCAATCAACATTTAAATACTCTACAAGAGAGTTATATCCCAATACGATAATTAGTGTGGTTAACAACAATTTGTCAATGGGAAAGTGTTTGGAATATTGATACTGGTTTAATGAACTAAAGCATGGGCCAAGGGAATACCTGGGTTCGAACCAGTGACCTCTTGATCTGCACAAGAAAAAGACTTGTGATGAATGGTCTGACAGCTCTGTCACTAAATTATCTATTCTACTTTATACTATGCATTCTTCACTAATATACTGGGTTTATTTTCACTGGATGCTTCCGAATTGTGATCCTGTGACGGATAAAGCTAAACTTAGTATGTATCAGGATTTCCCAATCTCAGTGATGTCACCCACCGGTGGGGTGATTTCATTTCTTTGGGGACGGTGAATGACAGTGCAGAAAATGATGGGCATTGTGGAAATTTGATGATTTGTATGAACTTCTGTGAATTAAATGTCACGCACAACAGATGTGTTGGAGACGTAGAACTGGAGACAGTACACTACTGTGTCTATTTAAGACAATGAATCTCCATGAAATTCTCGAAAGAAGACACACTAAGCAAAGAATCACATTAAGTTAGCAAGCATTTGGCAAGACAAGCTCAACTTTCACGAACAAGTAAATTCCTTTAGTGCTAAAGAGAAGATATACAAACAATACATCCTCCGGATGGTCACATGGTGCTGAAACATGGAACCTAACCAATAGACTGACCCTTGAACCATGCAACGTACAAAAGAGAAAATCGTGGACAACCTATCGTAGAGAGACCTCAAACAACACAGAATATTAGAGTAAGAAAGAAGTCCGAGCTATGATAGAATCCTTACAAAAAATTAAATGGCAATGGGCTGATTATGTTGCGAGAATGTCACTGTGCATCATGAGTTGCAAAGTGTCAGACGAAATGAAAAAATGGCGTGGCAAACGTCATAAGTTAGCTAGTTTCTCTTCCATGACATATATTCAAAAATGTCTGTTGAAATGTATGAAAATCAATATTCATCTAGGACTAAGTATTTTAGCAGGGATATCTCGTCCTGTTGATATAAGTTCTTAATTTGGAGTAAATATATAAAGACTGTTTTGAGTCTGGAGATATTTCGAAATAAGTGGGTCTTTCACGTCAATTCCAGAATAAATACATTGTGTTTCCTTCTTGCTTTTCATTAAAATGTCCCACTTGGCTCCAGCACTCAAATCCGGAGACAGTGTATTGACCAAAACAAAAGTGGTTTTCTGTACAATAAACTCTAAGGGAGAGGATGAACAGGCTTCTGATGGCAATTTACCAAGTAGAATTGAACAAAATATCCGATCAAAACTAGAGCATATATATATATATATATATATATATATATATATATATATATATATATATATATACTTTGGCAGCAAATTTTCAATGCATCATCCATTAAAATGACTTACAAGGAACATATTTTTAATCTGTTAGAAATCTGTTTTTTATTTTCATACGAGATTTTTGATTATGATAAATGTAGATGTTATCTCCCTTCCCTTCTCCGTCTGACTGACTGTTTTTCCCATTTGTCCTCTTTCTCTTTCTCTCTTTCTCTTTCTCTCTCTCTCTCTCTCTCTATCTATCTATCTATCTATATATATACACACACACACACACATATATATATATATATATATATATATATATATATTGTTGTAGTTGTTATTGTATATATGTATATAAATGCGTTTGTATATGGGAGTGTGTTTATTTAGGATCATGTGTGTGCATGAACTTACGTAAGAGTTTAGATGTATCTACGTCATCTTCTCACAGTGCATGTACGCGTATCTCTGCCTGTGTATTCCTGTGTCTATTCCTGTCTTTACGTAAGTGTCTGCGTTCACGAGTCTGTATGTAAGTGGCAGTACATGTATATAAGCATTTTGTGTCTACATATCTGTGTGTGTGTGCGTGTGTGTATCTGCTTCGGTGCCCGAAGTGTTCGTGTTCGTGTGCGTGTGTGTCTCTATGAGTCTATCTGTGGTCTAATCCAGAGCGTGAGAAAAATAAAAAAGACAAAAAACCATAGAAAGTCGACAATCAACAGAATTATCACAACATAACAACTTTTGATTACAAAATTGGGCCTTCAAACCACGATCGATATTTTTTTTATTTATTTGTTGCCACTCAAGTAGTTTTGTCAGGCTATTATGGTGATTATAGGCGATAAAAAGAGCAGTATACTCGTTTGATACTAAGAGACAGATTAGACCACATGCAAAGTTCGATTGTATCATATGTGTGTGAGTGTGTGCGTGTTTATGTTTGTTATTGAGAAAAAAACATATAATCCGACAGAAATACTTATAAATTGCTTTATATGATATTGAAACTTCATTCAAAATCATATCCCGTTATATCACAGCGAATGTATCATTTGGTTCAAACTACATAGAGAGAATAAAAAAATAAAGGAAATTCGCCTGCTGCAGGAATCAAACCTGCGACCGTTTGGGTGGCTGCTTAAGTTATCTAGGAATAATACTAAATTCACCATATAATAATGGGAGATCTTTTAGAATAGAATTTCATCATGACGAAATGCAATTTATGAACATTTTGTCAGATTATGCATACATTTCTTCATAACACACACACACACACACACACACACATATATATATATATATATATATATATATAAACGCTGACATTTACTGACCTCTATCTCTATCGATGCGTCCTGTATGCGTGATACGTACATACAAAGCCAGCCAGCTAGCCTAGCGCAAAAACTTCAGAAACATATGTCGACTTTTTTCATGACAGTTTTTGCAAACAGTTTCTAACAGAAACAGAATAATCACATCAAAAAAATTTGCCGAGACAAAATCAAGCCTTGAACCAACGCTCGATTCTTTTCGTCAATGTTTTATCTCCGGAGTATTTTTTGTCAGGCTATCAGAGCAAGCATAGATTTAAGGAAAAAAAACAATATCCTCGTTCGATTCAACGACATGGAATTGTCTTGAATAATAAAGATATAAATGAAACCATATCAAAATGATATTAATAACATGATATTTGACACACAATCACAAACACACACACACACATAAATATAGATACAGATATAGATAATTGTTTTATGTAAGGCAGACTACTATTATTATTATCATTATTATTATTATTATTATTATTATTATTATTATTATTATTATTATTATTATTATTATATTGCTGATGAAATGGTTACTACTAAGGTATATTTGTAATGAATCATTTTGCACACATCACTGGAAATATATTACTTCGACGTTCTCCCATGGAAATTGGTAGCTTATGTCCATGGTGGTTGGGAGAATGAAAAAGTCTTATCTAGGTTCGATGACACAAATCCTAAAAAAGATACCACCCGCAGAAAGAAGTACTAATATTTGTCGAAATCAAACGAATTTCAACGTTATACTTGACTTTTGGCTGGGACAATTCAAATCATCACAACGTCACACTTCATCGGGCGTCTGATTCCCCTTAAAATCATCCATTGGAGCTTTTATTGCAAAAAGTATTCCTCTATCCACTCGACAAATGCAAACTCAAACACTAGTATGCGAAAATACACACACACACACACACATACACACACGATTACACACACACACACACTCACACACACACACACACACACCAATTGATACATAAACACTTATAAGCACATGAGCAAATGTGTACTCTTCCAACATGTAATGGAGCATTCTGGTAGATGAGGAATATATGCGATAAATAAGTATATATTTCTGATATTCAACGTCACTGACCGTCCAGTTCCTTGGAGTAGAGGGAGCATACCAGCTGCCAGGTCTTAAATTAGTGTTTCAATCCTGCCTCGTGGTACTGGATAGGTTAGTGGATAGTTTATAGTCACACTGATGAGTTGTAATACAACGAAACAGCTGTCTTAGGATGACACTAAATATATATATATATATATATATATATATATATATATATATATATATATATATATATATATATATACATACGCACGCCTAGATACGTGCCACATAATCTATTGACAGCCTTGATTTTTAAGCTGGATTCCAAAAGGTGGCATGTTTGGTGAGTTACTGAATAGAAAACAATCACGTGACCAACGTCTTTCAGCAGCATACCGTGTTGAGAATGATCATTTTTTTAAGTAATGGGAAAAAATTATCATCAATGAATATTATTTATGGTCTTTTACGGCGATACTAACGATGAAAGATTTAATTATTAAAGAAAAACCCACAGAAACAAGGGTAGTTGTTACCGGACACGAACTAGCAAACCAATTTAGCATAAATTGCAATTGCAAATTGAATCTCTCTCTAAATTCTCATTTATTTGACTGATTTTATGAAATAATATTTTTTGTAGACATCATAAGGTGTAGATGTTTAAATTTTTCAATCATTAAACTCCATTGCTGTGATTTGTGCGCACTATACATAGATAAATAGCTAACCAGCTGATCAAACTAAAAATTGGAGAAACTAATGCCGAAAGTTTTGGTGAAAGATTTTTTGAGCTAGTTTTCAATAAAGACCAACATCCAAACAGTTATACATCTATATCAGTAGGCCTCTATAGAAAATCCGGAATTTCTAGACGGACTTAATTTTTGAGGAGCGACTCAAATTTTGTTGTGAACGGCTGTGCACTCGATAACATATTTATAACCTTCAGAATTGGAAGCAAACGACAGACATATCCAAAGATACAAGCAGATAGCATCAGGAAAGATGCTATTTCTGCGTCGTCAAATTGATAATTAGTACTTGAATCAGGGGCGTAACAGGAGACTTGGCTCCCTTGAGAGGTATCCAGCAAAAAGTTAGAGGGGTTTCTCATTGCAAGATATTAGTGAGAGTGCAGTAGATGATCTGCTATTCTTGGAGATTTTGTTCCTCCCTTTATCTAGAATCCCACGGGTGTTTTGAAATCGACCCTGCCAACTCTCTCTCTCAGCTACGTCCCTGCTTCGAATAAAACACTGGTTGATAGTATCGATGAGTGGAAATTGATTGTAGGTAAATTTATGTAACTGATGATTGATGATCATTTACACCGCTGTATACAAGTATCAATAAATCTTTACAGCTCATCAATAACATTTGAGTAATTGGTTTTGGAAGACATACTTAATTACCACAAAATTAGTACGTTTAATTGAATGTAAGCGTTTTTATCTTGCACAAATCTCTGATTTATTGTAGCCGTTATTGATTACAATATTGAAATTATTGGAATATCCTTGTTTCATTTTTCTCCCGTGTTGGCTATCATTTATTTGCACTTACTGTCTCTCTTATTTTCACTCCGTTTCTCCCCCTCTCCTATTCTCTCCCTCTTACAATTCATACTCAGTAAACACACACAGGCACACATACTCATATAAATATCAAAGACAAGAGATAATTCATGTGTAACAAACATTGATATTATGAAACTAGGTAACATACAATTGGGGAAGTTGTGTTCAATCAGTATATCTAGCAGAAGCCGTGGTTAATGCCTGTACTGTTTTCTGAAATTCCCGGAACAGTTCCATGCTAAAACAGCTACTGAACCTCTCAATGAAATTAAACGTAGAACATTTGTATCAAATTTTGAATTATGATAACAAAAAATCAAACCATGTATAAAAATACGAGTAACTTAAAATCTATTGCAGTAAAAAGTAATCAGAAAATAACTAACCTGAATTACATAACATTGTAAGATGATTTGGACCTTCATAAAACTTATGAAATTACTAAGGAAAAATTTTTTCAGCCTAAATTTGATAACTTTCAAAGGTTATCTATCTATCGCTCCCTCTGTCTCTATCTCTTTCTCCAACCCCCCCACACATATATATATATATATATATATATATATATATATATATATATATATCTTCTTCCAACTCTCCTGATATTGTTTAAAGTATTATTTTCATCGCAGTTATCCTTATTTTTCTTTGCCAAATATGCAATAAATGCATACTGCCTGCTATGACGGATGAGAAACTGAGAGCCAATTTATAACTGCACAGAGAGCCATGGAAAGAACAATGCCAAGAATAACTCTAAGAGATAGAAAAAAACATCAACATGGATTCGAAGGAAGACTAATATATCATACAAATAATCAAGTAACGTAAAATTGAGATATGCTGCACATAAAGTGAACTATTCGTTCCCAAGACGATATGCTGCCAGGAGGCGTTGGTCACGTGACAATTTCAATCAAGTGACTCACCAGACCTGTTTTTTGTTGTAACCATGATTGATTTTGCGAATCAATCAAACACTTGCAAAAAAAAAAAAATTTATTGACTGAAAAAAATTTTTTTCTAATAAATCAAATCAGTGATAATCGCAGAGCAATTTTTCAATGTAGAAGTTTGATCGATTATAGAGAAAATAACCGATAATGAGTTTTCCAAGATACTACCGTTTTTTCTGCACCTTGACCCTTAATAATCAGCGGCCAGTTTTATGGGGGCCCCTAATTCACCCGGCAAATACAATTATAGAGATCAAGACAGAAAAAAAACATTTCTCATAAATATCGATAACAGTTTTTTGATTTCTTGAAATTAATTGGCTATTGATTGAGGGAAACATCTGATCGATTATCTAAAAGAGAAATGTATCAATTTGCATGAAAATCGGACTGCGATCCAACAACAAATGAAAAAATATGCATGCACACATGCGTGTATATGCAGCGCAATTACTTTACAACTGGCCAGCGTACGAAGTTGATATTTGCCACATATATTTGTCAGTTTGAATTTTTCGGGTTTTGCGGTTCTGGAGAAACCCATACCTCTTGTTCCGATGAATTGTATCACTTGACTTCCGCTCTTCCGAATTATGTAAATTTCCATATGAGATATTTGAATTAGCAATACGTCACACGATTGATGGAAAGTTATTTTACATGACTACTATGACCGACTTCTTCACACACCAGCTCGTTTCAAAGAGGCACCTTTAGAACAGAACTGACTTTTTTTACATTAACTCCTCGATTACTGTCGTGATTATGATCCTGAAAACGACGACTTTAATTGAAACACATTAAATAAAACTGATTTTACCATTTAGGCAATCGTATTGTTATCGGTTCAATCAAAATGTTGTAGTGTAGGAGTTTAGCAAGTCATAAAAATCACTTTTTTTGCAATTTTATCAATAACATTTACATTATCTCATTTCAAAGTAGCCCCAGAAATGACTGGCCCGATCAATTAGTCATTTCTTCTCTTTTTTGCTGTTGGTCTATTTTGTGGGGATACAACCATGCAATTTTGCACGAGTCTACCACTCGTCACCTCCAAACAGTGTTGTTGTTTCTTTCAATAAGTGCTTTTTGGCGTTTCTATTGTCATTTTCGACCAGTAATGCCCGGGTCTTGTGTTGATATTTTCAAATAATTTTAGACGAAAGATATATTTTTGTACAATTAATTCTGGTACACTCTTGAGTTATGATGATTCATTTGACTAAAGTACAGATTTTTTTTCAATGATTTCCTTTCAACAATGTTATTAGAAGGAAGGCACTGACTGAAACGATGTTAACGAAAGAGTTGGTGAATTCTATTTTCCCTGATAAAATAACATTCAAAACAATCGTCTATTAAACAGGGAAACTTTGCATAGCCACTTAAAGTTATTTCCACGTAATCTCCCAAAGGAACGGGCAATGAAAAAATGATTTATTCTCAGAAGGACGATTAGATTCGATCTATTAAGCTATTTATTTCATTAAATGCAGTGTTATGAATCATTATTTTCAATATTACACATAATTTCCTTTCATCCATTTTTTTTATCGTAACTAAACTCAGGCCGATTTCTTTCAACATTGAGTAGATAAATTAATAGCGCGAATCGGAATAATGAATAAGTCCCCAACGAAGATCGAACTAACGAACCTCGATAATGGAGGGGGGCTAGCTTAACGCCTGATCGCTCTTACAGGAACCTTTAAAACCAATCTCCAATCCCACTCTCTTCAGTGTCATGTTTAGTATCAACTAGTAGTTCAATATTAGTAATACAATTTATTCATTCTATTAGATGAAGGGTTGTAAAACATCACCATTATTCTCTTGCTATTTTTGTTGCTTCTTATTTCTACTGAACTGGAGTCAGTTTTCCCCGGAAGCAGAGAGTGAAGGAACCTATTTGGTTTTATATCATTCGAATTGTTCATTCAATTACCCATTGTGGAATCGAGATGAGCTTGTATTTAGTTACAATAAAAAGCAACAAAAATTGAGATGAAGACTGATAGTGCCAAAATGATAACAATGATAAAGTTGAAATGATGAAAACTCAAACTCAGTTATTGCACCTGCAGTGGAGGCACCTCAGTGTCTCTGATTTTTAGCCAGTGAGGGGGTGTCGTTTCACTTACTGGAGGCCTCTCTCAACTCCGTCTTCAGTATCAGGCAACTTGCATGGGTGTTGAGGCACTCCAGCTACGACGATTTTCAGCCAACCAGTGTTGTTCCGGCTTCCCTTCACCGCTTGGGGGTCTTTCGCCTCTACCTGTCACCAGATAATCATGGTTAGTCCTCGCCTTCTTTGACCTAATGGCATCCATTTGTTGACTTGATTTGCAGGTCTAGAAGACGTAATGGATATTTGTTTCGCTAGTTAATCGTCCTACTCCATAAATCTTCACAGTTATATCTCTGTTTGACCACAAGACACTTAGTCTTGAGTCATTTTTAGGAAGTTTGATTCCTAATGACCCTGTAGCACCTAACAGATGTCAAGCTCAGTAAATAACTATTCAGAGTGTCCTGCATAGGGCGATGATTAGCGCACTGTTCGAATTCATTAAATATCTGTAACGTATTGATTTTGTCATTATAATTTTCACATTCTTTGATTGCTAATTTAACCTTTATCATTTGCTTTCGAAACTTTTTCTTCAAGCCGATTACCACGTGGATAAATAGCGCTAAATGGACGATAAAGAGTAAGTTGTAGGTGGGATGCGAACCCACATCCCCGTAGTTAGGGGAGGAGACCGTTTAGTCCAGCATGTTTTACCAATCAGGCCACACAAATCTCAACTGGAAGCATAAGATCAAAAATCACTATTAAACGCACCCTAGAATCTGTTAGCATCCATGCTTTTCCATATTCTGGTAGTTTCTGCATGATTTTTTTCATTTTTTTCCCTAATTTCATTAGTCCTCTCTATCGCAACTTTTGTTTGAACTTTTCCACTGTTCCTCAAAAAGTTGTATGACGTTTTCTTTTTTTCAGCATGAATTCTTTAATAATCCGATTTTTTCATCGGCTTAATAGAATAAAGTTATAAAAAAACTGACAAAAGATTTCTTTCAACTGATTGTATACCGTTAATTCACAAAAACACTTGTCCCAACATCCTAACATGTTCAGTGACCACAGGGGAATACTTGATCGAGAAGCTGAATATTGTTTTTCGATTTTATCTTTTGAACATAAAGTGGGCGATTAAAAAAAGGGAAGTTGACCTCGGGGTTAGAGTTTATTTATCGAAGAAATCAAAGGAGACTTTGCTAAATCGGCTCTTCCTAAACTGAATTCCCTTGTCAGCATTTCCCAGTCACGATCAATTCGGTAATAAGCGTCGAATGCCTCTCTCAGGAATGAAATATTTCGATTTCCGTTTCTGAAGTTTTCAGTTTTCGTCCGATAAAAAGAAAAAAAATTATATATATATATATATATATATATATATATATATATATATATATATATATATATATATATAAACTCTCTGTAAATCCGCTGGGCAGGTTAATATCAAGTAAAGATCGTTACGACCTTTCATTTCTAGAATTAAGTATGACTAGGACTAAGAGGTACATGCTTGAAAGTGGTCTGACATTATACTGTGCGGAAGAACCTGTCATAATTTTCATTAAATCCATCTTCCGTCAGTCGTACGAAACTGCAGCTTCAAAGCATTTTGGCTAAGTTTCTTTGGTGTTGCAATGTATGCACTCCTCAAGATTGAACATCAAAAGAGATAAATAAAAACTGACAAAAGATCTGTTATGTTTGATTTTTATTCTGTTAGATTTTTCGAGAGCCAATGACCCTTAGGGAAACCTAAAATTCGACACGGCACTGCTTGACATCCTGGCTAATAAATTTGAGGAAAATCAACTTTATATAAAGTCCAATTGCTGAGGAATTTTGGTGAATAAACTGAGATACTAATACACACAAATGCGCAGATTTATTTGATTAAAATTATCTGCGTTAATCGGTGAACGAGAAAAGATTTATGTTTTAGAATATCACCCATTCTCAGAATTCGATTGACATACGATTAGAGATATTCTCTTTTGCTTGGATCAAAGAAGAATTGGTTCTTCTATTATACTGAAAGATCATTAAAGTTGAATTTTGATTCGGAAAGAACTGGGACATTTTCACACGAGTCTTTGTGCATACAAGATAGCAACTATTATCATACTAATTCATTTGAAAAGGTGTCTCGATGTTTTGGCCATTGTACCCTCTGATACTTTGCGGAAGTCTGCTGTATTTGGTATTGTTTCGAAATTTTGAACCAAACCCTTTCATTCACGGAGGTAGATCGAATCCAGTTGGTAACCGAAAATACAAATGGCTACTGAAAAAAAACTCTGGGTACAAGAGCCGAATCATTATGTCTGGGAATCAAATTGAGTTCACCGGTTTGAATGAGTCTTTATATTGCAATGATATTTTCTCATTCCAGAGACGTTCAGTTAATAACATCAACATTACACATGAATATGTACTTCAATTTACTATGTATGTTTATGCTTAATTGATCCCCATGCTCGTGTAAACACAAGGCAAGAGGGGTAACGTATTCATATAACATCCCTTTTCCCGATTCTTTCATTGATCATCCCAAAAACAGTTTGCTTCTAAGAGACGTTGATCACGTGAAGGTTTTTATCAAGTAAATAACTGAACCTATATCATATCATAGTTAATATATAATTGTTATGGATGTTTCATCTTTTTCAAAAATAATTTGTGAAATATATTTATGAGGTGGCATAGATTTCACAATTTTTGAATGGACAACGTGAACTATCTTTGACATACTTTGGGGCAGTTTGATAAATTGGAGGGCTTTTTCCGCACATATCTTCCTGAATTTTAGTGAAAAAATTACCATCAAACTAATTCATTGGTAACGTCATTGACTAATATTCTCAATAGTTTTGTATTAAAATGCATGCCAGTTGATGTTCTCAATCATAAAGTTTTAAATGGTTAAAATAGTTTACGCAACTTGAAAAATTCATGTAAACATTTTTTATCCGATGAAATATTATAGATTTTTTTTTTCAAATTCATGACTACTTTTCACTCTCATTTTGATTTATTAATTATTCGGGCTGATTACTCTTCAGTTTATATTTTCTCATTGCCGTAGAGTAACTGTAGCTAGCAGAGGTTGCAATAAAAGCTACTTATAATTACGATGGAAATAAAAAGTAATAAAAAATCAGAAATAATAAAGTATATATTGTGACCTAATTTACTTCTATTCAACGTACGATTAATTTTTTTCTTTCCTGATATACTGAATGCATACCTACTACGTTTTCGGACGATTCAGTTCTCCGAACCCTTTTTGGATGGAAAAATTTATATCTCTGAAGAGAGGGAGTCTTTCCCATCGGTCATTTCTTCTGATTGTTCAAATAAAAAAAGAAGTATCAAACAGAAATTTTGAATACAAGCTGCAACGCTTATAAATATCCTACGTTTATTACATTTTGCACCTGAGGAAGGCTGTAGAGATGAATCGATCAAAATATTGTCACGTCATCAAAGATAAAGAGAAGAGTTCAAATTATCCGGAAAAAAAGGTTGTGTTCTAATGACTCTCCTCAAAGTTATAGACAATATATTGAATGCAGTTCCAAGGCTTGAAAAAACAAAAGAGAACTCTTCGAATCAATGCCGATGGATTTTTCACTGAATGCTCTGCTCAAAGCCGGACATTTGTCGACATTATCCATCCAATCCATATGGTATTGTCCATCAAATCATACATTGTATTGGATTCGGTCGTTTGAAAATTTCGATTTCGATTTATATGCAAATGAGTCGGCTCAGAAACACATTAACCGAAGTACATGGCCAAACTCCAATTTATGCCTCACTGCAGAGGTGCCCCTGCTTTTAATAGTTCGATCTTTACGAAGATGATAGCGAGTCGTATATATGCAATTGTTTGCTGAGCAACTTTAGGGGTCTCTCAAGGCCAACCCAAGATAGCAGCAGCATGGACAGTTGCCCTGGGCCTCATGTGCCAGAGGGTGTCCATCATTATCGGGCTGATGATTAAATTAAGCGGAATAGAAATAATCAAAGAATTGAAGGTTGTTTAAAGTGGAGTCCAACTTTTGGGAATCGTCATCTGCCTGTTAACGCCCGTCATTGGACATAGACCTTCCCCAGAATTAATCAGACCTCTCATGGCATTGCAGAACCAGCACTCTCTAAATTTATCTAGATCGTCCCGTCATCTCACTTCCTGTCGGCAACAGCATCGCAACTGATCTCTTGGGATCCATATTATGAGTCATGATGTCCATCGATTATCTGCCATTCTTGCAACACGTCCAGCCAGTTGCCATTTACGTTTTCTAATAGTTTCTATGATATCCCAGACTCTTGTTTCTTTAATATACAATGTCGTCTTATGATCTTTCAATTTGAGGTTGATAATAATTATCTCGTGTCCGCGTTGCATAGTTCTCAGTTTGATGATAAATTTTTGGTTTCACGTTTCAGTTTCATATGTGACTATCGATAGTAAATTTTTCTTTAAAGGACTAGTTGGATTCTCTTATTCTTGAAAGTTGAGTTTGTCCAACTGAAATCTGGCCAACCTCGTGTGATTCTTTGCTTGATTTCTCCATATGTGTATAACTTCATGGAGACTCACTGTCGTAGGCAGATGCAGCGGTATCCTTTCTCCAGCTCTGTATTTTCGTTGTGTCTCTGTCCTAACAACGCTTGTTGTACGTGATATTATACCTTACAGTTACAGTTTTTGGTGTAGTGAAACTAAAAGAAATACTTGGTAGAGGATATTCCATTTGGTTATCATAGTAATAAAAGTTTTATTCCTACATACTAAAATTTTCGTTTAAATGGTACAAAAGTCTAAATTTTCAGGGACACTAGGAACCACCAGGACAGCTGCACTCTCAACTTTTATCTGATAGCTTCAATGTTAGTTCGTTATTTGTAATATGAAATTAAAGGATACGTTACATGAGTAAGTGGGTGATGTAAAGAGGCGAAGTTTTCCAAACATAAAGTATTACTTTTCAAAATTCAGAACAAAACCATCCCTTATTGATATTTGTAGATAGATATAAACTGATTGAGATGGATAGATCAATAGATAATGAATAGATTTAGATAGATGCATCGATAGATAATGAATACATATGGATATATAAGTAAATAAGTAGATGGATAGATATAAGGAGTGAAGTAGGTAGATATGAACTGTTGAGATAGATAAATAGATAATGAATAAGTTTAGATATGTAGAGTGGTGAATGAATCGATTGATATGATCAGACTTAGATAAATATTTGTTTGAATATTTTCAACTGCTGATCTTGCCTATTCCCGCGAGGTATTACTGTTAACCGGTTTGTATCAGATCGACACTTCCTTAATCGATATAACCTGTACATATTTACGTCTTTTTCTGCTTGTAGATGCATAAGTTGGAATTATCTGTGAATTTCTCACCAATCTCTCGTATTTAGTGGTATGAAAATCTCTATGCACGTCGATATTCTGTAATCTTTCACATTAGATGAAAGTCGTGAGAGTAAACAATGGTAAATAGCAATCTTATGAGCATTTCAACGATGTGTTCGCTGTTTGGTTTCAACATACGATACCTTATTCTCATTGAACTAGTAGATAAAGGTCTGATTACACACACACACACACACACACACACATATATATATATATATATATATATATATATATATATATATATATATATATATATCCTATTTTGTTTATAACTCTCTATGTAAAGCATGAAAGACACTAAAGGAAATTACTTAAATCACATGAACATATACTTGGAAAAGTTCAACTGACATTACACAACTTTATGGGATATGTCTTTTGCAAAAAATCAGTGTTTACAGCTGTCTTTTTCCATTTTTCTGGACTTTATATGTATCTAGCTTCGATTGTTCGGTTGAACATGTTGGTAGAAAAGAAAATGGACACGAAAATGTTTCCTTTGTGATGAGTATTCTTGTAGATAATGCCATAAGTCGACTTTCACATGGCCTGAGATTAAAATCGACAAAACTAATTAAATATTCACATGGGTGATCTTTTGATAGAAGTAACTCGTACAAAGAGTCACTCCCGTGATCAACTTACTGATCCCTTTTCATCAAATACGTTTTTTGGGTAACGTACTTAAGTTAACCCTGTTAAAAAAATTTAAAGTGTCAAAGAAATAAAATAACGTAAAAGATGAGTCACATATTGAAATATGAGATAAAAGGGAGGTGGTGTTTGGTCGATACTACTGGGGTACCATGTTGATATAATATTGTTTTTAAAACCCTAATATGATTACATAGTAAGCAAGTGATGATCCTAACTTGACACAATTCAGGCATAGTACCATAATTATTAAGAATAGATATATCAATGTCAAACAGGGAAAAACACAGTAGATAGTTATATAAATTATATTTACAGATATTGGGAAATGAGTGTCTCAAAAGAAAATGGTTCTTGAGTTTAGTGTTTACAGCAGTAAAGCATTCTAAACAATTTATATTGATTGCAAAAGAAATAGAACAGTGTTTTCACTAATAAATGCATTGTTGTTCTGTTTTTCTTAATTTCTAAAATGTTGTGTCAATGCTATTAGACACAGTATGCCCCCCAAAGTATGTCCTTGCTTTTATCTGCTCCCCAGTGTTAAGGTTCACTTTAGCATGGCTTTTGTTATATAAGTTTTCGGCTTTGCATCGGTATATCAGAGATGATCATTAAAAGGTGCTGGGGTTGTGCTTAAGGTGGCTGGGGTTTAACCAATAATGCTGTCATTACTACTAAAACCATTACTAAAAACAAGAAGGAGAAGAAAGAAAAGAAGAAGATTGCTACGGTGGTTAATTTTTATACACCTGTATGTGGAGTGTTTAATTTCTAATTTCTTATTCAAACATTGGTAGAATAGGATTTCAATATTCTGGGAAATGTGTTTCTTTTAAAATTTTCCATGAGATTGCTGCTTTCTAGGTATTGTTTGGATAGTAATGTTTTGTTTTTGCATTTATCGTTCGAAAAGGTAGATGTATGGTCGACTAATCTCAATTCAAAGGTTATTTTTGCTATTCCTATACAATATCTTGCTTCTGAAGGTTTCTTGAGGGTTAATATTCCAGCTTGATGTACAATTTTTGATTCGAGATAATTGTTTTACAAAAAGCACCTTTTTCTGTTCTTAAAATTGCAGTCTGGTTTATTTATATCTTTTCTACTGGTATTATTCCTCATTATTTCATTGTTACATTTCTTATAATTATTGACAAACTGTCAAAACAACTATAACTGATTTCCAGTTCGTCCAAGTAAGATATTTTACACCTTGGGTTGTTCAGGGAGGAAGCGTTTTTCTTTCAATTTGTAGATTTCACTTATGTTTTTTTATATTTGTAGATTGAATGGCAGTGGATACAGGATGATTATATTGAACTTTCCCATTGTATTTGAGGCCAGATGTGGTAAAACTGTTGTCCAGTGGTACTTTTTCTCACATTATTGAATATCATTTTGCTTGAAGAACTGCATATCTGCTTTTATTGATTTATATATATTTTTTAAAATTATAATTGAGTGATTAGATTTAGTGTTAAATTTTATAATTCCGGAATTTTCTTTCCGATATGGTTGATGAATATTATCATTTAGATTAAAATCTGTAGAATTTTTATGTTGGCCTTAATTTCAACTTTAAACTTCATTTTTTTCATTCCTCCGATTATTTATTTCTCATTTTTCGGCATTTTAGCGTGCTTGTATTTTCTCTCATCAGTATACCACTGTCTCCATGAAGTCTTATATTTCTTGAATTTCATTTTCAACTAAGATTTTATAGAATATACAAACGGATCAAGTTTGACATCTCAGCGGAACCAAGAATTCCCATGGAAACATCAAAGCTCTAAACGTCGTTTTTTTTTTAATCAAATATTCTTGATTATCAAACAGTGTCGTCAACATATGGTATTCTATTTTTTCTACTTCATTTTGTTGATGCTGAATTCTACTTTGACTCAACCTAATGTGAAGTGCATTGAGCACTTTATGAAATAAACCAACTTCATGTCAGTTATTGAATTACTGATTTCTAGTTTGATATATGTAAATTCTTCTATCTTATTGGCCCAACAGGGTTATGACGCTATACTAAAGGGCACATCTTCATTATTCAGAAATATGTGGTTGAATTAAAAGAGTCCAGATTGCTGGCCATGTGTTTTGAGTATACGTCATGATTATTTGACATCTGTAAGGAAGATGCATTCAAAGCAACCAGGAAGCATTTCTCAATTAGAGAGAACAAGTTTTGAACTCAAAGATTCAGAGGCAAACAGACAAAATAATGTGGAAAGAGACAGCTTTTACGGACATGTATCTCCTTCTCTGTGTTTCGTTCTGTTTAGTTAATCCTGAAGAAAAGAAACAATAAAGTATTTGTATGTATTATCGATACTGCTTTATTGCCGAACAACTTATGATAGTGAGGGTAATTCAGTGAAACTTGTAGCTCAATATGATATTCATACATGCGTAATCGAAGAAGAATTTTAAAAATTATTTCTTTCAATCTTCTTCATGAATTGGTGTCAATATTTGATGTCTCTATTTAAGAGAGCCCTTTGATATAATTGCGCAGTGTTCATTATTTTCTCCGAGGAAAATCTATTTAAAATATTGATTTGTATATCTTTGATCTATGTCGTCGGAATATCGATTTATGTAGACATATATCTCCATCGAACTTTTTTTCAATCCAATATCAGGTTTTCATGAATTCCAAATATATTTATCTAGCAAGTTAATAAACTGTGTACATGTTTGTTTAATCAGATCTAAATAATGTAGCCGTCCGAAACATCTTTTTTCCCTTGTCAATATTGACATATGAAAGAAACCATGTATTCTTCCCATGATGGCTCATTATCAACAAAGGTCAAATTAACAAAGACACTTTAATTATTATTATTGGTTGTTTTACTACTAGTTGCCTTCATTTTGATTAGAAACTGTCATTTGAAACTGTCAAAAAAGATTTCTTCAGTTTTCAAGTCGGTAAGTCAGGCTTCCTGGTAATGTATACATCACGCTTACAGGCTGCCCCAATGGAGCCAGAGGGTTGAGAATTCGAACATTTACTTCTTGTTATATCTACAAAAAATAAAACATAATATTCTTCTTTTGGAAATTCTTCCTTAAGATAGGTACTTAGTACAGGATTCCATTTAAAATGTAAGATTATGCTAAATTGGTCTCTTAGTTTGATTCCAGATGCATTCAAGCTTGTTTTTTTATTGACAAATCAGACTTCTTTCCCGTGATCATTGCCTAACAAAAGGCCAGAGATGTAAATAATATATCGATCATCCCTTTATTTCAGTTTTTGTAATTGATTACCCTCAAAACGTCATCCAGCCAAAAGACGATATTTCTGTGGCGGTTTCTATTGAATGATTAACTGCACCTATCTTTTGTTGGTTTTGTTTCATTAGAACTTAACTTGGGTTTCCAAGTTTTGATAAAAAGTTAGAAAAAGCATTTCAAAATAAGTATAAAAGAAATCAGGATTTAAGAAAGCAATGATAATGGTTCATAATACTTCATCTACTGAAAATAAATAATAAATAAAAATGTGTAATTCTGTTTCAATCTCTCTGACTAATTCCTCACTTTTGCTAATTAGCACTGACTACGTTGTTTAAGATAAAATGTAATTAGTCGCAGGTGATGTTCAACTGGCAAAAATAATTAACATTTCTAAAAAGAATGAACAGTGATTGATAGAAATAGATAGATAAAGATAGATAGATAGACAAACAGAGGGGGAGGGAGTTCGACTTGACAAAAAAAAACTGAACAATAAAATTATAAGAAACTTGCTCTGTAACAAATGAGGCATTTGAATAGTTACATAATCGCATGATATATTAACTACTATTAATAACATTATCATAATTATCATTATTAAATTAATGAAGTAACCGTCACTGTTAGTAATTGAAACCTTGCGGCGTCAAAATATTTAGTCATATAAAGAAACATTACATCAAAGAATAAATATGGGCAAAATCAATTCTATTTACGATATCACTGACATTTTTCAATGGGTAACATTTAAAATACATTGAAAAAAATATTGATTCAGGGGAATCTAGATGGTATCAATAAGGTATTCTCGTAAAATAAAGCTTCGAAGGGAGCTAAAAAAACTCGTTTTCAATTAATCAATGGAACATTTTTAGAAAGGGTCTAGTTGAATATTAATACCTATTTTCAAGCATGCAGATAAAAAAAGAATGGCCGAAAGCGCTGGAACACACAAATACATTAATACATGCATAAGTGGGAAGACCTCTGTCTTTCGTGGAGTCGCGTTGATTTTTCTAACATGAAAAGAAAAACAAAAAATCCTCGCCAAAGTGATTGGTTGCTACTGTGATTTGGATTCTTTAGTAACTGATTGGTAGTTGCATTGCTTGCCAACTGCACTTATTTGACAAATCTTACATACCCACCAAAATTTCTATCCGAACTACGCAAAGTATTTTCTCATTATAATAAATAAAATAATTTGTTCAAATAATATATATTTATGAGTTTTTTAATTTATTATATATACAATACATGAAAATTGTTGTAATTATGTTCGGTCAGAATAAAAGAAAGTTCGATCCTGCATCAATAAAATTTGAGAAAATTTTGTAATTGATGTTTTCACATGGAAGACGCCATACATTCTATCGGTAATGTTTTTGTTTTTTTTTATTCTTTAGTTATATCTGGAGTTCTCCTGCTCAATTAACTCAATCTAGTTAGCTGAGGATAGAATAAGAGTATTTGCAGCCGACAATTTTTAGAAAAAAAAAGAACAATTAGAATTTCTACAAATCTAACAAGATAAGAGAGAGACAGAGATAAATGAAGAGAGAGAAAGAGAAGAAAGAAAGAAGAGAGAGAGGTAGAATTGTATCCTGCAATTGTCCATGTGTATCTAATTAAATACGTTAACTCTTATTAAAAGAAGATATTACACTGAATTATACAATCGAGAATGAAAACACCGAGAGACCAATTACCATTCTTATTATTCCTTTTATAACTTCTGTTGATCAAAATAACTGACATCAATAAAATTAGAATTATCCTCTTGGGGGAGGTACATTTAAGCGAAGAATCACAATAGAATAGCAAGCCTTTGGCAGGGTAAGTTCAATCTTCTAAAACAAGACAATCGTATCGAACCTAAAAAGAAAGGTATACAACCAATGCATCCTCCTAATAGTCACCTATAGAGCTGAAACTTGGAAGTTAACCAAGAGATAGACCCACAAACGGAGGACACTGCAATTTACACCTGAAAGAATCATGCACAGCCTCACATGGAGTGTCCAAAAGACAGCACTATACATTTGGGAGACGAGAGGAGTGCAACCGAGGCTGACAAAATTCTAGATGGAGTGACGAACAAGACGAATTCAGGAAGTTCTGGCTCCGCAACGCCAACAACAGAGAAGTGATCAGCATCAGCAACAACGACAGCATCAAAAGCAGCTACAGCAGCTTTTTAGCATCCATGGTTAGACGTAGTCTTTCCCCAAGATTTTTCAGACCTCTCTACCATTGGCGTCGTCGAGTTTATACTTTCTTAACCTGTATGGACACGCCATCATATTTTTTGTCAGTGTTGTTGTCATGTATTATGTTTCTGGTCGTGATGTGGAGCTGTTGTCTGTCATTCTTGCATATGACCAGTCCATTACCATTTGTTCTAATAGATTCGATATTTCTTACTGTTCTTGTTTTTTTCATCAAATAAACCGTTTTGTGATATCCACGACATTTGAGCATGATTATCTCCCTTGTAGGTTCCATGATTTCCTAGTTTCAGGGTAAATCATTCTAAGTCTCGTAAATGACTATCGTGAGATGCATTGGTTGTATCCCCTTCTTTTTAGGATTAACGTTATTTTCGTATTTCTGAAGATTGATTTTGCAGGACCGATAATTTGCCAACGTAGAGTGATTTTGAGCTCGACTCCTTCTTTTGAGGATTTCATGGGAATTTGCTGCCCCCAGATGATGATGATGGTGAGGAGGAGGAGGAAGAGAAGGAAGTGAAGGGGGAGGAAAAGATCCGTCGACTCAAGATGATGATGATCAGCCGGAATAAGGTTTGTTTGAAAGGGGAGTTACAATGTAAAGTGGCACCTAGTTTATTCCCGGCTACATTCATGCTAGTTTTTTTTTTTTTTTTTTTTTTTTAGAAAAATTGGGCTTTCTAGGAATGCAGCAACATGCAACTTACAACGTACGTTCATGGTAAATTCGTCACTACTTTGTACTTGTCTTTTTCCGAAAATACAATTTTCCTGTGATCTCCAGAAGGCGAGAGGAGTAATGTATTTATCTATTTATTGCCCCTTTTTCTAATTTCCAATTAATCACCCCCAACAGAGTATGCTACCAAAACACACAGATCATGTTCTAGTCTCTATTGACTGACTTACTATACCAGTTATAAGAAGTCATTACATCAAGTTATAATCTCAAAATGAAAAACTTGTGCGATAGTTCGAAATATTAATTGGCTCTTCATACAGCAATTAATGATATTATCAGTTATCTTATTATTTCAGTATTGCCTGAGAAAGAATGATGTTAATTAAGTTTTTAGAATGGAACACTGGAACAGACTTGTCCTCGAATAAATGATGCATTTGGATGATTAATAAGATTATCTTTCGATCTATTAACTCGTTTCACTAATTGGGATCTGAGAATACTGTCTTCTGTAACTGTACAATCTCTAACTACATATTGTATGGATTCTTCTACATATTTAAATGGAATAAAATAGCTGTCTACTAAGAATGATGGTATCCGGTAATTTTAACAATAAAAAATTGATTACAATGAAGGAAAAGTAGTTTGGGATACTTTTAATGACAAAACTGACGTCAACAATGACGTCATTAACAGGATAATGTAATTTGGAGGACAATATGCGTGTGTGCATGAGTATATAAATTCACACACACAACACACACACACACACACACACACACATATATATATGTATATATATATATATATATATATATATATATATATATATATATATATTTGTGTGCATTTTTGCGTTTAAGTGTGTATATGATCACACGGCAAACACACACATATATGTGTGTGTGCACACGTGTGTGTGTTCATCGATTAGTCATCTCAACTGTAAACTTATACCAACACACACGGAATTACATATGTCTATATATGTCTGCATGCTAGCATTAGCTGTGCTGTGTAATCAATACATACTAACCCTGGCACGTACGCACACACTCTCACACACACTTATGTATATATATATATATATATATATATATATATATATATATATATATATATATGCCATCCACCACTACGAGGCAAGATTGAAACCTTCGCCTCAGACCCAGATATCCTACCGCCGAGCCACGGAACTGGATGATCACTATGGCTGAATTCAAGCAATATATTTATTTAGCTTAAATTCCCATCCACCAGAATGCTACATTCCTATGGGAAAGCATTGCATAAGCTTACAATGAATGGGTTACTCCACCGGAAGAGAACTCACTCAAAGAGCAGACCAAGTGAATGGATATATATATATATATATATATATATATATATATATATATATATAGAGAGAGAGAGAGAGAGAGAGAGAGAGAGAAAGAGAGAGAGAGAGAGAGAGAGAGAGGGGGGGAGAGGGAAAGAGACAGAAAAAAAGATTGCATATCTATTGACACTATTTCAAAATCTAAAAGCCTGAGCTATATCACCAAAGAAAAAAACGACCCTTAAGATCAGTAGATGCTGCTGACAAATTACATATGGATCATTGTATTTAATTAAGTAGGTGTGTGTTATCATTTTTAGTATGACCGGTCGAGAATTTTTCAGCATACACTGATCCTAATGATTAAGTATATATATACATACACACTCACTAACATGCACACGCACACGCACACTCACACACACACACTCACACACGCACACATATACATATATATATATATATATATATATATATATATAGATATATATATATATATATATATATATACATATATGTATGTATGTATGTATTTATGTATGTGTGTATATAATGTGCGTATATATACACAAAGTTCAATAGATTTAACAAGAAAAAATAAAAAATTATTAAATCTGATTTTTTTCCTACAACTACACGTACTTTGAGTATTCTTAAAACCCTTTGAGACAATTCTTTAAAACTTTCAGATGTGTACTTCCGTATTAGTAGGTCCAAAGAACATACCATAGTTCATATGAATGTGAGTTTGAATGTTTTTTCCAAGGACTGTTATGTCCATGACGGACTTGCAGTACATTTCGTCCTCTTGACATTGTGACCGGCGCTGGTTATTGTAGTGGTGCTTTGTCGAAGATTATTCATGGGCACATTAGCGATCAATTTGAAAGCTGGTTCTGGGAAGAGCGGTAGAATTACTTTATCCTACTGGACTGATCTTCTCATCACCCTGAGGGATCATGCAACACCCTTGATATGTTTGTATACACACACATTTCTGCAGCGATATCTAAAATGGAGAATATCTTTTTATTTCACAGTTTATAGATCAGTCATAGAATGAAAATACTTTTCTTGTGGTTTGCTTGACGAAATTTTGTATTTTGTATTTGTTGATAAGACTCAGTTCTTTTTTTCCGAGTACCGTTTGACAACGCAGCATTATTTTGAAATATTTTGAAAATATGTTTCACAGTATATCGATTCCTGTTTTCGAGGATTTTCATTTTACTTTTATGGAGCCAGACTTTAGTATTCAATGATACTGTCTATTCATTTCAATTCCTCGATTCAATTATGTTGAGAAAATGTTAAGAAATGTATGATCGCTTTCTCTTCATTTCGAAAGGTTTTGTTGGAACACAGAATAAGATTTTCCTTCTACTGGCGTATTGCAAATATTCTTTGTTGTTACATATTGTAACTCCCTGGTCAGTATGATCTCCAAAGTGGGTCGACATTAACTTCACACCTAGCTTTTCATTTGGAATGTTTCCATCTTATCGTTTGTTTTGAGTCGATTTAAATTTAAATACATTTCAGAAGATTAGTTCTGGATTGCATTTGTTATAAGTTGATACGTTTGCTAGAGATTAATGTCTGCTATTATTTTCTATTTTCAGGGGTTGAGTATCCCTTGATTCTGTTAATTATATTTATGTGCTTATATCCCCTTCTTCATGAAAGATATAGGGTAACCTACGAGGCAGACGGATTGGCGTATTTAGTATGGGCAGATTTTTTGTAGATTTTTGTCAGTGACGATAGTACAAATCCTACATGCTAAGAATTGAGGGATAGATTTCATACTATCTTTTTTAGGGGGAAGGGTTATATTTTTTGAAGTGAAGATTTTGCTATTTACCGGAAGCTTTAGGGTGAATGTAATGATTTTATAATTTTCATGTAAAATGTTGAAAAAAATATTTTTATAGAGTCATATTCCATGGAAATTGTTATATTTGAGTAAATTTGTGTAACATGAAAGAGGTACCGTTGATGTTGCCCCATTGACATTTCCAGAAGATGTTACAATAATTCAAGTATCTTTTTCCATGATTTCATGAAATAATGATATATTTCCTTTTTGTATTTAATTCCAACATTTTCAAAAATGATTTCACCCGATTATATTCAAGCGAGGGTAGCGTATGCAGCTGCCATTTTAGTTCCCATGGCATAATTTATTCTTTCTTAGAATTAAATGTATGCTTCCAATAATGTGTTGGTCGTTAAAGGATGCAGGATATTTAATGGCCTGTTCACCTAGTTCCAAGCTTATGTTACTGTATAGACTGGTGACATCAAATCTTCTTAAAAGTGTTTCATGATCATTTTGATTAGGTATGGAGTATAAGAAATAGATGTCGCCCTTGGTATAAATTTTACTTTTTGTATGAGTGGTTGCAAGAGTATGTCAGTTGAGTTACCTAATTCATTTGTTAGGCAGACTAAGCGTGGTATTATTTGGTCTTTAGGGTTTGTGGATATCGATATATTTGGCTATTTCTCTCGAATGCATTTTTGATTCCTTCCGATTTGTGAATTTATATTTCCACATATAACTTATAGTTTCCCTTTTTGTGGTCCACTTATCTGCATTTTCCTCCCCGGAGAGCCCCTTTATCCATGGTGTCTGGTTCAGAAGTCCATTTTTATACACGCTTTACTCTTCAGAGTCCCCATTTATCCTATCAGTGATCTCTTCCACTCCTGGTTTCTCAACAATGACTGACGAACACATCATTAGAATTCCATTCTTGTTTTTTCATAAAAAATAGGTATAGAATAGGATCGCCACCACTATCAAAATTTTAAGCATTGTAAAAAAATCTATCAAAGTCTAAATATGGTCAGAATGGATACCATCTAAGATGGAGTGAAACATCTAGGTTTATCCAAATTCTGGGGGATCTAGATGCTGTTGATAAACCCGTCAAAATGAAGCGCCGAATGGGTTAAAGAATCTGAAACCATGCGTCTAGTGGAGTATTGATGCCAATTTTCAAGTCCATAGACAAAACAGTACAGGCGTTGGAAAACATAGACAAATACGTAAACAAACGAAAAAAGATTAAAATTTTTGCCATCCATGATGGCTACGGTTGTTAAAGTAAATTAGTGCAAAAATGTCCTCCACCATCAAATTCAAGGTAGTATACCTCAGTTTTAAATTAGGTTATAAATTGAATTAGAAGCATCAAAATCAGCTCATTTCTGCCAAATACAAAATAAGTCCATGTTCTGGAAGTATAGAACCTTTATGTTCAAGAACCAATGAATTATCCGGGGGCATTATATACATGTATGTATATGAGTATATGTATGTGTATATATGCATATGTATATAATTATATGTATTTGTGTTTATATATATATATATATATATATATATATATATATATATATATATATATATATATACATGTATATATATTTATACATGTATGTATGTATGTATATATATGTATATACATGTATAAATATATATATATATTTATATATATACACATGCACATATGCATATATATAAATGCGTATATGTATGTACATATGTATATATATATAAATATGTATATATATGTATGCATATATATGCCTATCTATCGATCTATGCATATATGTATGTGTGTGTGTGTGTATATACATGCATATGTATATATATATATATATATATATATATATATATATATATATATATATATATATATATATATATATATCAAGTATACAATATAATATAATACAATATCCGATGTGTGATTTATTTATCTAGTGCTCAACCCATTTAACATTAAGTTGTGTTTGAGTAAAGCTCAAAGTATGATGAAGTAAAGTATTTGCTGCACAGACACATTAATGTTCCGAGATTTCTGTCCAGTTTTGGATGCAAACGGGAAAAAATGTTGTTAGTACTCGTCTTGATATATTTCCAGAGAAAAAATAACGCATCTTCGACTTGACTTTTAGGCATTTTTTTTTTCCATTTAAAATACCACATGGAAACACAGACGATATAAGCGACTGTAAAAAAGCTGATTTTACAAAGATAACGAAGTCAATACTGGAGAAATTTAACCAACTTTCAGACAATTATGAATCTGGATTTAAAATATCTGATGGTGGACTGAACTTTTATTTCCGCACATTTTCTTCACCAAGCAAGTAAAAGCAGAAACGACGTTGTATATAAAGTCTATTCATTTATCTAGCGAGTTCCATGGTTTTTGTGTTTGATGTGATCTTCATTTTCAAACATTTGCGATGCAGTATTTCAACACAACCGGTTTTTTCTTCATAAACCAAGAAAATTGATTTTTAAGGAGGTGTTTGGGTCATTTAATTTTTGCAAACGCTGTTAACCTATTCAAATCTGGTGTTAACACTAATTTCTGTCGATGGTTAAAATAAGGTAATATGACGTAGAGTGATGAAGAAAAAAAGAGAAAATGATACTCTTTCTTTGCGCACATTTTTCTCTCTCTCTCTCTCTCTCTCTCTCTCTCTCTCTCTTTCTCTCTCCCATGATGGTAATCCTGAACCCTTCCAAACTACATCATTTTTTTAAGTTTGTGCATCTTTTCATTTTCAGTAACAGCCACTTTTATATGTGTAAGTAAGGTATAGAACCTTTTCATTCATTTGTTTTGGCGTGTCACTGTATTAAGGTCATATGTTCTGTGTAGTCATATTTAACGTTAATTTCTCCCGGACAACGCCTGCAGTTCTTTCAACTTGCACCCAAATCCCTAGCTAAAATAAATTAGACGTTGAAAAAATCACGAAGATATAATGTTAAATTTTGAAATTTACCTAAATTTAGAGTTTTACCCTTTTTTTTCAAATATTAGTAAACAAACAATTTCTTTGATAAAAAAAATATTGATGTATGAAAATTAATTTCTTACAGGAAAGTTTATCTGGGATTTAGCAACAACTATCACCTCATCGCTTACTACCGGATAATGTTAATGCATAGAGCATTAGTTATTTTCTTATGTAATTGATGGTTAACGATCAATAGTTTTTAGCAGCAAAATAATCTTCATTCTCCATTCCAAAATCCCGAAATGCCCCTCAGTATATACAAATTGCCCTATGGGCGGGGTCAACCCGTATTCGGATTCACAACTGAAGAGAAATCATCGCAAAATGTTAATATTTGAATATGTAGCTCGAAAAGAAAAAACAAAAAAACAATAGATATCGTACTTGGGCCCTTCCCCATGGTCACCGATATACAAAGTTGTAACACCCACTATTTCGACGGAAGCAAGCCTGATCTTGATTGAGTCGTCCATACTTGTAACCTTGTACCTTAATTGAAGAAGATCAGATAATATGGTTTGCCTTGTGGTTGAAACATTTGAGAATTTTCCACTAGATGGTGTTTGAACCAAGATAAGAGTTACAATTTTGTAAGCTGATTTTCGAAACAGCTGCTTGCCGGGAGATGAAGAAGAACTCTGAGAGAGCACACCCCTGCCAACGCAATTGCCGGAAAGAAATTGAAAATCCGTTGACTGATAGTTATGACGCAGGGGATATATTTGAGAGGAGTTCATGGATCCGCCCCAAAAATGTGTTCAATTCTTCCTCAGCCTATGGCTTACCCTTCGACAAAACGTTACTAGAATTCATTGAAAACTTTTAGAGATATAATGTGTACAGCCAGGCAGGGGAGCAGAATGACAGGAACAGGTGAATGCATATTCCTTTCCCAATTTCGTTCGTAGAGGCAAAAAATAAAAATAAAAATAAAAATCTGAATCTATCATACAAAGTACCTGTACCGTTTACTAATGGAAATACGCTAAAATTGAATTAAGCCGAACAAGTCTTGAAGTTCTGTTTAGAGACGAGAAGACGTGAAAAACGAATGAAAATATCCAGAACGTATTTAGAGTGAATTACTGAAGGGAAATCATGGTTTGGTCGCTTCATTTCTTATCTCTTAACTAGGTTAGTTGTCTTCACTCTGAACTACCGGAATACAGCACTGTGGAATAGCGACAGTATCTCAGATCAGGAGACAGTTTTCACATGAAAAGTTTAAATTAGATAAAACGGATTGGCTTTATCTTTCATCAAAGACTCGCTTAACATTCAGTCTGATACTTTGGCTTTAACAAGAAATTCTTTTCGAAATGCTGCAATGTAAACTTGAAAGTGGTAATTGAAAAGTGGTGGGAATTTTGATGTAGTTTTTGCAAGGAAAAACTCGAATTATCTGTTCCCCTAAACATAACCAAATCTCTCTCTCTCTCTCTCTCTCCCACATACACACATATAGAGAGAGAGATTCAGACACTAACACATATATATATGTATATACGAATTATAAGTTGCGTTATATTGCATAAAACTTATTTAAAAGGATCCCCCGTCCTTACACAGTGGATCCATCACTCAATTTAAGCGTATCTAGAATAAACAATTGAAGAAAATGACGGGCTGCAGCAGGAATCGAACCTGCTACCTATAGGGTTGCCAATTCAACGTAGCGATGTTCTTACTATTGAGCTAAAATAGCTGCTGGTGATGCTAATGCCAATTAACTGCTTCCAACCCAAGACAAAAACAAAGACGTGTTTCTTGATCTGATCATTTATCATGAATTGTTAGTAATTACTTAATTACTTAAGAAATTTCCATCAAGACGCAGTGTTCAAAATCAACCTAAATGGGTCCAACTGCTTGAATTTCGATTGTGAAAACAGTGACAAAACAAATTCATGAGGATGTCAAACTTATTCTAAAGAAACGTTTTTTAAACAGTTTGAAAGAAATGTTATGTTGGCACTCTTATGATGTAATTCCAAAATTCTTAATGGTGAAATTTAATTATTGATAAAAGAATAAGTTAATTCTATTACGTGTTAATTTTCAATTTTGAATTCGATAATATATTATATATATATATAATATAATTTTTATATTAGTAAAAAAAAATGTCAACTCTTCATTACTACTGAATAAAATTCCACAAAAAGACTGAACTTTGTTGTACAATAAATAGTCGTTATTTAATGAAGTAATTAGATTTCTATGACAAATACTATTATTAAGCTTCAGTATTTGTTTTGTATTAATATTAATATTATAAGGGTGAAATAATTGGATGAATAGATGAATTAGTGATTAATATTCTAAAATGGCGACATTCTTAAAAATATGTTTTTTTTATTATTTAATAGACATAATTAGCATGTATCATTAAAATCACAAGAAATCGTCGATGGATTAAGTATTGGCCATTTAACTATTAGATTGAGTCATTTATATTCCTGGTTCTAAAAGAATTTGGTGTGTGTGTGCGTGTGTCTGTGTGTGTGTGTATGTGTGTGTGTGTGTGTGTGTCTGTGTGTTTGTGTTTTCATAAAGAAGGAAAGTTGTGTTTGTGATACTTACATTTCCTTTTGCTTATAAATGCAACTATATGATATTTTTTTCATATTTGGTTATGGAATGTGTGATTATGCAATCATTGTCTCGATAACATGTATCTTCGATTTTTACTATTACGGTCTTTTTGTTTCAACTTTCCTTCAAATATCTGAGTGTAAGATTTCTTGAATGTATGTGATGATGATTCTGTTAAATTTATATTTGTTTCTGCATTTCATCTGGATGGTATTCATGTTTGATGATTTGTTTACAGGGACATCTTTTGGGAAATGCTCATTTCATAACGATCAACCTTCAAACTGGAAACAATGCTACGTGCACTTGAGAGGAGTATGTACGAAATCACCTGCAGATTATATCAGTGAAAAACCAGGTATCGAAAAATCGTAAAATCTATTAGAAATCTCAATGATTTTGTCATATCACGAGAATATAAGACAATCACTGGACATCACGACCCACAACGTGTATCTCCAGATATCATATGCTCATATATAAAATTATGGCTAATAAGATGGGGCTACGAACAACACAGGTTCAGAAAGTATAAGCTTAGCGATGTCCATGATAGAAAGTTCTTGCAAACCACAAAGATGGTCTATGTCAAACAAAGAAGCTTAAAAGGCTGATGACTATTGAACATAAGAGAGAACATCACTTGGGATAGATGTATCTTTCTAAATCAATAATTATATGGCCACAAGCTTTCCATTCAGCCATTGCTTTCATCGTAGCAAAACCTTCAAAAATGGTAAAGAGACCAATTTATCACAATTGCAATCCATTTCGATCAGAATCCAAGATTCTTACAACAAGCGACATGAGAAATCATCAACAATACCTGTCGCAAAAGCTTTCAACATAGGTTTCCGCAGTTTCTAAGTAGGATGACTGACTAGCCGGCTGGCTGGCGAGCTATTTATGTATCACGAGTACAGGCCGCCTAGATGGAGGTAGAGAACTGAGAATTTAAACATTTACTTATTATTATAAAAAGAAAGATATATTTCGACAGTTTTATCTGAGAAAATATCTATGTTGTATTTTCAAAATCCTTCTAAAATAGGTTTCAGTGGAGTGTTCAATTTCCAATTCAGTATAATTCATTGATCATCCTTTTTGCTGATTTTATTTGATCACCCCCAACGAGGCTGTCACACCAAAGTTAGGCAGAAATTTCTTTTCAGTGACTAACCAGACCTGCTTATGACTATTGTATTATATTCCTGCCTAATAAACTTGAAGTTTGTTATACTTGAATAGGTTTTTATTCCGTCTCAAAAAATCCTAATCTATTTTCTGATCAGTTTGATACCTACTGTTGCAGAATGTTGACGTTTGGTCGACAAAGAAGTGTTAAAAATAATGCACTCAAGGAAGCCCCGCCCCCATAACTGCCATTATAAAAGGAATAGTAACAGTAAAAAGTAAAAAGCTGTTACACCAATCTAAACCTTGACAGAGGACAAGGATACTGGTGTTCACTCTTCATCTTTCTTTTTTTGAAAGTATGAGGCCTGTAGTATAGGTTTTGCATTCAGTGAACCATCTTATTATTCTTTCAATGTGCCACAAAACCTGTTTATTTCTCAATAGGGAGTGGAATTTCAAGTGCTTCATATATATACGGATGCTTCAGTACAAGGGTCGGCAAACACTTTTGGAGGCGGGCTGGTTAATAAATGTTCATGTCATGCAAAACAATGAAGGTACAAAAGGAAACAATAATCATAAAGCTATGGAAACACAAGTCTTAAAAACTTGATTCTTTCCATTGAAAGAACGTATATCCACATATCACATTGGGGATCACAAAACAATACGCTATTAGACAAAAAAATTAGAGTGAGATATATGATAGAAAGCATTAGAAAACTAAATAGCAATGGGTTGGTTATGTTGCAAGAAGAAAAGCAAAAAGGCACTGGACATCACAACTCACAACATGGCTCCCAGGGATGATAAACTGTGTCTGACAAAATGTAAAACTGTGTGGAGAACAAGATAAGTTTAGAAAGAGAGGCGTGGCAAATCTTGAGGGAGGTATTCAATGTTTTGTTGATCAATGAAATTTAGGAAATTCTTGTTTTGGTACAAATAATTGCCAAATGATGGTTCAAGTTTTGGGTATATCGATAAAACAGCAACAATGTATTGTGTTGAAATATTTCAGCTATAAAACATTGATTAGTCTGGGGCCTGGGTGAAAATGAGGATTGTGCTCCATTTTTCGATATTGAATTTCATCGTTCGATAATCAAATATGAATAAGAAAAACAAAGAATTTCCGTACGCAACGTCACCAATTCAATGATGTCGGAAGCCTGAATGAAATGAAATCGCAGGCCGGATATGGCCCGAAGGCTGTAGTTTGCCAACCTGTATTCCATTTCGTGGAAACACCCATCCAACAACAATGTGTATGATAAAAAAAACTTTATTCTATTATGTGTAAAATAATCTGTGCAGTCATAGTACAGAAATGCGAACGTGAATTGTTTAAGGAAATAAAGAAAATCGCCTAGCCTCAAGCAAAGAATCACCCCAGGATGGAAAGCCTTTGGCAGAGCAAGCCCAACCTTCAAAAACCAGACAATCCCAATAATCCTAAAAAGAAGAGTATACAACCAATGCATTCTTCCGATAGTCACTTATGGAGCTCGAACATGGAACCTAAATAAGAAAAAGACCAGCAGAATCGTGCTCAGCCTTACATAGAGATATCACAAGACTGCGCAGTATATCAGAAAGAAAACGGTAGTCCAAGACTCTATCATAATCTGTTAAAAAACCTAAATGGCAATGGGCAGGCCATGTTGCAAAAGTGCTAGAGAATCAATGGACATCACGACTCACAAAATAGATCCCAAGAGATCACATGCGAAACCGAAGCCGACAGACTATAAGATGGAGAGATGAACGAGACAAATTCAGAAAATACTGGCTATGCAACGCCCATGATAGAGAATAGTAGCGGATAAGGGGGGAGGTGTATGTCCAACGACGGACAATAAAAGACTGATGATGATGATGATGATGATGATGATGATGATGATGATGATGATGATGATGATGATGATTTCTCCAGTCTGCTCCGATATCATAACATAATGAGTTTTAGGGAATAGAGAAATCAGCGATTTTAATTTAGGTGAAAGGGAAAAGACGCACCCCATAGATAGCAAGAGAGAGAGAGAGGGAGAGAGAGAGAGGGGAGAGAGAATAGGGAGAGTGAGAGAGAGAAAGGGAGCCCATTTATGTGAAATTCAAGTTTCACTTTTCCTCCCTTACATCGCGTCATGCCCTATTAACTTTGCGACTAGTTTGATCACAAGGCAGCGGGATAAAAAAGAAGGGTTGAAGGTAGATATTGATCTTAATCTCAATTAACGCCTGGTTCCCTCCAATCACTGCCATGAATCTCGTTAGTTCATTTGGAAATAACTGAGATCGAAATCAGGATAATCTATCTAGTTTTGGCAAAATCCCAAACCCTGAGACAGGGTTTGGGGTTGTGCCAAATTCAGGTTCGGCTTATCCTATGTGCAACATGGGAATGACTCAACCAGAGATTTTTCAAAGTAATCGCGATAAAAACTATGCTTTTCCTGGTTATCTAAGACAATTTCATACCTTTTCCGCCCTTCAGTCTATTTCCCAATGCGAGAAACGGCACCAATCAAATAATAATCAAAAAGGTTACAGCGTTGAGATCCGATGCAGGCCTCTTGTCAATAATAATGATAAAGACACCAGCTTCTCCAGCGGTGACGTTGAGGGTCAAGCCACCTGGCCTTTTTGTTCTTAGCCCAAACGATTTTGAAATATCTCGATGTTGGAAAATAAATCTGTACACAGCCAAGTCATATTTGAATCAAATAAAAAAGTTAATGAACTTAATTATTAATGCACTCACCCCTCATCTTCCTGTTACGTATTAACTATTTTCGTTCTGTACTGACATTTAATCCAAAACTATTGAACAAATATGAAGACAATCTATTACTCCACTTTCAGATGTTATAATAGCGAATACTAATTTTGAGATTCTGGCATTTCGGAGGCAGCATGGTTAACTGAGGTATCAAAGCTGATGAAGCTAATCATTCAATTCAGGTTGTAAGATGAAATAATATCGCACTGTACAATCCTAAATTGGTTTTAGCATTTTAAAGGTGGTGACCTGTCCCTTTATAAAAAGCCTAGAAATGGAAGACGATCATTTGTCTATGACGATGGTTTTAAACTGAAAGGTAGTGGTGAACTCGACCACAGCTCTCAATAACTTATAAATATCTATTTAAAGAATTATGCCACTTTTCTGCTTGTTAGTTTGTTTCTCAGACCGTAATTTCTGCCAGTATTTACAGATACTACACTCTAATCCCGAATAGGGTTGCAAGTAAAGACATTTCCCCTACACGCGGAGCATATACTCTGATTCTAGGAAAAGGTGCTGATCAATGCATAGATAATCAAGGCATTGCCCGATACCATACTATAATAGTAACACTTGTAAAGACTAAATCGTCTTTACATGCACACTGGAATAAGCTTAGGAGCAAGAGTCTGTAAAAAACAAAATACTTTTGATACACTCTCATATATATATATATATATATATATATATATATATATATATATATATATATATATATATATATATATATATATATATATGGTCTCCCAGTATTATGCCACCAATGTATCATTTGGCCTAAACTGCGCAAATAAAAGGAACGATTTTGGAAAATGTGACAACTGCTCCAGGGATCGAACTTGCGGTCGACTAGGCAGCCGATTCAGCATAACTTTGCTCTTACTGTTGAACTGAACAGCTGCCAGTATTGCAAAGTCCCAGATTACTGCCTAAGCCCCAAATTTTCATTTTGCATACTCACCATTGAGCTAAACAGCCGCCAATGGTTCACCGGTAAGAGCGACGCTACGTTGAACCAGGTTACTTATCAGTCGAAGCCGAATGATATATTCACTGCGTAATAACAGGAGACCATTCAAAATAAGAGTTCCATATATATATACGGGCACAACCAATTTTATATTCACATTGGTGAACACCCTACTTACTGATCTTTCATCGCTATATACATTGTGGTGTAATCTACGTAAATAAACCCTATTTCAAAAATTAAATGATGTGTTGTATCAAAAAAAAGCCACATAAAATTTATCATAATGATACCCCATATAAATAATAAACTAAATGTTTGGCAGGAATTATGTATTAAAATCGTTGCTGAAAGGGAGATGGTACTCAATCAACTCTGCCGGGGAGCAATGTTAATATTTCAGTTTTGTTG
This sequence comes from Thysanoteuthis rhombus, assembly GCA_963457665.1. Taxonomy (NCBI): domain Eukaryota; kingdom Metazoa; phylum Mollusca; class Cephalopoda; order Oegopsida; family Thysanoteuthidae; genus Thysanoteuthis; species Thysanoteuthis major. The sequence continues at coordinate 4,011,080 of OY735200.1, forward strand.
TTAAATCCAGGAAACAGTTACATGGTGAAAAATCGATGATCCTACCAAGAGAAAATTTTTACATCGTATCATAATAAGAAAGTATACGTAGAGCAGAGAAATTACATTGAATGAAATTACATAAATCATAATAACTGATATTGGAATTGACACAAAATTTCTTTGAAAACATGTTTTGATGTTCAGCGTTCAAAGCAGTAAAGCTTTCAAGACTATATCTTCATCTTGTCATCTTCTCATACACACACACACACACACACACACACATATATATATATATATATATATATATATATATATATATATACATGTACATATCCATCTATCTATCTATCTATCTATATATATATATAAATATATATATATATATATATATATATATATATATATATATATATATATATATATATATCCTTTGCCAATGGATTATATTACATTTGGAAGATATGTATCCATTTATTTTTTATACAATGCTTATTCGTTTTTGTTTCGGACGTTTTAGCGGATATTCAGTTGGAAAATCGATTGGAAACAAATACATTTTTATATCAATAACAGTTCTATTACAGAAACAAATGTTGCCCGATGCCGTCAAAAAACTTTATATACAACGTTGCAGGTTTGATTTTTCTCTTGTTTTAATAACATTTATATCTGAATATTGATTTCAATAAGTTCCTGATTTCTGATCTATGTTGTAATCAGGTGGTGAGGCCGGGTCAATTCTGCTGGCATTTACTTTATCATAGATGAGTGAGGATTCTGTTTACTACTGAAGAAGCAGACGTTCATTTAATTCTGTTTTGTAATTTATGATTTGATTGCTGATCAATAAACATAGAGAAACTGCGTTGTTTCTTATGTCTTTTTTTCTCTATTACACTCTGATCTGTTTACCTAATTTGATACGTAGGCGTCTCAGGTTCTAAAGCTTTTACATGGAAACCCACACAAGCCTAAATGAAACGTTGAAAATGTCTTTTATATTCAGGATTATACGCCAATCTAATCTAATACATGTCAGGTTAGTGACTCAAAAGTGAGCCGCCATGAGACCGATATCTTTTGGTCGCATGCGTGTTAGAGGTGATCAATTGAAAAGTTTGATAAAGGGTTGGTCAACGTTTATTGGATAGGGAAGAGCAAGCTCAACTTTCAAGAAAAAGAGGATCCCAAAAGTCCTAAAGAATAATGTACCAATGCATTCTCCCAATAGTCTCTTATAGAGCTGAAACTTAACCAAGAGACAGACCCGCAAACTGAGAAGCATGCAGAGTGCACATGTGAGAATCATGCTCAACCTCACATGGAACACAAGACAGCACAATATATCAGGAAGAAAAAAAAGTCCAAGACATCATAGCATCTATCAGAAAACTAAAATAGCAATGGGCTGGTCATGTTTCGAGAATTAGAGACAACCAATGGACATCACAAATCACAACGTGGATCCCAAGAGACCACATGCGAAACCGAGGCCGACAGTATGGAGAGATGGACTTGACAAATTCAGAAAATACTAGCTCTGCGACGCTCATGATAGAGGAATGTTACGGATCCTGGGGATGGTCTATCTCCATGACGGACGTTAAAAGAATGATGATGATGATGATGATGATGATGATGATGATGATGATGATGATGATGATGATGATTAAAAGAACCTAATCACTAAAAGAAAAAAAGCGTGACTGATGCCAGATATAAACTAATAGACTGATATAAAATAAAATTTCATTGCAAATTTGATACCCAACCTCTCTGAAACAAAATAAAAAAAATTTCTTGCGTGGGGAGCAAATATTCCTTTTCAGACATAATGACGGATAAATGTTTAGATTCTACGTCACCCAGTACCATTGATTTTGAATATCTATGTAATCCGTACATATTTATACGATTGTTGCCTCTCAAATACAAGTATGACAGCTCTTAGTAACAATATTGTTGCTACATACAACGCATGTTATTCCATCGTTGTTATGATTAGCCTCGACGTACAAACACAGCTAGCCATCAAGCAAAACAGAATCAAAAACAGAAAAACGTATGTTTACAGTCTTGGTTGATGGTTTCTCAAACATCATAGTTGAACAACCGTGGCCATCAAGGGTATCTATCCTTTTTTTTTCTATTCTGCTAGTGTTTGTATGTCCCGGCGACAACGGATATACTGCTTGGACTACATAAATTAGCAAAATACTTTATTACTGCTTTAGGGGGATTGGGGGCTTATTTTGACCATTTTATGAATAAGATCTACATACTAGATGTTACTACATGTTTCTAAAAAAAAAGTTCCCTCGCAGATGTTCCCCTTTTGGAAAACGCCTGTGATCTCATAAATAGAATTTATTCTGGCCTCGATTTATTTCTCAACGTTTATTTTGACGCTACATTTCAATCATTGACTGCGATGGCGTGTTCCAATTTATGATCTAAGAAGATTTATATGTTGCAAGTATTTTGATGTCATATTTGATATTATTGACCTCTAAAATTACATTCATTTTAAATCTGAAATTCACGAATATTGATAATTGTTCTGAAAATCCTATTTTTGTTTCTTGGTTCATTTCAAAAACAGGCTAAATCAAATTTAAACTGCTATTCTAAGGATGGAATGTTTATTCAAAGAAAAACTTCTGTCATTACATTACAAGGTGGATAACCATCTAGGTTGAACATTTCTACTATATGCAATACAGGGCAATTTTCATTGAGGATCAAAAAAGCCTGCCATGTGTTTCATGATGTAAACTTTTCATGAAAGCTTGGCATTAAAGTTACACCGTAAATAGAATCCTCTCTGAAAGTGTGTGTTGTGTTTATATATATATATATATATATATATATATATATATATATATATATATATATATATATATGTGTGTGTGTGTGTGTGTGTGTGTGTGTGTGTGTGTGTAATGTCATTCACATCATCAGCGGTATTGTGATATTACGACTCTTCAGTGTCGCTATAGACTTTTGCATACGGGTTCCATGCCTAGGAATTTTCAACCCTGGAATGGGGTGGGGGGTAAATCCATTATAATGTCATCCACACAGAGCTGTCTTGTCGTATTTTTGGACTGTCCGATATTGCTTTGGACTCGATATCCACCCAATACTACCAGGCGGAATTGAAAACTCTGCTCCAGGCCCGGAATATATATATATATATATATATATATATATATATATATATATATATATATATATATATATATATATATATATATACATAGATATGTATATATAGAGAGAGAGAGATAGATATAGATGTAGATGTAGATATAGATAGATAGATAGATAGATAGATAGATAGATAGATAGATAGATAGATAGATAATCTTATCATCTTGGCAGTATTTCTTTTTATTGTTGTTTTATACCAGATCGAAATGACCACTTTTATGCCATATGTCGATTGATTGCATCAAAATTCATACACGTAAATATGAAAGCATGAATGGACAACTATGTAATTGAATTTTCTGCATAGAATTCCCTTTTGCATTCATAACTTTTGCCGCCATTATGCAAAAATGGCTTCTGTAATTGATTTAAAAAAACTTTTAAAATATGTTAATGTAATACTAAATTATCTGATGTATCGAAAAATATGTTTAACTATCAAAATGGCCGTTATGGTAGCGGCCCTAGAACTGTCGAGAATGCAATAACCTTTCTCTGTATCAGTGAATTACATTTTCGAAAATAATATTCAGACTTCGACAAAACTTATTGAATTAATTCTGTATAAAGTTTGAATGGGAAAGCTTTGAATGCACATAATGACAAAGGAAACCATAATGGCTTTGAAGAGTTGAAAGCAGTTTGCAAGATAAAGGAGAAAATCGAAACTCTGTGAAGAGGAGACAATAGATGGCAATGTAAGGCCAGTTGTAAAAGACAGGAATAAATAACCATTCGAAGAAAATTGGAACGGTTTAACCCTTTCAAGGCAAAACTACTCAAGTGCTTAATGCCTACTTTAAAATACTCAAAAGGGCTTCTAAAAGAGAACTAAAAGACACATATCTAAAAATTCATTGAATATCAGGATATATATGTCTCAGGAGTTTAAAAAATCTCAAGATATATGTGTCTCAGGGGTCTTGAAAGGGTTAAGGAAGGAAACTGAGTTGAAATGAATTTTAATGAGGGTGCAGATAAGAAATTGCAGAAAGAGGGATATGAAAAATTGAGAAAATGTATGAAAAAGGTGGGAGAAAGAAGATTGAAAGGAAAAAAAACGCAGAAAGTAAAAAAACAGAAATAACGAAAGGAGAGGATAGTCTATGGAAACTATACTGTGATATCTGAAATATCATAAGAGAAAAAAGATGTGAAATACAAAAGACACGAACAGGAATTAAACACGACGAAAACGGAAGGAAATAATCACTATACAAGAAAAAAGTTATCGACACGCATGTCTGGTGAGGTTGGGTGGGGTTCGAACGAGACATTTGCCTCGTCCCTGGATCAGGCCTTCACGCCTAGGGTTATGAAGGTTTGAAAGTTTGGACCTCATAATCAATAAAAGATAATTGTACAGTATGTTTTCTATGTAACTCTAACCTATGGTACCTGCATAAGAAGATGATATCTGTGTTGTAGCTGAGATATATATTCTGAATATATTCTTTCGAACCCCGACTGGAAAAGTGGTAACGGACTAGCATTTCTTTCCATAGATTTGCAAGCATGTCAGTTCACTAATGTAGAATTCGTCCGACACTTGGTACTATTTTACTTTGCCCCTGAATCAAGCTGAAATTTAGTAGAATAACTTATCTGTCGTTGAATAAGACCTTTCCAAGGATTCACAGCAATTTTCTATCATGGGCATCGCAGAGCCAGCATTTTCTAAATTTGTCCAGTTCATATCTTCATCTTGTATTATATCGGTCCCAGATCCACATTTGATCTCTGGTGATCCATATTGTGAGTCCATTAGTTGTCTGTTATTCTTGCAACACGACCTACCCATTGCCATTTCAGTTTTCTAATAGATTCTATGATGTCTCTGACTCCCGTTTTTTCCTTGTATACTGTGCTGTCTTGTGATCTCTCCATGTGAGGTTGAAGTCTTTTAATAAAGTATATATACTACACATAAATACAAAGGTTTTTGAAACTGAATTCATAATAAGTGCACAATGATCAAAATGTTGACTGACTTATAAAAAGTGAACTATAAATTACTTGCTTCAGAAAAAAACACCCTAATTCCCAAACTACAATAAACAAACGCACTCGTTATATATGTAACAAATCATGAAAATAGGCTATCGATTAGTGAACATTCAATATTCCTACCTCCATTAGTGTCTTAGTGACTGAGATTTTAACGGGCCGAGTGGAGACCGTTACCGTCGTTTTTCAGAATTCAAATGAATCTTACAAACACGTTTTATCAAAAAGAATAATGCATATCACTCAACCTTCGATAGTTTTCGATATGTGGGATAGTTCTGTGACCAATACATTTGGAATGAGCTTGGGTTCCAATTATCACTAATTTGTCTTGTTATCTGTCTCTATAGCAAATTGAAAATGCAATTAATCTGCAAGTCAAAGTGTGTGTATTAAAATTGATGTGTATATTCTAAATTTGAGGCCCTTCATAACCTATACCCAAAGCCCTGCACTAGTGTGATCCATCCCCATCATAACTGGGAACTCTGATTCTTGATTCATAAACTTCCGAGTCGTATCTCACATGGGGCAAATATTTTGTCTTCTGTGTCTTACGGAGTCAATGTGATGACCCAACGCCAAAGATAGCTTCACTGGGCTGAACACCTGTGGCTGCTTTGGTATTAACCGTAGCTCGGGGGAAAAGTGGATCCATGCCATTCTTGTACAATATAGACCGCACACTTCCCCTGACAAAATTAAACACAAAAAAGAATGTCGCTGGGTTTAACTCAATTCTAACTCTATTCGGTCTGAAAATGTGTACTGCAACTTTTACATCGTATGTTTAACAAAAGATCACACACACACACGTATTTATATATATATATATATATATATATATATATATATATATATATATATATATATATATATATATATATATATATATATATATAAACGCCACTACGGTAGCCTCCGTTGGTTTTTAGTTCAAATCAGATTAGGTGAATTTGGATTTTACATATCAGCTTGCAACCTCGATTTTGTTGAAAGGGAAAAGAAAGTCAACCCCAGTTTCAGAGCTATATCGAGACAAAATTTGGAGTTCAGCAACAAGGAAATATAAAGAAATTATGAGTGAAAATATGGGAACGGAAAATAAAGATCATCTTCTACAAAACTCAGTCGGGACATTTAAAGCAAAAAAAAAAATATCAGTTGCAGCTTTATATGCGTTTGGATTTTTTCAATTCATATAGAATCAAGATACCCTCAACAAAATCACCATTTTTGTCTTATATCACGTGAAGATATTTTAACAATGTCATTTTATTCTCATAATCGATGGCGATATATCCCGTAGCGTCAATTTTCCTAATTGAAGGTTTCACATGAATAAGATCAATGCACCAATAACTATAAAATTAATAGACCAAGCAGAGATTTTAAATCACATAATAATCATACATCTTTTTTCGAAGGAAAAATATTGGCATCGAATCAAAACTCTACCATCATTAATTGCCTTTCATAATGGACACTATAAAAGATAAAACTTTGATCAGATGTTCGAATGTGTCGATTAAAGACTATGCAAACCTTTTGATGCAGCATGAGTTGATAAAATTCCCCTGGAATTGTTTTTCATGACAAAGACTTAATCCCTTCGTCCTCAGAATCTCAGCACCATAAATGAAAAGTTTTTACCTACAAATTTGCACGAAATATATTCTTCTCAGTTTCCACAATTTCCATGATATTGTATTCTGGCGATGCAATGCATAATACTTACAAAGTGTATTGGATAGGCCTACGGTTGATATTCTCATCTTGTCGTGATTACTCTTTCTTTTGATCTATTATACGATACCACCTGGTTTTTGTTCCTGGATAGTGAGTGAAATTTTCTGATTTGCTCACGTATAAAAAGTATGTAAAATTATCATTACTATTCCCTCCAAACATTGCTTTTGTGTCAAGGATAATGATATTGATAAGCAACTGTTTTTTTTTCTGACTTTATGAGATTAAAATGTTAAAATTCGTCGAACTTGAAATAAATAGATTTCAAAACATCACTGTCCAGGTTGCAAAAGTTATGTTTGAAGAGAATAAATGACAGTCTTCATACTTTTCGGGCGCAACCAATGAAATCGGTACTTATTAACCAGGAACAAAAAAGATATTGCACAGTGTCAGGAAACCATTTAGAAAAAATAATAATAATGCTGGGATATCAATGCTGAACAGATTGTCTTTTATGCTTGATTATTTAGGCCCAGCTTAGATACCAATTCTTAGCCTATAGAACATGGAAGTATTTTATTGAATGTTCAGAAATAACTTTTATGAATATATCTATTGCTTTGTTAGTTTTTCCTACTTTTGAAAAAAAATCTTCAGTCAATGCAATTATCATTTCTTGGCCTAATCTCTCAGATCTGTCCATAAACTAGATATACTTATACAGAAGTATATACAGCTTTCAGATAAGAAAAATTGAATTAGATACATGACAGCACTACTTCCTAAATAGGAAGTTAATGAAGGACATGTGATCAAAACCATCTAAACTTATTAAATATATGGCGACAGTAGTCTAAGTCAGAAACGCATACTCTAACCTGGCAAAGATTTGAAGATACTAGTTGCATCTCCTTTTCTTCAGCTTCCTTATTTGAGCGTTCTATGTTGAATTCTGAACAAAATTAAAAGAGAAAACGTTGTATTGATCGGTAGTGGATGTGGCGCCGACGAATCCCCGATAAAAACGAAACAATAAATCCTTAGCTGTTTTTTAGATAAAGCTGGCTTTTTTTTCCATGCTTGGTAATTTGTGATTATTGTCTCAGGACATCAAAATAGCAAATAACTAGTTTGCCTGAAGAAAATGGACAACTGACAATGGATAAGGACAGAGTTGTGAGATGTGCCAAACATTGGGAACAATTTGGCTTCAGAAAAAGCTACTCAACCAGCGACCATCTCCATTCAATAAAACAAGTAAAAGGGAAAGAGAGGCAGAATAAAGATTTCCACGAGCTTTAGCATTTTTTTCATTTTAAAAAGCCTTTAATTCAATGGGGATCCCCAAAGTCATTGCTGCAATAATACAACAGAGTGTAGACCCTGTATATGTGAGAGTATTGCAACATATCTACCGACACAGCAGACCCTTTATCAGGCTACATAAAAACTCTGAGCCCTTTCAACAAGAAAAAAGAATGGGACAAGGTGACATAAACTCAATCAACTCTTCACATATGTCTTGAGATGATGTTCCAAAACTCAGAATAGGAACACAGCAGATGAACCAAATCAAACAAGACTGAGAAAACAGCTCAGCAAAACAGATATTATGTACAAAAATCATGTGAACAAAGGCGCAACGATCGAAATCAAATATGCAAAAGCTGGAGAAAGTAGACCACGACATAATCCTTAGACAGTGAATCTCCATGAAATTATCAAAAGAAGAAGAATTCAAGCGAAGAATCACAATAAGTTGACATTTTTTTGGTAGATAAAGCTCGATTTTCATGAACAAAAGAATCCAACTACCCGTCCGATAGTCACATATGGAACTGAAAAACAGAACTTTACCAAAAAGATTGACCTGCAAACTGAGAGGTATGCAACGTGCACAGGAGAGAATCATGCTCAACCTCACGTGGAGAGATCATAAGATAGCACAGTGTATAAGAGAAAATGCAAGAGTCCGGGACATCATAGAAACTGTCAGAAAACTCCGATGGCAATGTTGAAAGAATAGCAGAAAATTTCGGGACATCAAGACTCAAAACGTGGATCCCCAGGGATCAGATGCAAGGCTGTGGCCAACAGAAAGTGTAATGCAACTTCGGGTGTTTTGTGCCATTGAGTTAAATTCACATACTGTAAACTGACTGGAAAACGGAAAAAAGGTCACAGCGTTATGTGATATATGAAGTCCAAGTGAGGGTGACTAGAGCCATAGCCAGTATAAGGGCATTACTTCTTCACTTTTGCATAACTTCTGTTCCTGAATCTGATTTTTGTTCTTTTGGTGCTGGAAGTTGGAATGATAGCTGACTATTCACTGCCGAAAAATTACCTACTGCAATAAATTCAGGCATAGAGATCTCCTCCACTATCCAAAAGTATATTTTTCCCGTGAAAAAGAGATATTTTGTAACCTCATATGGCGTAAGGCAAAGAAATGATTACGAATAATTTATCTGGGATCCAGAATAAGATACTGATATATTTTAGCTGAGATTGAGGTGATGGGAGATACGGGAGACTAAAACGTTGGAAATAGACGAAGAGGGTGTACACTTCCTCAATAAATACCACTGCGAAAAAAAAAAACGTTGGTTCGCAAGTCTTTTTTTTTTTCGTGTGAAAATAGACAGTTTGAATTCCTCTCTATTCAGTTTTATTATATCTTGATATTCCACATATATTTTGTATGGATATTAAGCACTCCTGATGTAAGAAATTTTCCATGAATTTATGTATATATATATATATATATATATATATATATATATATATATATATATATATATATATATATATATGTATATATATATATATATATATATATATATATATATATATATATATATATATATATAAGTGTCTGTGTGTGTATGATCGTGTAAAGAGATATAAGGAAGAAAATGATTGATCAGTGGAGCAATATTGGATAGATATTTTACTTCGATAATCAAATGTCATACTGTTAATCTCTTCCCAAGTGATCGATTAATTCTCGGTTTTCGACGAATAACCCAAGTGACATTTCAGCCATAGATGGTAATGTGATTTTGGCTTATCGAATCGCAAGATATGGCAACCACTTTTTTTCGATATCCTGCAGGAAATGTCTTTCTCTTTATGTATCATCATTAACCAGCAGCAGCCGAAGAGGGAGCTCCTAAAAGTCCACTGCTGGACAAAAGCCTCGGTCTTGCCATATCTTACCAGCAAACCCTCCAATCTCGTCTCTCTATTTTATGTTTGGCCATTCCCAATGACGTTTACCGCCACTCATCGATTTGCCTAGTATCTTTTTTCATTTTGCAAAGTGCCCAGTCTATCTCTATTTTTGTTGCTCACTTAATTGAATGATGTCTTTCACTGTTGACATATATATCTTGATATAGTAAAGAGTTATTGTTCAGGGTTTCAGCCCTCTAGATCTATTGGCACAACTCTAAATGAATTGACTGACTCACTACAGGAGCAAAAATATAAAGATTTATTCCTTTCTGTGTCCCAAAGAAGAATGTTCTTTGAACATTACCCCAAAGAAAGTAGGTTTTTAGTGGAGTTTGAATCCGCAAAGTATGTTTATCTTGATTTAGTCATTTAGCCTGTAGCTGCGTCCAAGCTCGTTTTAAATATCAGCTTATTTTAGTGATCACCATCCAATAAAAGGAGAGAGGAGTAAATCATCAATTGATCATCCCTGACACTACCAAAAGACATTAATCACATAACAGTTCCTATTGAGTGACTAATCTATTTAATATTTTACACAGGATAATGACTGAAGCTAAGGGAGGTTGCTTGAATACCGTTGTAATAAGTGGACAGCTAGACTTTATACACACACACACACACAGTAGTTCAGCTGATGGAGACAAGTGAAGCAATTTAATTTAACAGAATGTTTCCTGATTAAATGTCTCTAAGATGATCAAATTCTTTAGGATATAGAATGTTTAGCTTAATGATGTATACATACAGTCAGAAAATTAGGAACTGACATATATATCGTGATGGTCATACTTACGACCGCAGAGTAGAGGGATGAGGAATTCGAATGCACTATTTTGAACTGCTTACCGATGACTCTGCAATCACAGTAGGTAAAGCAGCGACGTTTTAAGAATGCTTCACGTTTCAAGACCCACTTTCAGATATTAACTGTTTGATATGATAACACACACATACACGTATATATATATATATATATATATATACACATATATATATATATATATATAATGGAAATATATATATATATATATATATATATATATATATATATATATATATATATATATGTATATATATACAATTATGCAGTAAGTTTGAGTCCAACAGATTGTGATACTTGTACAGACATTTTATTTGCAAACATATTCGTCTGGCACTGGATTTATCGAGTTGTAGATCAAACATATATATATATATATATATATATATATATATATATATATATATATATATATATATATGGAGAGAGAGAGAGAGAGAGAGAGATTAAATTAAAAACAGTGTAAAACCCTCAAGGGTTTGAAAATATTTTATAACTGATTTTATGCTATTTTTGCAAACAAAACCAAATCAAATTATCACAATATATTCATTGAATTTTAATGGAAAGGTCTGTTTACATTGCCATAATCATTAATGTTCTTGGTAACTGCTTTGATAAGATAGGTAACAAATCATTGACACCATAATATGCAAATTTTGGGTTTTGGTTAGTAAGACGTTAATAAAGATGTACATGGTCTACAGTCCTAGTCATCGACAAAAACGTTTTTGTTCACAGCAAAACTACCAACGCTGGCCTAAATAGAGAAATAAATCCTTTTATGCTGACATACTTTTGCAATTATGTATGTTTGAAATGAAAGGTGTAGCTACAATTATTGATAGGAATGAAAACATAACGTGATGTTTTGTGCCTTGCAAAGTCACCGATATTGGCTTTTGTAAAGATAAATACATTTTTATGTTCACTTAAGAACATAGCGTGACGTGTTTTATGTATCACAATGCAAGTGACACAGCCTTTATATAGAGTGATATCACATTATCTGGTATATTTAAGGGCTATGTATGCAAGATGAGGAAAGTGTATCTTGTCTACACGATTAAAAGTGAACAAAAACATAACGTGACATGTTTTGTGCATCACTAGGCAACAGGAACTAGCTTTTATGCATATAGACAAGCTGCATCTATAAATGCTCCAGCTTCTCCCAAAATGAACGACTGAAATTTTGGCCACTGTCAGAACGATTCTTGATCATATATGTTCGGTATTCAGAAAAAACAACTGGATATTATTTCTTTTCGACAGAATAATTAATTCTATGGACAAAATTTGGTGAAAAAACAGTTTTTTCACCTATCAGATAGCATCACTATCAGCTGATGTATCGAAAACAAAAACTGAACTTGTTTATAAAGCTTAATAATTTCCAATTGAGTAGCGCTTTATTACCAACATTCATAAATGAGTGTAATGAATTCAATCACCAAATTACTACAATGTACATTGAAGAAGTATTTGGCTTTTCTAGCCATGTGTTTTGTTCATTAATGTACCCGTAATTTTCAACAATACGATGTATTGCATGTAAAAATATTTCAATGGGAGAAAATGGCCAAATTATGTCTTTCTAAAAGAAAAAAATTGTTTCCGTTCGATTAGCCTTTGTCTTTACCAATTCTGTGGCAGGATTGTTGGGTACCGTAGAATATTTCATCATGAGTGAGCCAAGAGCGAAGTTGATTAATGGAGTCCATCCTTTTTCAGGCTTGTTTTGCATCGGAATTGTCTGTCTCCTAGATTGGTTTCCAACTTTATAGGGATCCATGTCTGCCTTACTATTTTATTTGGTCATAGCAGTAGAGAGATGAGATGGATTCACACATTTAGACGTTGGGTGAAGTGAACACAAACAATCTCAGCTCACCGATTCTGTTCTCTGCGTCGTTAACTGTTTGACCAAAAACCTATAATTGCTGTTTTTATCTTTCGTCTGCACAAATCAGAATAACAGGTCTGGTTAATCACTAAATCGAAGCAGTCACTTGACAAATGTATTTTAGCAGCATGCTATATTGAGGATGATCAATAAAAATTGGAAAAGCCGGGATCGATGAATGAGTTACTTCGCTTTTAGTTGGGTAGTGAGCTTTGAAGAAGTATGATTTCCAAGGAAACAGTCGGACAAAAACAAAGGGATCAATTAAGCATAAATTTACATTATAGATTGAACCTGATATCAAAAACCTGTTTAAGTGGATGGAAAAGGGTCAAAAAGAAAAAACATTTTCGTAGACTTAATAAAAAGAACATGTCGAAAATCCCTTCACTCTTGACTCCATTGTTGTGACCTATACGCGTGATACATACGTAGCGAACCAGTCGGATCAGCCTGCTGCTTCAGTTCTATCATGGTTTCGTTTGAACTCATACAGCCAGACTTATTTGAAAACTGAAGTACCCTATTTGACAGTTTTGGTGACAGCTATGATTGATGGTTTCTAAAATACAAGTTCCAAACTTAAAACAGAATTCATATATCTTTCAGCCTCATTTTTGATATGGAATCTATTGATGACAGTTTCTTTACGTGGTTTCTAACACTGTTTTGTGGAAGATTCCTAATGAGGTAGTGTATGTTAGTTTAGATTTAACCGATATCTAGCATTCATTCGCAGTGATCATTTTCTTTGCTTATTTTTTTCTTTTTTGATATCCCTAACTTCAATATTGAAAAAGTATGACAAGCGATCAAATGAGAAATTATGAATCAAAAGAAATAGTGTTTGACAATAAAGATTCTAATCTTGGATCTGCACTTAACGTTCTCGTTATTGTCCATTAAAAAAAGTTTTTTATCTGATTATTGCTGTGTGCTAAAAGGGAGAAACCATCGAGAGAATCTGAATTCCTGGCTCGATAACTTCGCGATTGTGTAATTCCAAATAATAAAAAAACATACGAAATAAAACAAGATCTTGGGAACCAGGAATATTACAAGAATATTTGAAAAAATATTTTTGTTTCCAAAATGCATTTAAATGATCGTCAAATTAAGTAATTTTGTAAATACTATTTCAATAATGAATATTTTTTTTTAAATACGTTTAATTACACTGTCAGAGGCATAATCAAGGCATAATCAAATTATTTTGGTTAAACAAATATCTAATATCAATTAGCCGTTTTAATATTACTTTGATTTTCTTGGGCTTTAACATAATGGTTCCCAAACTTTTCATTAGGGAGGATTCCTTTTTTTTCTTATTCAATTTTTCCATGGATACTATGTTTTTATAAGGCCTGCCAAACACCGAGCTGACGGATCCCCACAGTGAAACTGCCTTGGACACCAACCATTGAATTGACTAAACAAACTACAATCAGCTATTGAAAAAGGACTGATAAAGACCAATGCATTGGAAAATAATGTTTGCAATGACAAATTTATTGATATTCGTTTATTTTGAAATCTGCACCGAGTATTTGCATACCATCTATTACAACTTGGATTGTCTCATGTTTTTTAAACTTTATTTTCTTCTTTTATCGAAAGGAAGAATCATCAAAAGACTTGGAATTGGACACATTGAATAAATGCTACAAGGGGAAGTAACTCGGTACTTGGCAATTTCAACTAAAGAAAGAAGAGAATGCTAACAATTTTCCAAAAGAATGCTTGAAATTGTTTGAATGATGTTATCGACAATCTTAATTGCGATATTTCATTGCCGGACGTTTATTGCGAAAACTGCGACCCTTGAAAGTTCAATCAAATGAAATGGCCCTCTTGAGAGAATGTCGAAGTGAAATTATTCAATAAAGAAACATGAAACAGAATATTACGTCTTTGAAGAGGAATGAAAATATGACGGCTTGTCTACTCAATGACATTGTTTTCCGTATGAAATTATTGATTGTCAGTTCTTCTGAATTCAATTCCATTCGGGAAAAAAATTGAAAATGTTTTAAAAACCGAAAGAAATGGGCTCATGGGGTTGATACTTAGTTTACTTTTGTGAAAAAGAGATAACTCATGTTAATCTTGAAATAAAGTGAGGGCTTCATCCCCATATAATTAGGCGATAAAAAAATGCATAGCTGCCGCTGGGTCAAACTCCTCTGAGTTATTAGAGGGAAATAATCCTTTGCATATGTGTATGATAAATTTGTGTTAATACCGAGGACTAGTCAGTAAAACAACCTATTGGTAATCATTTGTGCGTGAGTTCAAATCATGGTAGAGATTATAAATTTTACAGATCAATTTACACTCCCAATTTTGATTAGGATTGTTCTTCTTTTTCTTGATACGATAGAAAAATAAAAGTCAACACAAGTTTTATAGTGTGACAAAAACAACGTCATTTTTACACAAAATTTTAACATCTCACAGACTCGCCCACTCGTTTGTAAGAAAAGATACGACACAAATAAAAACCAGTTAATTTAATCAGAGAAATGACAATACATGTGTTTATTCCTGTTTTTCTTTCATTTGGGGGATAATCCTGCCTGCTTTGGTTCATTTAGAGACTGATAAAGGTTATTTCCATTGAATGCACATAAACTAAGGAAATATCGGTTTATTGATTATCAAAATGCTATCCAAAATGTTCCTTTCTCCGTCAGGTTTCATGCCTTTTGACGATGGATGACACAGAAGTCTACCACTTTTTCCTGTCCACTTCTTTTTGTAGTAGACATTTATCCCGCAAGCGAGTCCTTTCTTTGATGTTGTTTTATCTGTTTTACTCAACGAGACCACTAATTCTTTTTCCATCGATACAACCTTCTAGTAATGTTCTGCAGATGGTATTCACTCTTATTAGATGTCCAGAATATCTCAGTTTTATTTCCCCTCAAGATGTTGGTAAGATTTCTCTTTACATACTTTCATCTTTTGAAGTACTTACTCGTTTGTTGTTTTGTCAGTCCGTGACAATTTCAGTACCTATCTCTATGACCAGCACCAAAATACTTGTAAATTTTTTTTCATGTGTTTTTGTTACTGTCTATGTCTCTGCTGCACAGTACAGCGTCGTGCAAAACACGTGAAGAGATCTAAAACGTCAATAATGTTTTTAATTTCAATGTCTTGAAAATGTTTTTGATAATATATATATATATATATATATATATATATATATATAATGATTGTGCCCTCCACAGATAGCTGTTTTGTTGAATTACAACTCTTCAGCGTGGCTATAGACTATCCATTATGCCATCAAGTACCACGAGGTAGGATTGAAACCTTTGCTTCAGACCAAGAGGTTGGCATCTCATCTCTGCCCTACGCAGAACTGGACAGTGGTTAAATTCAAGCGGTATAATTACTCATGTATAATTCCTCATCTACCTGAATGCTCTTTTCATACGCTGGAAGAGCATTGCATAAGCTTATAATGAACACTACCTCACTTAAAGAGTGCTCAACCCTGAATAAGGGAGTATTAATGATAATACTACTACTACTACTACTACTACTACTACTACTACTACTAATAATAATAATAATAGTAATAATAATAATAATAATAATAATATATAAATATATATATATATACATATCGGGTAGGGGAGTTTTGATTTTCTTCGAGTGGGAAAATTATTTTCTTTGTGTGCTAGTCATTATCAACATTTTCAAATTCTCATAGCAACATTGTGCATAACATTTCAACGGATATCTGGTCTCATGCCATTCATTTCTTATTGAATTTTAACGTTCAGCACGTTTATTGTCCATGACTTGTTAACATGGCCTTATGCTTCAAATAATCCCCCAGAAAAATATCGGGAGTTGTTAAATCCAAATTTAGCATCATAGATTCAGATGCAGGTGGTGTTTGCACATTCACGTAGAAGGAATGTGGTTTAAACTTTTTGATTGATGCTATGCAAAATGGTGAAATTCCATTATTCTAGTTCATTTCCAAGTCGTGTACTTCTTCGTGATGAATTCCCACGGGTTTCTATACATATTTGAGGAGTGGAAAGTCAAAATGAAATATTGATATAAAAAAAAAATATGATTATCTTAAACTCATATGCGACTTTTGCGCTACGTGGTCTAAGATACTGCATACTTAGCATTTCAAAATGATTTTTTCTATCCGAGAATGATGTTATTCTTTATTTATGTTCGAATGCATAGCTGCAAACGTTAGTGGCATATGTAAAAACACACCAGATACATTACAAAAGTGCTGACCAGCCTATTTGGAAAAGTTGAAGACTTCCAAATATCATCCCTCAGACACAGCAGAAGAGTGAAAATATAATGAATGCTGATTCATTACATTCAGTGGTTATGACAATCCTGTCGAAAATGTTTACAAAAGAATAAAATGACTCTCAGAATTTAAAACGATAATATCTTTCGTAGAAGTTGATACAAACATATGAGTCTGAGGAATCGGAGTGCAACAAGTAATTAAATGCAAAAATTATAAATAAAAACAACCAGGGTAGAGTCTGTTCAAAAAGTGCGTCTTCGGAAAGGGACTCCTCTTTATATGGTATGTGGTGCAGCTTGCCATAAATGTCATGTGAAAAGAAATTGCCCGTTGTTTGAAAGTAAGTCCAGAAGCATGTCAGGTATTTCTCTTCAGCGCTGCCAAATTTGAATATTTCGAACCCAAATATATACCTCGAAAGCGAAAGTCAAGGGAGATAAATCATAGAAACCGAAGAGAGATCCATGTACTTTTCTGTTTATTCATTCTCATTTATTGAGTATCGCTGGCCCAAACAACTTCAAACATAGCACAGCAATGCTGCTTGAGCAGAATAATATATTTGGCGGATCTTAACCTTTTAAATGGCCAATTGTGATGCATACACACAGAGACACACACATTTCTTCGGTTGTATTTTGATATTACTGTTCTCTCTACGATGGCAGAGACCAGATTATCAAATGTGACGAACGGTGCAAATGAAAATAAACTGAAATACCTTTTCCAGACCAAAATAGACTGTACTGATTCAAATTAATAAATGTATATACCATATTTTCCGACTGATAAAATAGAATTTGTCCCTGGAAAATGTTTGATGATACGTCCGAAATGTGATGATTAGCTGTGATAGAAAAGAAAATGACACCGGTGTCTTTGACTGGCTAATGCAGTAAACCATTAATTCCCAAAATAATTTCTGATATACATCTTACAAATTATAGAAAGCATCTTACCTCTTGTAGTATCTCATCAGCCAGGGAATACGCCGAATACGACTCGGTTGGAAAATTCTGTTATTTTTGTCACTTTCTTTTTTGTATAAAAGTATGATGAAACAGAATAAGAACGTTTGCTAAGTGGTTGTGTAAAACAAGCTGGTGCACTTCATTTACTCAGACAATCGAAGGCGTTTCGGTACACAAAACATCGATCCTCCTTGTTGATGGGTCTGCGTAGCTGCAGGCCATTCAGTGTCCATGCTAATCAATCTCCATGTGAGTGCCGGAATTGGACCTTGTATCAATGGAAGGTAGTCTGGTTCAATGTATCTCGCTTCCTTCTAAATGATATTGACAGCTGTTTAAGTGTGAGCTGTTATCCCACGGATGGGGCGATGGCCTCATCATTATCATCGTCATCATCATCAGTCTTTTAACGTCTGTCGTTGGACATAGACTTTCCCCAGGATTCGCCACGATTCTCTATCATTGGCGTTGCGGAGCCAGTATTTCTTGAATCTGTCAAGTTCATCCCTCCATATTGTGTTCTGTCAACCTTGGTTTCTAATGTGATCTCTGAGGATCAGTGTTTTAGACGTGATGTCCATTGGTTGTCTTTCATTCTTGCAACATGGCCTACCCACTGCCATTTGAGTTCTTAAAAAGTTTTTATGATGTCACGGACACCCGTTTTCTTCCTTTTCGCACGTTGCATACTTCTCAGTTTGTAGGCCTGTCTCTTGGTTAGGTTCCATGTTTCAGCTCCATAAGTGAGGATGCACTGGTTGCATACTCTACTTTTTAGGATTATTAGGATCATCTGAATTTTGAAAGATGAGCTTGCTCTGCCGAAGGCTTGCTATTCCGAAGTGATTCTTTGCTTGATTTCTTCCTCTTTTGAGGGTCTCATGGGGATTCGTTGTCGTAAGTAGATGTAGTGGTCTATCTTGCCGAACTTTGCATCTTCTATCTTTAGTGCTATGTTCTTATTCTCAACATGATTATTTCACATGATTTTCGTTTTATTGAAGTTAATGTGTAGGGTGACTTTTTTTGCTTTCTCTGTTTAGATCATCTAGCATTAAGTTTTATCTTTCCTATGGAAAGTATCTTGTCACGTAACACCTACTTCAACATCATTAAAGAAAAGATATTCTTCTTGATGGCAATATTTTCATACTGTTGCAGAGAGACGTTCCATAAAAACAATACATCTTGCCGAAAAGTGCAAGTTTTAGGGAATGATTTTACGAACATGAAGGAGACTCAACCGTCTTTTCTTTTGGAAACTGAGCTCCTCAGGTCCCTATTCCATTGAGCACTTATTAGATGTTTAAATCCGATAGTTACACTCTGCAGAACTTGCACCACGTCACTTGCAACAGAAGAAATATTCCTTCCACAATATCCTTGGGGAAACATTTAGAGTTTTTTTCAATCCATGCCTAATTAGGTAAAAGCTATTTTGCAGGCCCAAAATGTTTTGGCTCAACAGTATATATATATATATATATATATATATATATATATATATATATATATATGTTTGTATTTAAAGAGAAGAAGAAAAACAAAGGGAGAGAGGGTAGAATAGATAGTGATAGAGAGAGAGAATACGATTTCAGTCACATCAAATCAATTCAAATAAGAGTCTTACCTGATGAATTTCTTCCATTATGAAAATGTTTGTATCAAAAACGGTCAACATAATCGTCACAAATACTGTCATCTTACGTTTCTTCGGTTTTCAAATTGGTTCAGCTGATTGGCAATGTATTTTATGTGTGTATCACATGTACATTCTGTACTATTAAGGGTAAAGGGCTGAAATTCGAAACATTACTCTTAATTATGTTAGAGAAGTATTTTAACGGTTCTTCCATTTACAACGTACATGTATGCTAAACTAGTTCTTTTTGCATGCCTAGCTTTGTTTATGCTAATTTTGATCAAAATTTACACATTTTACTTAGCGAATAGAAGGCAAGGCAAGTAAACTGCTCATTGATCGCTCTTTCCTCCGAATGTTTTGATTGATCACCTCTAACATGGCATGTCCCTAAATGACATCAGTCACATTACATTTTTTTTCAAATCAATTGAATAAAAAGCAAAAAATAGTTTCAAAATCTGTATTAGACTGTAGAAAGAATATGATTGTCCAATTATCTAATATTTTTTGTTGTTCATTCATTAAGGTTCATATATATATATATATATATATATATATATATATATATATATATATATATATATATATATAACCAACTCAGTAGTCCAATAACCTCTGGTGATCTAGATTGTGGATGGATCAAGTAAATATAATTACATCAATCTTTTTATAGTTTTTGTACTTACAGTGCCGACTGGCTTCGTTAAGGATGTATTGTTCAACTTCATTCGGGTTATACAAGTGTCAGACAGCGATTCTGAAGAAAAAATATTGTAATGAACTTCACTTTCCCAACTTTGTAATCCAACTACGATTCACGAAATGTATGTCTGTATGTAAGTACATTACTTAGGAACTGCTTGGAATATAGCCATAACCTTCCCAATGTTTACAAATGGGCTCCCAAGGCACCCGTTTCACGAATTATCATTTCTGAATTTAAAAAAAAATATTTAGTAGGGTATGTTTTTACACTCACTGAGGTCATCTTTATTTGATGTCTATTTATCTACCTATCTATCTTACTATAATTCGCCTATTTTTCTCAAATCAACGCATATGATAAGATTATATGTCATTCAAGATTTTATGATGGTGTTTTTCTTCAAAAAAAGTAGTTTAGATCGATGATTTCTTATTAGAGTAACGGGTCGTGAATCGCATGCCCATCGGTTGTCCGCCATTCTTGCAACGTAATCAGCCCACAGCCAATCAAGATACCTAATGGATTCTATCATGTCCCTGACTCTTCTCATCACCTGAATGTATTGTGCTGTCTTATGGTCTCCCAATGTGATGCTGAGCATGATTCTTTTATGTGTGTGTTGCATGTTTTTCTATTTGCAGGTGTATCTCTTGGTTTGGTTCCATGTTTCAGCTCCATAATTGACTATTGGGAGGATGCATCGGCTGTATAACCTATCAATGGGATCTTCTTGTTTTTGTAGGTTTGGCTTGATCGGCCAAAGGCTTACCATTGTAAGGTTATTCTCTGCTTGATCTTGTCTTCTTTTGAGGGATTGCGTGGAGATTTGTTGTCCTAGGTAAACGTAGTAATCTACTATCTCCAGTTCTGTGTCTTCGATCTTGATCTTTGTGTTCTCATGTGATCCAAGACAGTGAAGAATACCATTAAGGTATCATTCAATAAATACCGAGTTCAAATTTATGATCTCTTATTAAGGCTTCCCACAGGAACTAAATGAAGAACCTGCCCTTTGGTTAGGTCTTCATGCTTGTAATAGATTGTTGTCATCAATTCCCCTCTACTGAATTCGTCCGTGTCAAAATGGAATTGGTTCGTGTCACTGCAAGTGAATCAAATTGAGGGCAGTGGTCATGCTTGGTCTTACAGGTGCTGGGTATATCTGTCAAACATACCAGCTTTGTGTCCTAGGAATCCTGCAGGGGTTCACAAAAGTATTGCTGGGGCTCCAAGGAACATGCAAACTGTTGATCAGATATTAACACGGTAGTGAAGTTAGATTATTTGATCTTTGTCAGATACCAAGTGTGTCCAAAGTATGTTGGTGAACCTCAAAACGGAATTACGACGTCATTCTAGATCGTCAGTTGTGCTGCTTATGTCGTATCTAACTGAATTCATGGTGTGCAATAGAAAAAATTTAAAAAAACAGATCGATGGCTTTTAACTTCATTATTGCGGTAGTGTCTAAAAAGTCCATTATAAAGTTGTTTTTGGGAGCCTTTGTATAATTCTTTGGAACCTTTTTTACACTGTCTTCAATTACCAAATTTTACACCTGTAAGACCAAAAATGACTTTTCCCTACAATGCTTACACTAATATGATAACATTTTATTCCGAGACTGACGAATTCAAGCAGACCTGATGATATCTTACTACTATAAGTTAAAAACCTGACTAATTCAAAACGTGAAAAATAACATGAACCAAAACAATCATTGACGACGATTTCATGAAGTTATTGGTTGGAATTAGATTTTATAGAGAATTTATCAGCTTTTTATAAAAGATATTTGCAAGAATGGCAACTGAATTAAAAAAAAACAAAAAAACAGGGATAAATAGATAGATAGGTGAAATAGAAAGATATATAGATAGATAGATAATTAAATATGGACAGAATGAGGTTGCTAGACGGATAGATAGATAGATCGATAGATAGATAGATAGATAGATAGATAGATAGATAGATAGATAGATAGATTGATAGATAGATAGATAGATAGATAGATAGATGTAAACTGACGGTACGTTCTCGTTCTGTAGTATTAGTAACAAGATTAGTCATACCACCGGAATACACGTGTAAAAAGGCGACTGACCCCCTACGGCTGACTGAAGCATCTATAGAGAAAACTCCAATAAAACCTGAGACCTTGGGCCCCCCGCGCATTTTCGTGCCACTTTGGCGTGGGAGCGGCCCTGTACACGTCCCATTTCACTTAAAGATTTCTTCCTGCTGGTTAGGGAAGATGTTCTGCGACACAACTTTCCTATAGCCATGGACACCCCCCTCCGATTTTTTCGTGTGAGAAACCAAGCAATTTATAATAATGGTAATGCGTTAATAAGATAGGTAATATTTAGACTCATACAATAGGTGTAAAATAAAGATGACCGTGATTTAAACGTGTTTTCTTCAGAATGATTGATTTCCGTCGCCCCAGACACCGATTTGTCACTGCAGAACTGTTTCTTTGAAAGATATATTG
Organism: Thysanoteuthis rhombus; assembly: GCA_963457665.1. Taxonomy (NCBI): domain Eukaryota; kingdom Metazoa; phylum Mollusca; class Cephalopoda; order Oegopsida; family Thysanoteuthidae; genus Thysanoteuthis; species Thysanoteuthis major. The sequence continues at coordinate 4,034,062 of OY735200.1, forward strand.
CAGGAAAGAAATTAGCAAAAGACCATCGGTTCGTGAGCAGATAAACATTTATCATGGGTGACTTGGTGTCATACGTTGATTGAGCTCAGGTCCTCGAACATTTCAACATCACTTCCTCTCTAGATAACTCTTGCTCTTTTTTTTTCTGTAAACTTTCCATCAGTTTTTTCTTTTGTATTTTTTACCATCTCTTTCCCTCTTCTTTCCTCATAAATGTCAGAATAAGTATTCAAGTGAATCGAGGCCGCACTAATTGAGTTAGAAAAAATGGAGACTTAAACATTTCATATCCATCATATCTAAGATAAAGAGAGGGAGTGAAAATTTCCATTCAAAAAGGTCTTTAGTAAGAGGCTCTCTTTACAATGTAAGTTGATGATTAATTGGTCTCTTAGTTCATATTGGCAGGGATAACACCTGCTTGAGCTTTTTTGTTTTTTTTTAAGATTCAGACTTTTTGGTGATCACCGCTAAAAAACAGTGAGAAAGATGATTCATTCATTGATCACCCTTTCTCTCAATCCTTAATTGATCACCCACAACATAGTGTTGCATTTGGAAATTAGATAAACCCACAATTCGAACCAAAGGAAAAGAGGGAAGCACAGACAAGCATCACAGAGCATCAGACCTTGATAGATTCTAACTAAAGTAAAAAGTGTGCCTCACTGGTAATAGATTCACCTTAGCTTTAATGGACGAACATTTAGTGTTACATCCCCGTATAATAAAAGTGATTGGTGGAACTATGTGGGAAAACGAATATCACCTAGTCGTTTTGGAAGAGTTAGGGGCAAAGGGAATAAATTGAGCTTGAAAGAGCCGACACGGAAAACTTATATCTAAACCCATCTGATTAGGACTAACATTAACGTCAGTTAGAAATTTTTTAAAAATTGTTTAATTTCAAAAATCAATTGAAATGGAGGACGTTTCAAAATTTGATAAACACCCTCTTGATTATGATGGTGGCACACAACTCTTTCCAGGAACGAAATATGTTGCATATGTGAATCAGGAAACCAGACAAAACCACTCCCAGTAGTAGCGTCTATCACTGAAATTTGTGAGATTGTTACTCTTATTCATCGTCTTTTAAGCCACAGGGCAGAATATAGTGATTTTTCCATGGCATACAACCAATAGACTTCTATTGACTAACTAATCAGACCTGTTCTGATTTCAGTTATTTTATTTTACTCTGTGTTCATCTCATCTAACTTTCCTCTTTTGTTCTCTCTCCAATTAATACCTATCTCTTTCTTTTTTTCTTCTTCTTTGATCCCCCTCTCTCCTTCTCTCTCATTTTTCTTTCTAATTCTGTTGTTTGTTTTCTTCAAACCCTTTCTCTTAATTTGACTCTCTTTAATTCAATTTTCTTTCTTCTGTCTTTCATTCTGTCTTTTTGACTCCTTTTTTTATCTCTTTGACACGCAGGCTCAGTATTTCTTTCTTTCTTTCTTCCTAATCACATGGATCGAACATTGGACAATAAAAATCACTGAGAGAAATTCAGGTAATTGCCATGAGTGAGGTTGTGTTCTTATTCATTGGACATTGAGCTATCTTTATGAAAGTCTGAAAAATAAATATAGATAGATATTAGGTTAGTACAGAAATAATTGTAGTTTTTCACCATAAACCTTACAGCAGTATACCGCAACTTTGAATAAATGAATAAAAGCTACCAATCGGAATAAATACCATCAGAATGTACCTATTTTGTTAACTAGAAAAGAAATCATTTATGCTTGAACCACAAAATACCCTGAAGACAGTTTGAGCTGCTATTCGGTTGTTGACGACTTTCCCCTTGCAGGAAGTGATGCAAATGCTCAAAAATATGGTAGTCAGTCAGAGAGAGATCTGGTTAGTAAGCTGGTTGAGGTACAATTCTATAACCAAGATTATTCAATTTCTGCTGGGTAATTAGCGCTACGTTCGGTCAGGTGTTGTCAGTGAGAAGAATTCTAGCTTTTCGATCGGACACTAGATGTCATAACTGCTGCATTTAGAGGTGCCTTTTTTCATTTCCTCTTGTTTGCTTTGATGGTTTCTCCAGGATGTAAGATTTTGCAGTGAGTGAGTCATCTTTACAACCACTTAATTGTAACCACCAAGCAGTGACTTTAATTTTCTTTGATGCAAGTTCTGATTTAGAGGAGTATTTTGTGGTTTCAGTTCTCTATACAGTCGTCGATTTTTGGGAAAATCCATTTTTTTTTGTATGTCATAAAAGATTGGTCGTTTTTTGCGAATAAATAGCTCAAAGTAGTCCCCATTAAGGCGATTTTTCCTCCGTTCACTGACTGTGACTTCCATTTGCCGAACCATATCATTTCCTAGTAGGTGTAAATGTAAAACAATTGTTGAATGGTCAACATTTACCCCTTTTGCAATATCTTGTGTTGTTTTGCGTGAATTTGCTTTAGTAATGGCCTTCAATTGGATGTCATCAATCACAGAAGGACATCTATGACCATGCTCTTCGTCAAGTCACTCATCCATGTTTTGAAATACTGGGAAACAATGTACGTTCGTTGACGGCACCCAAACCAATGGCCGATATTGCAAGCAGCTTCCGCTGATTCACGTCCCATTCAGAACACACACAACGAAATTGCTTGAATTTGCTGTTTTTCAATCTTTGATTTGACAGTCTCAAATTAACCAAAATATGTTGTATCAAGAAAACATCCAGCTTAAATGAATAGAGTATCTGAACCGTTTTTAAAATACAAAAATCTGCTATTCCTTTTGCATAGACTAAATAGAAAGATGAATGTTTCTCATAATTTCTGTTCATTATTCTGATTTTTTGACTTCTTATTTCGAAACTACTTATTTTGCCTTCTTTGAATCAGAAAAAATCTGCAAGAATATACTACGTCTTTCTACCATCTCCTTTCTTCCTCTGATTTATGATGAATAACCGTAGCCATCAAAGATGGCGAAGCGATATGTTCGTGTGTTTATGTACAACTACATTTTGCTTGTTTTGCTTAGTTTTCTGCTCGTTTTATTTTATCTTATTTTATTTTTATTCCAGCGCTCCAAGCCACCATTTTGTCAACGAACTTGAAAATTGATATCAGCACTCCTGTGTACAATTTCTAGATTGTTTTTTTTTTTTTTTTTTCCTTTAAATGCTTTTCAGGGTCCTTATTTTGTTTTTTTGCTCCTGTTTGTTCCAGCACTCCAGGCCCGGCTGCTTTGTGTACAGAATTGAAAATTGGCTCTAATACTTAACTAGCCTTATTTTTAATAAGATCTTTTATTTTGTGAAAGAATTTGTTCTTTTGGGGTTTGAGTTTGAAGTGTTCTGTAATACCATCTACATCTTCCAGAAACTCGATTTTTCTATTCTTTTTTTAGATGATTTTCGGTGGAAAAAGCCAGATATATCATAAATAGAATTCATTCCAACTGTATTTATCCACCGATGGAATTTCTTTGCACAATTTTAGATTTCGATGCTACAGTTATTTGATTATTGACTGTGATATATTCTCCAAAATACAAAAACACTATTCTCTCGTAATTATCCTACCACGTCTAATAATTGCCTAAATCAATTCCTGTACAACACGAATATAAAATGAAATATTAACAGGTATAGTTATTCATTCCTTAGAGAGTATCACGTAACCAATATATTTTGACAGCGTGTCGTTTCGGTGAGAATTAATTAAAAAAACTTTTTCGAAGGGATGATCAACGAATTAAATTACTTCTCTCGTCTCTTGTTGGGTCGTGAACACTAAGAAAGTCCGAATTTTCTACAAGAAAAAACGTGAATATTACCAGACACAAACTATGGGACGTGTTTACATCGTAAATTGAATCCACTAATGAAATAATTATTGTGGTGAACTTTCCCCCAGACATGATAAGGGGAAAATGTTTAAAATTTCTGTCTCCTAGCTCTATTTTACGTGCAGCACTTACACAAAAATATATCCAGGCAGCCATACGAACTTATAAACTGGAGAAACCTAAGTTCACGTTAATTATGCTGATGCTGACATTCTGAGATCATGATTTCTCTTGCGTACGGATTCAATTTTACTTATGTACGGCGACAGAGAGATTTGGATCTCTTTTTTGTTTTTTTTCTGGAAATTTGACGATAATTTTACAAAAATAAAATCATGCAAATTCTTCACTTACAGATTTTAATAACTCGTTGTTGTGTAAGCGTTATGACATATGATAATATCATATTAAACCTGAACAAAATACAACTTTTACGGTTCGGCAAAATCAGAGAAAGAACATGACCTGAAAAGTTGAAATGTAAAGAAATTTAAAGACACACACACACACACACGCGCACACACACACACACACACACATATATATATATATATATATATATATATATATATATATATATATATATATATATATCCACTTCAACATAGCAATGCACTAACCATTGTGCTAAACAGCCTACTGATTCAGGGAAAGGCCAAATAACTTCTCCCAAATTTTCATCTTATTTATTACCAGTCCTTTTTGTTCCTCTCAATGCAACAGTATATATTAAGAATTTGACATTTGGGCCCAACAGTATGTATGTATATACGAGGAAATATATATTTTGTTCTGTAAAATAAAGGTCTTTCAAATAATTAGCCTGTGCACTCTTAATCTACGCACACACACATACACACACACACACTCACACATCTATCCATATATCTATATCTATATCTATCTATCTATCTATCTATCTACATCTATCTATCTATCTATATATATATATATGTATATTTAGCTAGATCTAAGGGTTTGCAGGATAATGATTGGGAAGGTCTTTATTTTACCTAAGAAAAGGATATTTTTCTTTATGATTTTCGTCCTTGTCACTGGTTTCAGTTGTCTAAATAATCAAATAGATCGAACATCATAAGGTGGAAATTTCTGATCGAAATTCAGCGAAAAAAACAGTCAGACATTGGGCTTATCACAGTACTGTCATGTATGCACATACAAAGACGTACACTTGAACACACATACACAGAAATTCATTTGCACACAACTGGATGGCTACAGACGTTAACAACATGACACTTGCACAACAGGGGAAAAATCTGTAAAGTTTTTTTTTCATAGCATTTACAATGACGCAATATGTACATTATTCGTCATTGGGCCCACGTTGAACCAATAATCAATTTATTCCAAAACACAGCGCAGCATTTCCCGCATGGAATATTGGTTTCACGTTTGCTGTATGACAAATGGCGAACATATTGAGTGATATTGAGTAAATACTGAAGAAAAAACATCTTTGAAGGTTTCACTTTCCAGTTTTGCAAGTTTTGTGTTGAAAACATTTGTATAAGGTTGGTGCAAAAATAGAAGTACTTTTTTCATTTCAAACTCTGATTCTTATATTGAATCAAACCATTATTTGACCATGTTCATGTGATATACCAATTTAAAGCGTGAATTTCACCCTCTTCCTCCCGGCTATAATATATCATGTTTATCTTAGGATGTCGAATCAAATATGGAAGAAAAGCAAATTTGAGTAATTTTGTTACATAAGTTCAGAATGGGACGAAAGATAGCGGAAACTACTCGCAATATCCATCACATTTAGGTTAAGAAGTCGTCAATAGATTCAAATCTCAATATCGATCCCCAAAAATTCAAAACAGATGAAAACATGGAAGATTGTTGACGTCCTTTTGTGATTGACAACATCCAATCGTAGCAAATTGTAAAAGTGGTAAAACTTTACGAATAGGTGTAACATGAGGTGAACGATGGCCGATCTTGGCATAAAAGACCTCTGAAAAATTAAATGAACTAGTCTACGGAAGTATACCACACTCAAATTACTTGCTTTGCTTTTTCAATCATTTTAACCCATTTTTATGAAGAGGGGCCTTCAATAACCAAAATTCATCTCAAACGCCTTCAAAGAATTCATTGGTTACAGAGTCTGATAATTTTATGCTTGTGGAATGAATCACGCCTTTCTTGTTTACAAAAATGAGTAGATTCTACGGGTTCCACTATCGATTAAAAACCTTTATTCAATGTTGAATATGAAATACTGCTATTAATTTTGCCTCAACCTAAAAATTATCTGAGCACAGCTGTACAGAAAGTGGCAATTTTTTTTAAGCGCTCTGTGTTTATAGTTAACAAGAGGTTACTTTCTGATTGTCTTTAACGTTTTCAAAGTAGATGAAAGCTCATTTTCTAACAGTAAAGAAGACGAATAATGACATTTATTAGATGAAGCAACAGAAACGAAGTCAACCATTTATTCATAATCAAAGCTATAGCTTTCTGTCCACCGTCTGCACGCATACATCTACAGCACAAATAATCACCTAGCCATCCCTGTTTTTCTCTCACTCACGATAAATATATATATATACATATATATATATATATATATATATATATATATATATATATATATATATATATATATATATATATATTGCAGGATCACAAGGGGCAAAGAATCTGTCCAAATATTATTTGCTTGTCAATCGGATGCTTACGACCATCACTGGTCATTATCGGGATTACATTCCCAAATCCAACGATTGTAGTTTCCCATAACCAATACTTTTTCCCAATGCAAAAGATAAAAACGATTACATAATCCGTAGACTATCTTCATCAAACCTTAGACAGCCAACCAATACTAGGAAACCTTCTACAAGACAGGAGCTGGTATCTTGAAGATCTTAAATGACATTAATCCCCCTTCTATCCCTCCGTCTTACTGACATTTGACTTTATTTGTCGAACCCAACAACATTGACGATATTACACTCCCGGTTAAGACTAAAAAATGGAAAGTTTGCAATGATGGATAGACGTAGAAGGAAGGGAGAAAGATTGATTCAATTCCTCTGTCATAAATCGACAAAAAGGACCAAAAAAAGAGAAGAAAGAAAGAAAGAAAGGAAGAAAGAATGAGAAGGGGAAAAATGGGGAGGACAGAAATGAAAGATGAAGGAAGAAAAAACGGGTAGAGGATAAGAAAGAGACATACAAAGAAAATTTGAAAGAGAGACCTGCTGGGAAAAGAGAAAAGAAAGAGGGAAACAAGAAAGAAAAGATGGAGAGCTATGGACTTAAGTTTTAAGTTCATAGGGGTGTGGATAATGGACGTGAATAGACTCAGCTTGTCGCGTTTAAACCAAAGTTGGGACAGCTTTTATCCAATATGCACTTCCGATAAAGACATTCATCCATCTCTTGGGAAGTGATGAAAAAATTGTGTTGGGTGAAATGAGGGGTGATTATTTGGTGCTTGTCTCCGAGTCTATTCCAGATATCGGAAGTACGCTGGAATGTTATATGTGGAGTGTAATCAGGGATGACTGAAGCCGTAACCAGCGTATGGACACTACTTACTGTATCAAAATAGAAATGTTTGAATATGGTCTTACTAAATAAGCATCTCTTCTGTTTGAAGCTCATTCGAACTCTTTTCAAGTAGTAGAAAAACAAGAGAATTCCATATTCTCTCCTCTTCCCTTGTCTCCCCTTTCGCTTCTTCGATTCCAAACTAAAAACTAAAAAGTTCAAGCAATATGATTCACAGGACTTTTAGGTTCAAAATTACCCAGAAATGAGTTATTTCAGCTAACAATCATCTGATCATCTTTTTATTTTCAGAGAGCACTTTGAAATTTTACCTGATCTCCATTATATAAACATTGCCAAAAGAGTTTTTGTTTCTATCTAGATTCTTCTTTAATACTCCATATCAATTGATTATTATTTTTGTTTTCTTGTCTGTTACCATATTAAATTGTCACGGCGATCTGCTTTTTGCTTGAATTTTACATTTACCCCATTGCAAAAACCTGTCGAAAACAGATAGCTTCTCGACTTCCCTCTCTCTGCTCACGGTATTTTTCTCATCCGATCGATTACGTAAACAGAAATAGTTCGTGTATGCACTGCTAAATCAATAAGGGCTAGGTGTGTGTATCATACACCTACTCCTTGGACTGTGTGGAGACATGTTTTCTCCTCTTCAAATATCTGTTTCTAATTTATAGAGGCTCACTGAATCACAAAGATACAATCTGGTGACAAATGAATGAGAAACCATTTTAGATTTTAGGAAGTGGACGGTGACATTTTGACTCGGTTAAATTAGTTATTGGAGAAACGACTGCGCCTATTTCAAGTTGATGTTGGTAACTGAAAAGGTGTCCTCGTTCGACCATACATACAGGTGAAAAAGTACCATTACTTCAGTGTTAGGTGTAGCAAAGGGCAGGAAAATCACCTCTAGAACGGGATACCAGAATTGAGTAGCCTACAATTTGGACCCAGCCCAACTCACTCCCCTCTCTCTCTCTCTCTCTCTCTCTCTCTCTCTCTCTCTCTCTCTCTCTCAATTGTTTTATGGAAGAAAAGTTTGTCAGCACCTAAAAATGGTTAAAATGGTACGCTGAGCAATTAGCAGTCATGGTCGTGGGATATATGATAGACAAAGATTTTGAAGACAGAGGATAAGGCGTGTGCTGTGTCTTTGATAGCTTGCCGCTAAACATAAGCTGAACATTCTTTTCGTTTTTAATCAGTTCTAAAGAAGGCAAAAAGGGATACTTCCAGTATTTAAATTCTACTTGGGGGTCATTTTTAGGGAAATAAACTAAAAAAAAAACTTGTATTACTGGAAGAATCCATTGTTTAAAATGATGGTTGTGATTTTTTTTCATCATGAAACCTTTTGCATTAAAGTGAAAGTGTACTTGTTTACAGACCGGGAATCGAGAGAATCACACGATTCATTATATGAAAAGAAGATAATCTACACTTTTTCTGTAAATGAACTTCTACAGATGTTTTTGGGTGGTTACTTGAGCAAGAAGCTTCTCGCTGGAGGATGGAAGTCTGTGTCATGCAATTGCAGAGTCTCGGCAAAAGCAGGTCTGATATTATATTGAAGACATTTCCATCGTCGAAATCTCCAGACATTTAGGATTGTCAGTGAAGAAACCATCCAGGATCACTCTACAAAACAAACCCAGATATGTTCCGTGTTTTCAATTTAAGTTTCTTTGATATAAGAGATTATTGCATATATAAAAAACAAACGAACCCCTTAATAAAAGCATTCCAAGATAAATTACTCTTCACATTACTCAACGGACATTATCCCCGCGGGTTTGATCATTTACATGGGCAAGTATTTCATTTCAACGAAATTTAACCTTGGCTGTACACTATACTATTACCAGGGGACGATTATATGGAGTTGAATATCCAGGGAATATTTCTGTAATAACTGAATTCGCTTCCTGCAAGGGAGAGAAAAAATTATCAAATGCAACAAATCTTTAACGATTTTGAATTACTTCATCATCAGTCTTTTAGCATCGGTCATTGGACATAGACCTTCCCCAGGATTTGCCACACTTTTCTATCATGGGCGTCACGGAGCCAGTACTTCCTGAACTTGTCTAGCTCGTCTCTCCATCTAACATTTTGCCGGCCTCGGTTGCGCATGTGGTCTCGGGGAATCCATGTTGTGAGTTGTGATGTCCATCGATTGTCTGCCATTCTAGCAACATGGCCAGCCCACCGCCATTTGAAATTTTTAATGGATTCGATGATGTCTGTAATCTTTTCTTTTCTCGGATGTACTGTGCTGTTTTGTGGTCTTTCCATGTGAGGCCCAGCATCATTCTTTCATGTGCACGTTGCATGGTTCTCAATTTACGGGTCTGTCTCTTGGTTAAGTTCTGTGTTTCAGCTCCATAAGTGACTATTGGGAGAATACATTGGTTATACACCCTTCTCTTCAGGATTAATGGGATCTAATTATTTTTGAAGGTTGAGCTAGCTCTGCCAAAGGCCCGCCATCCTAGTGTGATTCTTCGCTTGATTTCGTCTTCTTTTGAGGGTCTCATGGAGATTCGTTGTCCTAGGTCGATGTAGTGGTCTACTCTCTCGAGTTCTGTGTCCTCGATTTTGATCTTGGTGTTTTTATCTCCAATGTGGTTGTTGCACATGATCTTCGTCTTGCTGATGTTCATGTGTAGGTCGACTTTCTTGCTCTCTTCATTTAGTTCATCTATCATTAGTTGGAGGTCGTGTAGGTTCTCTGCGAAAAGGGCTATGTCGTCTGCAAATCTGAGATTGCTCAGATACTCGCCGTCTATTTCAATTCCTTTACTCCTGCAGTCTAGCCTTCTGAAGATCATCTCGGGGCAGGCTGTGAAGAGTTTAGGTGAGCTGGTATCACCTTGTCTTACTCCTTTCTGGAGCTGGAAGGGGTCCAAGTCTTTATGTAGCCTGATAAAGGAGCTGCCCTGATTGTATATATATTTCAACACTTAAACATATAATGCCGACTGATGGCCTCCATAACCTTAGGGATTTTACTGAGTCGAACGCCTTTTTGAAGTCGATAAATGCTACGGCAAGTGGTTGTTTATACTCAGCTGCTTTTTCTTTCAGCTGATTTATCGAGTGCAGGTGATCCATGGTTGAGTAGCTTCTTCTAAAGCCAGCTTGTTCACGTGGCTGGTTTTCATCGAGTGTTTTTGTGATTCGGTTGGTGATGATTGCTTTAAATAGACTGTTGTTTGAAAATCAAGTTCTCTGTTCATATCTTCTGTATCTTTGTATCAGTGCTTGTGTTTTGTTTGAAGGATGGATGTGTGTGTGTGTGTGTGTGTGTTCATGCTTTTTGCATGACCTAAAAATTTAGCTCCCTAAAACTCACGAAGAACTGGTTCATTTGGATGTCCTGGAATTTAATTTGATTAATCAACATTGAATTGTTTCGAACATACCTTTTTCAATCTTGCATAAGCACAAAAAAATCATCTCAGACTAATCTACATTCACTTTTTTCCTTGTCAGATGTGAATCCGTGTTAATTGCATGAAATAAAGTCTATTTCGTCTTTTATGTCTTCTGAATACAAGTTAACGAATTCCTTAAATACATTTGTGACATTTGGGTCGTGTCGATTTTTATCTTAGTTAAACAACAAATGAACCTGGAAATTGGACCATAGATGCTCGATTCAATTTCTTCTGTGAAGATCTAGCAAAGACTATGTTTCCATCTTACCAAGTTTCAGTCCTGAAAAATCTTGAAACAACTCGAATCATTACGATTCTTCAAATGTATGTTTAAAATTAAAGGAAATAATATATATTTACGTATCTATCAGTGGCTATGTTTGTGACTGCCTCTAAACCTCTCGAATCAATAACGGGATTAGTCATCATAATTGTGAAAAAAAGAGAGCAGAAAACAAAGGAGATGGTAGGGGGGAGATGACAGTGGGAAAAATAAGAATTTCCGATGTAATAGCAACTAGAAAATCCCAAATTCTACAAAAAAAAAGAAAGGGTGGATGGACGGAAGGAAGATAAAAAGAAGGAAATGGACGGAGTGAGGAAGAAAGAAAGATAAACCGAAAGAAGGAGGAGGTGGTAAAAAGTGGAGAGTGAGGCAATGTTTGGATTGTTATCATCATGGCAATGACAAAACTCCATGATGACGGAACTGAACACACACTCGATATATATATATATATATATATATATATATATATATATATATATATATATATATATATATATATATATATATATATACATACATATATATATATATATATACAAATGTAGAGAAAAAGAAACATGAAGAGAGGGAATAGAAAAAGAGGCAATTAGTTATAGAGGGGGGAGAAGGAAAGAAAAGTAGTTTATTAATTTTCCCGGCTGACTGTGAAGCAAAATGATTTACAATGTGGAAGTTTCCGATAGTTTAACAAAGAGGTTAAAAGACAGAGAGAGGAGAGTACTGTATCAACAATAAATCCAATTTGATTTTATTCTTCAACATTTATTTCCTTAAAATATAACTTGATTTACTGAAAATAGTACTTATTTCATCATCGTAAATTATATAAGGATATCATTTCATTAAACATCATCTAAATAGAAGTTTGTGACATTATTACTGAGCAAGCGACATAATAAATATTCTGGCATGTCAGTAACAGCAAATGTAATAAACATTTCTTGAAGGTTGTGCTAATAATTTTCTGAAAAATGAGCTGAAATAACGTTTAGCGAAGACGTAGTTATCGTTTATTTGTATGGAAAAAATCATGAGCATTCCCAGACTTCAAAATGAAAATATTAAATCAGGTCTTATTGGAGTTTAGGGTAAGAAAGTGTACAGAAGATTTTTAGTGACATTCATTGATCACTCTTACCCATTTTTGTCATTGATTAGATCCAGCAAAGAATGCTGGCAAAAGACGTTGGTTGCTGACGGTTTCTACTGAGTGACTAACCAGATCTGTTTAATATCCATTTTTTCAATTTATTTCCATTATTGTTACACTGTATCCATTTCTACACTTTGTTCTCAGTCTACTTTTCACGTTAGAATTAGAACAATTTTTTCGACCATCTTTTTTTAATATATGATATATGTCACGTGATTTGTGATAATTGCTTCAGATATTCAATGGCTGCTGGTCATATGTGATGAAAATATTCCGGGACGTTTCTCTAACAGATGTTTCGACAACATGAATGGACTTATAATCGATATTAATCTTTTGATTTGTTAATAATTAGCCGACAAATACTAAGTTGATTTGACACATGAACTTTATTCATGGATCTATTTTTCATTTCCTCAAAAGATTAATGTTTCGTATCGCAATAAATTGAAATCATAATATGCTGACTAGTAGAATAAAAAAAAAGGATTATGATTTTGATTTTTCAAAAGTACCAGAATAAACTGTTCTACGGATGGATATTCAGCAGGTATAAAAAAGAGTCCAGTTATTTGGGGGCTAGGGTATTATAACAAGATATTTATACACAATTTTACAAAAAAAATAACTTAACCATTTGCCATTTTATTAGAATAAAGAAATTAAATTTGCGTCCCACTGAAAGAAAGGCCGAATACCCACCGAATAATTTATAATGATCAATAACCTAGAGGGGTGATTTCGACTCGGTACTATTTTTTCCAACTTCCAAGTTCTCAGTTCAGAGGAAATAGAATTCTATCGTCATCCCTGGTTAAATTTGAATGGCAACTTTGCAATTTGCAGTAACGTTAAAAAGATTAAAAGAAACCAAGAAGGAATGGAAGACAATCGGTGACATTCGATGGCTGCAACAGTTTGAAGGATGGCGCTTCTCCAGAACGCTACCGGCGAAAAGAATAAAAACAGTCACTCACGAGATTTGGAAGGAAAAGAGGGACTTGGTTTCGGCAACGTTTAATTGGACTTCGAACGCTGAACAATTTCCTCGGGGAAATTGGATGAAGTTTTCGTTTGCTTTGTTTTGGTTTCATCGACTTTTGTTTTTGGCTTTTCATTAAATCAAAGAAACAGTTTTGTTTAAAGACGGTGACGTGGTGGCGAATTAGTTGAAGTGTTGGCAGATAATGAATAGCAGCCTGACTTTCTGTTGTTCTTATGCGTGTTGTAACCAAACGACAGAAACCTTTCTACGCCAAACTATTTAAGCTTATTCAATTCTCATTTACGTTTCAAGGATAATATCCGCTGTAAATGGGAGTCACGCATTTTGAAGTCTTTTTCCTTCACAGTGGGTAAAATCTGAAATAATTTGTCTCGATAGTTGTTGAATGGAAACTGTCATGAGACTACTGCCATTTGGTAGCAAGCTGTGTTGGGGATGATCAAAAAAGGGGTCCAGCAATGAATACGTTCCTCCCCTTGCTTTATGTTGGATCACTTAAAGTTTGATCATAACATAAACATAGGGTATACTCATATTGTCATTTTGAAAACTGAATAGATACCTATTTTAAGGAGGAAGATATTCAAAATGCACAGACAAACCTATTAAAAACAAAATAGATTTCCAGCCGTCTGGTTCAATTACTGTGACCAGTATGCGAGATATTTACTTTGCCAACCAACCAAGAAAGACAGGCTTGAAACTGAAAATACCTATGTTAACAATTTTGGTGCTGGTTTTGGTTCCACGTCATTTTGATGATTTTAACAAATCAATGGGTGCACAGATAAATAAGGATAAGATTTATTAAAATATTACCAGTTTAATAATCGATACTAGCTTAACGCTTGTAGGCAACTAAGTTAACTCATTATTCCATGGCTCCATTTCCCAACACTCTTTGCCTATATCTTCTCATCACCTCCATTATCCGATCTATTCTTTGTTCCCCGTTTATATTTCCATCCGAATGTTAAACAAACATGGGCTAATTTCATATACAAAGATCTTCCTATCCCTCAATAGACAACCTAAGTCTTTTCCCTCTAAACTCTATCCCAATCGTCCTATTAAACCGTCTCTCTTTGATTCTTTCTCTTCCTACCCTCAAATTGAAAAAAGGTCTATTTTCTCTCCTCCCTAAACCTACATTTTTATTGAAATACTTAAATTTATGTTCTTCCTTCTTCCCATTCAACATTCTTACCGACTAATCTTAGCTTAGATTTGGCCAAAACCAAATGATTATTTTGTTTAAATCCAAGCCAGGAACATAGTGTTACGTTAACTGTTCACGAAGAAAAATACTTTGCTTTCGAAAATAGCAACATTTGTTTCTTCGACGACTTGTCTACCAGCCATTCGGACCTGAAGAAAAAGGAATAAATGGCTCAAAATTATCAACACTTTTTATCAATTTGTTCCTTAATATCAACTACATCTAATGATATAATAAGCTTGTACGCTAATTTTCCTGTATATATTTTATGGTTCTTTGAGTTCAAATTTGATGATACCATTGGTTGATTTACCTTCCTATGATAATTACATTAATAATTACGTCATAAAAAACTTTTGAGACTTCATGTCTGATTATCACACAATAAAATAGCTTGAGATGAGATGAAACTTGGAAAAAAACTCAAAATCCCAATACTTAAATAATTAATGATTAATTACCCAAAAAATAGCTTTAGAATCGTTGGTGCCGGTTCATACATAATTAACTCTGTAATTTCTGACGAGTAAATTCTAGTTGTTATAATAATACTCTAAGATCCAGGAAGAACTGCAATGACTTATTTTTATTCTTCACAAATTATTTTTTTGGGTTCCTTCGTTTATTTTCATACTTCTTATTTCGACATTTCGGATGATGTATTTTCAAACTTAAAATTCAATCATAGGAATTTAAAACCGAGGAGAATGTTTGGAGTAGATGAAATCTTGCAACTCAAACCACTTGTGGCAATGATTGCTATCAGGAAGAGTTTGTTTTGTCTTTAATTATACTGGTTCACTTCGAAATACACTATGCCACTTCGGTGACTACTTAGTGAGAATCGAATCAATTGTTTTAGTTTTTGGAATGACTCTTGGTAAAGATTGCCAGTAATATCTCACAGCCTGAGTTTGAGACCAATTTTCCAGAGATAATGGCTTCTCCAAAATGTTGGGAATTGAGATAGATGACATTCCACCTAGCTTTATGTTGGTATATGGGCAACAACCAGACAATAATCTTTCTCGAACCAATAGAAATAATGCACCTTCAAGACTAGTTTAAGCTGGCTATTTCGTAGCTGAAAGTATAAAGTGTCACAAAAACTCACACTTTTTGTATAAAGTGACTCTAAAAGGCAACATCAGGATAAAAAGATTGCAATGCATCAATATTTCAAATAGGAATCTCATGTCGACGAAATTATCAATGAGAAAAACTATTTGTAACCTGACTTTGAGCATTGATTGCAGAGGCTTGTGTAAAAAAATGAGCACTTTACCAAGCTACAATGCAGTGTCTTTGGTTGGTTTGACTCAGTATGGTAGAGGGTCAAAATAACGAGGTACTTCATGAGGATTAAATGCACAGAAATTGGAAATTGTAAACTGGTGAGACTAGCTTGCAAACCATCACTCTCGTCCGACGACTTTAAAAAATGATAAATATCTGCAAATTTACTTTTGGTTAAACACAGATTACCTGCATGAATAGCAGTCTAAAAATCGTTGCACAAAACTGACAGCTACACTGTCAACATAAGTTTCATAAGTTTCAGGTGAGTTTACCTGTAAATCTGTCTGTCTTGCTGGCTATCCATCTATGTACGCATGTGTCAGTGTCAATGGAGCTAGAAGGCTGAAAATTCAAACATTTATTCATTATGTTGAAGATGATATTTTACCCGCCTTCAATGTATGGCTGTTTATACTTTTTCTTTATTCAGACAACTTTTGTGGTCACAATCAATCAGAAGTCAAGAGAAGTAATTTTTTTCATCGATTACATCTTTTCCTAGTGTTTTAGTTGATCACTTTCAATGCAGCACCCCGCTAAAAGACATTGGTCATGTGACTCGTTTAATTCTTCAAATTTTAAGCGATTTTCGTTTGTTGAACTCTGGCCCCGAAGTTGACTTTATTCCCACTCAATAACAATGATGACAAAGTCAATGGCCGTCACCAAAATCATTAGCCTACACAGCTAACAAGGAAGTTGGAATTCACCTCATTCCTTACCCCAATAAGAGATTTATAAAGAATGATTGAGATCCTCAAACCCACAAACTGCCGGCTATTTTCAGTTCATTTATTAGAATGTCTCAAGTATTATCTACAATTATCTAGAATTCCGTGCCATTCATCTGAGAGAACATCTAAATACTTTTTATCTAGCCCCTTCCCAAGGCTAAGTTTGAGGCTTTATTCAGCTACAGAATAAATGTACACAAGGACAAAAAGGTTATAAAGTAAATCATCAAAGTATCAGTCAGTCCAGAGTTTCACCTTGGAGCAACCATTGTTTTTCTATTTAACTTGAGAATCAGAGTTTGCAGCAAGCAATGAAAACATAAATACCAGGGGGAAAATCAGTGGTGTGTCGTGCATTGTTTCTCTGAGCTACGGAAGCACAAATATGCAATTTTCTTAATCCTTGCAAAATCCTGAAATTACCAGATGCATAATAGAGCACAGAAGAGGAAACAAAAAATTAATTTTTTTTTTCCAAAATAAATTTTCAAAAACTCTTTTTGTCTGTTTGTCACAGGAATTTTTATGATGTTCTACCATTAAAAAAGAATTCATTTTGCTCATTTCTTTTATATTTGTTTTAGCATCGAATGTTCAGGAGTATGAAACTATTTGAAATCGTGACCGCTTCCAGTAAATTATACCAAAAAAGCTTTTACCATCAATTGCTTTTTATGTACTTCAAAAATTGTTTGTAATTTTGTGCACCTGTTACCCAGAACGCACGTGTGATACAATGTACTAAACGCCACTTGGAAAGTGAAAAATTAAGAAAAATGCCCTCAAAAACCGATTCATTATAAAGTATTGATATAATTCTGATGGGTTGGTCACCAAATGACGTAAAATAATTCGAAGTGATGCTAGAATTAGGCACTAAATAAACTCTATTTGGTTGCGATGGTTTCAGTGACCAATATACCATTCATTGCCACATTTCATAGCAGGTCCCTTAGGTATGGGTCTACCATGTAAATTTTGAAGTTAAAGAAGTATTATTAAAATACACCGTGACACAAAGATGAAAAACCGAAGGCACTAAAGTGACAATGTGTGAATAATAGAAAATACTTCACAGAACTCTAAAGGAGTATATCTTTAGGATTTTAGACATTCCCATTGACAAGATCGCCTACATACTGTGGAACCATTCTATAGAGGACAGAGACCATAATTATGACGGAAGTCACAGCAGGGGAGTATCATCAACCGATGACCCTGCCCCGTCACGACCAGATGAGCTTCCGGGGGTTTAATACCAGTAGCTGGCTGATGTGAGGTTCCATAAGCAGGTAGACAAAACCAACCACCACTTACCACTGATACGTTATACCTCTCCCCAAAAAACATGATACTCTCCTCAAACTTCTCTTTTTGTCTTTAAAACAGTCCAGTCCAACGCTACAATGAAAGCCTGCCTTTCCTCATTTCATTCAAAGACTTCAGCTCCTTCTTCCTGCAAAAACAAGAATAGATTAACGAATAATCTTTCTTGAACTATAATTGCGCTTTCAAAAATGAAAGAGAGCAGTGAAAGGATATTTCAGACTCGGTAAAAATTCCATCTCTATGTTAAAAGGTACGTCTTAAATCTCCACATTTGCCACGAAAAGTTCTAATTCTGAAGAGAAGAATTTTTTCACTTCTTGCAAAAGCAAGAAGAAAAGAAATAGAAAAAAAATATAGTCTAGATATAATTCTCCAAGACTCAAAAAACGGTATCAGTTATTTATATTCCGGATAATTGTTGAGCTTTGACAGTTGTATCAAATTGCAGCAGGTTTCAAGGACCCCAATGAGACTGAGAAAAAAAATCCAATGACAGCATGAAAAGAAACTTGAGAGAGTCTCTTTTCTCAAAAGAGGAATAAAAAAAAAAACGAGGACGATCCAGATTTGACAAAAAAAGTCAACTCAAAATAAAGGAATGGAATATCAGTGGAACAAAAAATTAAGGACGATCAGGAACAAGAATGAATGAAACTATGAACAAACAAGAACATTTTTTAATGATAGAATAAGACAGAATAAGAACAAAATGAATAAGAATATAATTATATGAAAATAGATTTGAAATATCATTTGAAGGGAAGAAAAAAATAGAATGAGAAATTAAAAAAACAAATCAATCTAAAAGATAAAAACAAATATGAATGGATGAAAAAGAACACAAATGAACAGGAACTTTAATACAAAGAAAAAAATAAGGAGGAAGAAGGAGAAAAGGATTAAGATATCATTCGAAGAGTAGAATAATATGGAATAAGAAAGTATAAAAACGAATGAGAATAAATTATAAAAAGTGAATGAGAATGGATGAGAAGGAACACAAATGAATGGGAACTTTAATATAGAGAAAGAATGAGAAGGAAGAACGGATTAAAATAACATTCGAAGGATGAGAATAATACGGAATTAGGAAGTATAAAAACGAATGAGAATAAAATATAAAAAGCGAATAAAGATGGATGAAAAAGAATATGAATGAATAAGAACTCTTATACAAAGAAAGAATGAGAAGGTTAAGAAAAAAAAAAACGAATGAGAATATGTAAGATCAGAACTAAACAGGATAAAAACCAATAAGAAATACTTGAAAAAAAAGAAAAAAAACACATGGGCTACTTCAGGATTAAACCCAACTCTGTACTCAATTGTTACAGTCAGTTGAATGTGTTTTTAAGAAGAAACAAGATAAATGTTTTCTCTACTCATAATGAGGAAGTGTGTGTGTGTGGAAAATTTTGAGGTTTTACGATAGACAGTTAAGGTGGGGAAGAGTAGAGAATGGAGGAAAACAAAGAAAAAAGAATTATTGCAGAGACGGAAAAGAAAGAATTAATAAATTCTGATCAAAAGAACCTGTTTGGTGGCACCAGATAATTCAATATAACGTCCATTCATTCCTATTTGTCTTTTTTTTTATATTCTTCTATTCTCTCTCTCTCTCTAATTCTTTCTCTCTTTCTCTCTCTCTCTGTTCTCCTCTTGTCTTCCCTCTCAACTTCTCTCTGTCTTTCTCCTTTTTTTCTTTTTCACTTTCGTTTGTTCTCTTTTTCTGTCTCACACTCCTTCTCTTTATTTCTCTCTTCTTTTGGTGGGTCGATGACCCAGGAATAGAATTCGTTCTTTCCTCCCCTTTTTCTCTTTATCCATAATTTGATTTTATAGCCTTTCCAGTTTCTCGTCTTGAACGGAAGTCTGAACTTGTCACCATCCTTAAGTTAGAAAAATGAAGTCAGTTCAGTTTGAGTTTGACAATAAAACTCCTTCAATGAAAAATGACAATGAATGATAAAATTGATATGGAATGATAAGGTATAAGAAAAATAACTATTGAGAGCAATAATGGCCAATGTGTTACCAAAAGAAAGAACAGACTCCAAAAAAGTAAAATAACGCACTATGTTGTACGTACATTTCGACAGCATTTGTTAACATTTTGTGTCAGTGATAAACACATCAGTTTTCAATCAAGTTTTCAAGATAATCCTGCTTGAAACACCTGAACCAAAAAAACGATCGCATCAAGAAGAGAATGAAAAATATTGTCCAAATTTTTTTTCTCTGTCTCTCTCTCTCTCTCTGTCTCTCTCTCTCTCTCTCTGTCTCACTCTCTGTCTCTCTCTCTCTCTCTCTCTCTCTCTCTCTTCTTTCTTTTCTATTTAGAAAACTGATTGAGAGAAAGGAATATTATGATATTGTGTGATTTGAAAAAAAAAGAAAGATTCTGTTGTCTATCTTTCTTTAATAACTTTCGTTTCAGGTAATTTAATTCTTTACAAACGCCCTCAACCAATTATAAAAAATGGTCTCAGCGTGAAAATTGTCCGGTTCTTTCTCTGCAGTTAAATAAAAATTGAGGTGGAAAGGACAATAGAGAACAAAAACGAATAAGAATATCAACTTATAGAGAAAATGACATCAAGTGCCAAAAATGGAGAACCTACGTGTAAGGTTGAGCTAAAAATGGTTTCAGAGTAATACCATTTTCTTCAAAAAAGAACCAAAATGAGAATGTAAGAGATTTTAGTAAAATTACCGTAATGATTGTTGACTTCGTAAGCATGTCTACGAAGTGAATGTTCGAAATGAGCCTTAAAATGGAAACTATTCCAATTTTCAAGGAATAGTCTTTAATCTAGTCCACGAGTGAAAATTGACAACTTCTGAATCAATCATAAAACATTCGTACAAAAGATGTTCACGAAGAGTTTAAGTATTGATTCTTCTATGCAATCGGTAATGCTTAATTTCCTGGCACTGCACACAAAATACGTTCCAGGTGAACGATACGTGGTAGGGAGGATAGCTTTATGATAGCCTGGCAGATCTTCTTACGAGCATTTATACTATAAGGAAATGGATATATAATCCAACAGGATATTTAAAAATGCTTCATATTATTTGAAGCTCTATTAGAAATCACTTCACCTTGCTACACAGAGATTATATCACTTGTCTTGGATCGCGTAAATAGAAAACACAATGAAAAAAAAAAATAGGCTGCCGCTAGAATCGAGCCTGCGATTGATAAAGTTGCCGCATATACGTGGTGTCACGGAAAGGCGAAGGCCCAAATAACCGCTTTCTTCCTCTTCTTCTTCTCATCTTATTCATTCACTGTAGTTTCCAACACGGGCAATGATATGACTAGGACATGGATAAATAATTCGACAGAATATTCGTGAGTGCGTTATATCATTTCAGACTTCGTTTGACGTGATCTCCTGTTGTTAAACAGATAACGGATCATTTGGCCTAGATAGTGTAAAAATAATAAACGAATAAAAAGAAATTACTGTCATTTAGTATACCGAAAGCGAATCTTTTAAGTATAATTCAGATAATTTTGCATGTAATTAATCTTCATCATAATTTTTGAAAAGTGTCTAATGTAAAAAAATTCGGGTGAGTTAAACGCATTCAAAATTGTCGAGAACAAGCATGAATAACTAGGTTATGCAAACAGTAAACCAAAATCATGAAAAGTATCAATACTTTACCAGTTTTTTAATAAAATAATTGGATTTGATAAAATGTATGTTTAAATATAATTCAATGTATTTGTAACATAGATATATATAATAACACATTAATCCCTTTCTTCTGCCTCCTCTGGTCTACTCTAAACAGATTTAATTGCCTTCAACCAAGGGGTCTAGACAAACTGTGTTGAAAACAGGGCAAAATAATGGACGGGATAACCTGGCGGAGCCTATTTTCATTAAGGATCGCTGGTAATTATAGGTTTACGTCTTCTAGACTGGTTGGCAACCATAGCTTAAGAGCCTATGTTACTTTATTACTCATCGATATGGCCAAATCACGTTAGATACACTGGGTTTCGTAAGTTAAACGATGCAAAGCCTGGTATTATTCCACATGGGTGGCCGTCTGAAAATACCAAGTGCTGTAGGTAGCAGCAAGATTATACGATGGCCGTCTCAGCCTGATATGCTCTGCTGCTCCGAATTTTCAAGAACTACATAACACCGTGTGACACTAATTAAGGCGGAAATTTAACTAAAACATGCACTGTGAGTTGAGCCCCCTACTGAAAGACTTCTGAGGGGAATTTTAAAAAGTATTTAGGCATAAAAAGGGCTAAATGTATAAATTTTCAACACTGCTGCTCCACTGGTGTGACCTGTTTGCGTGACATGAATATACCTACATACATACATGATAACCTTCACTGAGATTCCGGATAAGGCCATGGCATATTTTCACTTCAAAGAATCACTCATTTATGCAAATAACAAATGCAGCTTTTCTGGTGCAAAGTCCACACGCAGGAGAATTCATGGTACGTGTAACCGTTGAACCATTCCCATGTACTCTGAAATGCCTTTCCAGCATACATACATACATATATACTTGAGAATCGAAAAAAAAATTTTTGTTAACGGTTTGGTTGACAGACGGTTTCCATTAATTCAAAGAAAAAATAATGACGAAAACAACATCTGGAAAACGAAATCGTTTTTGTATTTTGTTGCACAGATCACTGATATTGCCAGCGTGGGAATAGCTTGAAATGA
This sequence comes from Thysanoteuthis rhombus, assembly GCA_963457665.1. Taxonomy (NCBI): domain Eukaryota; kingdom Metazoa; phylum Mollusca; class Cephalopoda; order Oegopsida; family Thysanoteuthidae; genus Thysanoteuthis; species Thysanoteuthis major. The sequence goes on from OY735200.1 coordinate 4,056,620, forward strand.
AATGGAAGCAGAAAATAAACTGTTAGAAACTTCCAATCAATGCTATCAGGGAAATTGACAAGAAAGAATTCTTCATTATTTAATTGTGGATGGTTGGCTAGGCTTAAAACCTATCAATGTAGGTATCATGCGTATAGGTTGCATCAATGGTGATTCGCCCCCAATAAATTAACCTCAAGATAAGTCTGTAGAGGTGATTCAATTTACAATCCAAGTTCGAGTTAAATTGGTCACTCAGTTCATTTTTTTTTGAAAATACGATTTTTTCAGTGATCACTACCAACCAAAAACAAAAGGAATCATCTCATTTATTGATCACCCTTTTGACATTTTTATTTAACATTCACAACAAAGCATACTGCCAAAAGACGTTGAACACTTAAGGCTTTCTATTGAGTGACTAAACGGATAAATTTGTAATGAAAAGTTCGATTTTCATGCAAATTCGTTTTCTGCTATTTCCTCTCGAGCGATATCAGCAAAACACCCTGAAAAGAATTGACATCCTCGAAAAGAATCAAAACCAGTCTGATCAACATCATATTTCTCTCCACGCTGAATCTCTCAAATTCAGTGGCAGTCACTGACCGAAGCCAGGAGAAGCAAATCACAACTGCAGAGATTCTGCGCCCCCGACAAGCAGCAATGGAGACTAAGAGGTATTATCAATAGAAAAATCAGAGAATTGATCCGAGCATAGCTAGTCCACAAAATCATCAAGCGCTAGAGAATGTAACATTTCGGACATCTGATGGCAACTGATCAAACTTTTGTGAGGGAGTGAAATAATCCTGTATACCTTCAAGCGAGTAGTAAGAGTGTATGTTTTCTGATATAAATAGTGTCAAGTCCTTGAGTAAAATAATTGAGTTTTATTGACTTGAATGTCATTGAAAAGTTTGCATTCATTTGCACATATAATAGATTGCCATGTGTGTCTGTTGGCCATCTTGTTAATCAGTGCAACTGACATGGTTGAATTGTGTGTTTTGATTGCATAATAAAAATGTTGAATTTGAAAAGAAATAACGATAAAGAAAATATAAAGTGATAAGATTAGAATAACCACTATTTTTCTAGCTCACTGCGATGCATATCATCATCATCTACAAATTGCTATATGTATCCATATAATTCATATATGCCGTAATTTTTGAAGGGACTGGTATACTAGTCTAATATGATGATGATGATGATAATAATAATAATAATAATAATAATAATAATAATAATGATAATAATAGTAATATCGGAGTTGTCCATTTATAGCAAAAGCACACATTTGACTATTCTGATTTCAGAATTTCTCCGCCAAGAAAACATTCATAAATAAACAAGTAAATGTTTTATTTACATGAAAGGTTTTTGGCGTTCCCAGACCCAAAATGGTAATGATGGTAAGCCCGAGTCGTTGAACATTGGACAGGAGGTGTGTGAAAGAGACTGATGTACAGGTGAGAGAGAACCACAGACGAAGACACACAGACAAGACAGAGAGAGACAGAGAGAGAAAGAGAATGAGAGATAGAGAGAGAGAGAAGAGGGAGAGAAAGATGGGAGAAGTTGGTGCATGCTGCTTCTAAAACAGCTTGATTAAAACAAAAGATCAAAGCAATTTATTTATTTTTGCTTTCCTTTCGTTCGAGCAAAAAAAGTGGCCCGGGGCAAACTATCGAAAAGGATTGTACTTCTATAATACATTTCAAAAGACCGTTGATCGAACCAGGGAAGCCAAATACAAGGCATCTCAATTGACCTCCCGGAGTGATTCTAAACTGATAAAAAATCATAGATTTTTTGGTGGCCGAATTAAATTATGATCATTTGTCTATTTTTCGAAGAAAAAGAGTTGAAATTTCAATTAGTTCGAGTGAAGAAAAGCCGTTATGTTGAAAAAAATTCACTTAAACCAACTGAATTCAACAGATATTGAAATATGAGAATTAAGTCAGACATCAAAAACAGAAGTCTTGTTAATCAATCATTAGAAATTGTCAAGTAACCACTGTCTTTTGGCAGGATGTTGAGTTGAGGCTATAGATTGAAAATGGAAGAGTCTTGATCAATGAATCAGTTACTTCTATAATCCTCTGTTGAGCGGTGATCCCTAAAAAAGTCCAAGGTATCAATTTAACATAAACTCAGATTGCAAACTAAACTCAAAACCACTACTGAAAACTTATTCAGGGGGATGATTTTCACTCGACTGAATACGGAGTATATGTTGAACATTTCAGCCTACAAGCCTAATTGGTACCGTCTGTACGCGTGATATATGCATGTATAACTAACCAAACAGCCCGACCAACTGAAATGAAAACTGAGGAAATATTGGAAGTTCCGAAGACAGTTTTCGTTGAAAGTTTTTAATATGATAATTGAGTCAAACATCAAAAAAAAAAATAATTCAACTAATATTGAATCAATCAAACATGAAAGAGAAAAAAATTTAGTACGTGATTAATAGGCTAGAAGTTAATTTAAAACTAACTTTTTATCAAACGCTGTTCTGCTTAGTCAATCAATAGAAACTGTCACATAACCGACGTCCATTTATGGCAAGCTGAGAGGAGGTTATTGATTTAAAAAAGTACAAAGAGGGTGATCAATGAATAGGTACCTCTCTTGCTTCTGGTTGAATCACTGAATAGTTCAAATATTACAAAAAAAATAAATGAATGAAATAACAAGAGAGCAAATAGGCAGATGTAAGGAGATAATTTAGCACATATCTACATTGTAAACTGAACACTCGACAGAAAACTATTCAAGAGTAAACTTAACGAGTAAAAAGATTTTTTGTAGTCATAATAAGAAGTGAATGTTTGAAAATTCAGTCCACAAGCTTCATTGGTGTGGTCTATATAAGCTATACATTCAAAAATACAAACATATATAGTCAGCAGGCCAGATGAATTTGAAGATTGAAGAAACCTATGTTGATAATTTTGTGAGAGTTTCGATTGACAGTTTGAAACATTGATTGATTCATCAGAATAAAATTATTGGAAAATCCCAAACATGTCGACGCAACTGGCACAATTAGATTAAATGTTTTCGGTCACTATTTCTTCTTCTCTCGCAGCCAATGGTTCAGTGAGATCCTGTGTGTTGTATGCTATGTTGCATTTTGGTAGTTCAACATTTATGAATACATTTCATGAAACCATTATTTTAAAATTCACTTACAATTTTTCCGTTTTCAAATTTTTTCCATCTTTTTAGGTGATTTTGAACAAAAGAAAAACAAAGACTTTTCGGTAGCCAAATTAAATTTTGAGCAATGAACTACTTTTTAAGAAATAAGAATTGAAATTTCAATCGTCAAAGGTACCAAAAAAACAAATTTAATTAAACTTCAAAAGTTTTAATCATCATCATCATCAGCAGCAGCAGCAGCAGCCATGAATCATCTGTAGTTAGACATAGACATTTCCTAGGATTCTCCACATCTCTCTATCATAAGCGTTACGGATCCAATACTTCCAGAGCTTTATTCGTCTCTCCATCTTTTATCTAGCCGGTCTCTATTACGAATGTATCCCTGGGGATCCTTGTTGTGAGTCATGGTTAAGTTCCAAGTTTCAGCTTCATAGTTGACTATCGAAAAGATGCATTGTACAGATTTCTTGTGAGGATTGATTAGATTCCATTGTTTTCAAAGGCTGAATTTGCTCTACAGAAGGCTTGCCAGCCTAGAACTATTCTCTCTCTCTCAAGTTTTTGAAGGTTTTAAGAAGATGTGTTGTCACTCTATCAAATATCTTCTGATTTTCTTTTTGGGTAATTGGACTCTTTGTGATTTGTGTTGCTAAGACAACTTTTCTGTCAATCCATTCCACGGCTTTCTTCGGAAGCACTATCCGAATGTGATTTTTTCTCTGATAATAATAACGTTTATATCATTGTATCTGAGTTTTTGTTTTTTTTCTAATGAAACTTGAATTTCTATGCCTTGTCCCTGATAGTAGCAAGGTCTACATCAGGATGAATTCCGCACTTATCAGACTTATAAACTTAGTAGACATGTTGATGTGGACTTCTGCTATCCAACGAGGGAATAGATTGGCCGAAACGTAATAATAATAACACAAAGAACAAGAAGGAGTTCAGTCGTCCAGAAAACTCATTAAATATCAATGGCCCTCTTCAAATCATTGGAAAGTTGTCTTTTGTTCTGATACCAGATGTCTGCTGATATGCCTCTCCGCCTTCCTTTTATCTCACATCCTTTCGGAATGGGGGGAGGTTCCTCCATAGCAATGAGTGAAATAGTTACGCTTTCCTACTAGAAGTGCAGGTCAGATTTGACCAAGTGCCAAATACAAGCATTGCGAAATATTGTTTTTTAAGTATACAAAATGTTTCTACTTAAGAAATTTGAGTGTTATCATTCCTAAGCTATTAAAAAATTGAGGTGCCGCCTCCCATTTCTTTTTGTGTCCTCGCTGCATACACCACAAATCTTGTCCTTGTTGCTCACAACATTGATTCTGTCCTTCTTGCATAGAACACTAAATACGTTATTGTTGCATACTACCCAAATTTCGTCCATGTAGCCTATGACCTTCATTTTGTCCTTAGTGTATACTACACTAATTTTGTTTTTTCTACGTATTTCCCGTAATTCTGTCTTCGTAGCATAGTACACTAATTTTGTCCTTGTTACATAGTACACTAATTTTGTCCTTGTTACATAGTACACTAATTTTGTCCTTGTTACATAATACTCTAATTTTTTTTTGTTGCATACTACCGCAATTTTCTCCTTGTAGCATACTATACTCATTTTACCCTTGCTACATACTAAACTAAGTCCATACTTGCTGGATGCTACAATAATTCTAGCCTTTTTGATTACACTAATTTTGTCCTTGTTGCATACTGCACTAATTTCATTCTTGTTGAATACTACATTAATTTTGTTCTTGTTGAATATTACACTAATATTCTCCTTGTTGCATAATACCCTAAATCTGTCCATAGAGCATACTACCCTAATATCAACCTTGCTGAATATTATACCGAATTCATCCTTGTTGCACAGTACAGTGAGTATATCCTTTTTGAATATCACACTAATTTTGTCATTGCAGACAACACTAATTTTATTATTGTTCCATACTACCATAATATCGTCCTTGTGGCTTACTACACTAATATTTTCCTTGTTGCAAACTACCCTAAATTTGTCTTCGTTGCACATAACACTAATTTTCCTTGTTTCATATTACGCTAATTTTGTCTTTGTTAGATACTACTTCAATTTTGTCCTTGTAGCATACTACCCTAATTTTGTCTTTTCTGCATACTTCCGTAATTTTGTCTTCGTAGCATACTACATTAATTTTACCCCAGTTGCATACTACATCAGATTTGTCTTCGTTACACACTACACTATTTTTCCTCGTTGTATACTACACTAATTTGTTACACTGTAATACTAGTCACATATCTTTAGAGAATATGCACAATGCAAATAACTTGGCTTATTCTAGCATCGCATTGAATGATAATTACATCACTGAGCTTTGAGATGTGTGACAGAGTAAAGAAATCGTCGTGTAAAGTGATTTTCCTGAATAAAGAAAACCCAACTGAGTTGAAATTTCTGCTACAGTTCTGAAAGCAGCATTCACTGGTATTTAAAAAAATTAACTGATATCAATTGATAGAAAATACTCGTCATTTTTCATGGTTATTTCTGCATGGGTCGATGCAAAGGAACTCAAAGTCCTACAATGATTTATTTGTTTAATAATTCAAGCATTCCATTTCAATTTATTTCAGTTACTTACACAGTAATCGTTTAATTTCCATTTTGTTTGGAACGTCCACTGATTCTTCAACTTAATATCCATTGTAGTTTCATAACAGCCCTTTTCATTTCAATACAACTTTTTCATTGTTTTTTTTAGCAATGTTAATCTTCATAAGGACCAATCCATAACAACTTCTTGATTATTACAGTAATTGAACAAAACTTAGGTATATACAAACATAAAATTGTACTATTAAAATATTAGTGTGCATCTATGTTTTTTATATAGATGAATTCCTTGGTAAAATTAGCAAAATCATTTAGATAATTACAATGCATATATTTTACAAGACTTTTTGGTTGGGGTATTCTGCACGCTGTATCTTTTTTTACACCCTGAATGTACGGATAAAGACTTTTCAAATAAGACAAGGCTTATTGTAAATACGTTAATATTTGTTTGATAATAATTTACACCTGGCATCCTTTACCAATCAGCTGCGAGAAGTTTTCATGTCTTGGCAGTAGTTTATCAACACTTCTAAAGTTAACACTTAACTTCAGATGAAGATATTTCTCTAAGAATGGACCGTGCGTCATGATGTCTAATAACTGTAAGCTTACTAGCCATCAAAATTGTTCACTGTCCGTGTGTGTATACGTGTGCGTGTATTTTCTGGCGTGAAGCCTGATGTATTATGTAATTTGGTAATTGAATAGTATCTGTCTTTTATGACAAGAAATGATCAACGTACTTCGAGCTGAAAAATAGAAATATTGATTGAATTGGCCAACCTCCACTGATGTCTTGGAGAGGTTCCACATTGTAGTTTCACAATAATAGCGAAGAGAGACTACCCCATAAAGGCCTTTTTCTTTCTATCCCAAAGGACCTCTAAAACGAAATACGCTGTTAATAATTTTACTTTGAAGTCAAACTTTCAAAGAGGTGTGTCAGCCATTAGAACGGACGGACCTCCCGCTGTGAATTGTAATGAATTGATAGTCAGGAGAGAGAACCCTTGATAATTGAACGAGGAAGAGTTTATTGTGGAAATCGATAAAAATCGAACAAAAATAAGAGAGTAACGAGACAATTTCTAGGAACGTCTTTGTCGGTTGTTTCATTGTCAGATGTGAAGAATAATCATTTCGATGGAGAGAAAATGGGTATATTCTGCAGACCTTTTCGATTATAATATACATGTACGAGTGACGTCAAAAATGACGAATGTTATATCATCCATAGAGGATCATCCATTAAAGTCTTAGGTCACATTTTGGATGATTCCACTGGGACTGTTCCATGTACTCACATGACTAATTCATAGAGTCTTCACTTCAATAATCAACAATGCATCCTGACGCATTTTTCGGGGTTCTAGTAAACATTTCAAAAAATTATTTGGAAATTTCGTTTGTTAGAATGATGACCTCCATTCATGGGAAGACTTTTCTTTATAATCGCTAAATTTGTTCCACTGACCAGAATGATAGGACATTTGGAATTCAAAATCTCAAAAAAGATACCTTTGATCTTCTGTTTTCCATGATAACTTCTGAATTGTGATGATATCTTCCGGCTGCATATCTGAATTCAAGTCATTTGCATGACTCCTACTAGATTACGAACTCTGATCAGTCATGTCTGTGTCCGTATTCCATATAAGCCAGCTCACTGTGATAACTTATAGGATAGGGTATATTCAAATCTTGTTCTCTACGAAGGCAGCATTAACTGTACTTCTGTTTTGTATGCATTTCTTTCAATATAAAACGTTCAATTTTGATTCTAATTATAAGACAATCGATTTAACTTTTCAGATGACCTATGCGTAACCATGTCTATGACTCTGATGCTTCATAACTGCATTTTAAATTCTTGATAAATAATGTCTTTTCCTATTCCTTCCCAGTTTCATAGGAGTTGTAGTCACTTGTATGCGTGGTCATGCCCGATGTCCAGTTTCCATCTCAGGAGATTGAATGACATTGATTCAAGTCCCTCAAGTTCCCAGCCTCTTTTCCAGTATTCCAGCAGTTTCCAGCAATGCCATGGTTTGTGCCTTCCAAAAATGGTCGCCAGACCTCATCATTGAATATCACAGCAGCACTTTGGTTTGTACTGCCCAGACATTTCCATGGACCCCAAAGGATGACCATCCTCTCTGTTAGGCCATCGCCTAAACTGAAAATTGTTTATCTTATATTTTCTTTACCTTCCTCGATATTCTTGCAGACCTTGACTACAACTCCCAATTGTCTTTTGTACTGTTCCACATGTGCTTACTATTATTGGAACTGCCCTGACTTCCTTGTATTTAACATTTGTCGCCCCAGGTCAAGGTCCAGGTCTTTTTCCAGTTTTCACTGTGTTGTATGCAGGTACAACTACGTCTTTGATTAGGTAGGTTTTCTTTTCGTATAGCTCAACTACCAAATCCGGTCTTTTTGCTTAGACAAGGTGGTTGGTTGATGTCAAAGTCCAAGTGTGATTAATGGCTTCTCCTTCCAGCAAAATTTTAGCTGGTACCACGCAAATACATGGCCGAATCTTAGTCGTTAGAAAGTGTGAAAAAAAAACATATGACCAAATCAATTAAACTTTTATGAACTTATTTTCTCATTAACTTTCAGTGTTCTCTCTATCTTCAACAGTCAATAAAAAAAATTGAACTATTTCTCAATTTCAACAAGATCCAAACATCCAACATGAATATGCTGCTTTCCACAGAGGAAACATTATTAAAGTTTGGACGTAATACTTCATAATACTTATACAAAATGCTGCAGTATACCCCTCAAAATAACAGGGTTATCTACATATGGCTCAGTACAAAGGAACCTCGACATATTTTATAGTCTAAGATTATACTTAAATCATGCTTTTTTAATGTGTGATTCGACAAGATGGTCTTAAGAGTCTCAATCTATGAAATAATTATCGTGTCATAATAAAAAAAAAGTAAAACCAACCAATCGGATGCACCAGTGTGAACAAACAGAGATGAAATTAACACATATATCTATTTTATGTTTTCAGTATTGATGTCACTTAACGGAAACAATCAGCGCAGAGAATGCATAATTCACTAAAGGGGTGAGTTGTTGTTTCAAATGATCAATCCAACTATTAGTTCACATTTTATAATCAAAAACCTTGTTTTTCTTCACAAAATTCTCTCAAATTTTGCTCATATTTGTCAACAAAAACCAAGAAATTGAAAAATGGTGCATTTCAGTGGGTCCAGTTATTTCCTCTAATCTTATAATGTAGTAACTATGTGTCAATACGCCCAAAAATAATGAACTTGGGAATTGTTGAACTGATTTGAATGAAAATTTTTTTACAGGTTTAGGGGCATGTAATCTGTCCGTCTGTCTGTCTGTCTGTCTGTCTGACTCTCAATATATATATATATATATATATATATATATATATATATATATATATATATATTTATCAACCGTTTTCTGCTGTGGAAATTTCTGCTTTTAAATTTGCGTAATCATCGAATCATTGTAGTCCAAAAAAATTTCCGTCCAACGAACCATCTAAGTCAGCTACAGACTCATCTCTCTTCGTTTGTTGGTGAGTGTGAATGTGTGTCTCGGGGCGACATTCTGGGGACTGCAGCATCAGAAATATCTATGAATTCACCATTAAGCATAATGTAAAACTTATTTTGACAAGAAAAAACTTTAGAAGAGAAAGAAATCATTTTTTTTTTTTAGATGATTTTGAATATCTTAAGATAAATAGTCTTGGAACAGTAGCGGTGATTCAGTTATGTGAGGTATAGATATTACAAATATTTTTGTCTTTGAAATAACGCACGTTGGATTTGCTCCTACTTTTGTGCTGATAAGTATGATATATATCATAAGAAAAGTGAAAGACTGGTTGATCATTTTTCCTGATGTTTTTGTGTTCCTTTAAACAAAATAATCTAAATCAAATTAATTCTACTTACGAGCATAAAATTTGTTGTCTGGTTCTCCAGGGCAAATTTCACGATGGAAAAATTTGATGCAAATATCTGTAAAGGAGAGGGGATAGATGACAGCGAGAAGGGTCCCAAGGATAAAAAGAGAAATAAGAATTAGGAATTAATTAAGGCTGAATAATGCAAATACTTACACTAAAGAGCAATTATAAGCTAACAAAGAATTACTGTCAATAAATAAAAGCTGCCAAGTGACCAATGCCTTTTGGCAGCATTCCATTCCAGGGATGATCAATCTAAATATTGGTAAAAGGGTTGGTCAATGAATGAATCATTTCTTTTGTTAGGCAATGATCACTGAAAAAGTCTGATTTTTCGAAAGATAACCTAGGTGAATGCTGCTGGGAACAAACTTGAGGACTAATTCAATAGACTTTATAGATTGAATCCCTCACCGAAAACCTATTTCGGATCGAAATTTTCGAAAAATGTATCTAAATGATGGGTGTATATTCTTAAGTTTTCAGCTTTTTGGATCCATTGACGCAGTCTGTAACTGACAAAGATAGACAGATTAATAGTCAGCCAAACACCTGAAAATCTATTTTGACAATTTTTTGAGGCAGCTGTGATTGATGGTTTCTAATGGCACAACGAAGGTACGAACTAAATAAGAAAGAAAAGGAAGCCAGAGAGAGAGAGAAAGTTAGAGAGAGAGAGAGGGAAAGAGAAAACCAAAAGAAAGACATGAAGGAAGATAGAAGTAAAGATATGAAGGGAGAGAGAAAGAGAAGAAAAACAAAGAAAGTAAAATGAGAGGAAGAGGGGAAGAAAGACAAAAGTCGAAGAAGAAGAAAAACCAAATGAGAAAAAGGGACAAGAAATTAATGAGAATGAAACTTCATAAAAGAAATAGATAAAGACGCGGAAGAAAAAGAGGGAGATCCAAATAATGAAAAAAGATTGAGAAAGAAAGAGAGCGAAGATGAATAAATGAAGCAAGCAGTCCAAAGTATGGGTTTGAGAGACAAAATTATCCTGTGGCTGAATTAGAAGTTGGTGACAGGAAGAAAAGTAAAAGCCAGGAGCTGACAGTTATTGGTTTGGCCATCATTGCAGACCCACCAGCGAGTGTTTAAGGGCCAAAACATTTCAGTGGGAGTTGGTTATCACCAAGTGACATTTGCTTCTGGCCAGAGATTTTGATTGTCTTATAAGGTAAGCGGTGAATAAATCCCACCGGGGGCACATGGTGAGAAAAAAGATATAAAAGGGGGAAAAACAGAACAAACGAAACATGAAAACGATGGAATCAAACTACAATTATATTTAAACGGAAGAAGAACAGAAAAAAAAGATAAGCTTAGCTGCGCAACGGTCAAACGCCATGCCCACTTCTGGAGAAGACCATTGCAACCGTTTTAATGTATATATGGATAATAAATGAATATATAGAAATGTAAATTTTGTCAAACATACAGGACATGACAGTTTGGCTCAATTGCCAAGAGTGCAAGCTAACGATTACTTTGTTGTGATCGTAAATAGGTGAATACTACTTTTTACCGGTGTATTTATTTATCAAATTGAACTAAGACCTCGTGTTTCTGTGAGATGAATGTTCGTCGATATGTAACACATGCCATAATCATAGGCAGAGAATGTTGATCTTACATCATGGATTAGTTCAATCTGACTGGACAGACAAACGGTGAAGTATCTAATATTATACAATAAGTGAGGATTATTTTCTTTGTTTTATTTTTCGTTGTTACAGTGGGAAAAATAAAGTGAAAATCATTGTTGGAAAATTAGGCATTTGTAGTTTTCTTTTTGTCCTTGTTCTTGCTGTTAGGCAAGAGAAACAAAGTCAACTCCAAGTTCTGACTACAGTTAACAAAAAAGAGCATGAATAAAATATATTGTTCCCTTCAAGAGAACTGACCATTTCAGTAGGAAGTCATATTGTCGTATTAATCAACTTTCATCTAAACACGTCACTCCCGGTTGATCAAACAAAGAAATTTCCCGTCAATGAAACCATTCTATATTATTAAATCTCCGCTGGCTTCTCTGTACGTTAATCATCGTCGGAAAACCGGTGTCTATGTGTATCAAGTCTGGTTCACTTCTTTCTCCTTCGAGATTATTGACGATGGAATAAGCTATACGCCAATCAGACGATGCGACCCTTGATGCAGAGACAAAGCTTGAAAAATTAATTCTGTGTTTACCAAGCGCTGCTTGTCACAAGTACATCCAACTTGCTCATGAATCCTTACACGAAAACTGGGGTTATAACAATCACATGATTTATTTGGTATATCGCCACTTTATATCTTTAGCGTTATGTCTTTCCACTTTATGACTTTAGCGTTTTGTTTTTCTCTCTTTATATATATATATTTATATATATACATATATATATATATCTATATATATATATATATATATATATATATATATATATATATATATATATATATATTGATAGATAGCTAGATAGATAGATAAGTATTTGTGTGTGTGTGTATGTGGAAATGTTTATAACCTTTTAGTGTTCAGGTGAACAATATATATATATATATATATATATATAGAGAGAGAGAGAGAGAGAGAGAGAGAGAGAGAACGAATACTTCATATGAATTGCCTATGAAACTAACCATGAAGTAATATAATCTAAAATTATAACAAAAACAATATTGGTAATGGTGATGATTAAAATTTTTAAAGGAATTGAATGTAAAATCATTGAGGTTGACTAATTTCAAAAATCTACTCAACGATATATTCACAAAAAGCAACAATAAATTCAAAACGATTAAGCAGTGACCTAACCAAACATTAGACTTTGATTCCACCACACACACACAGAGGAATAGTGATAAGATAATAACAGTGAATGATAAAACGAAAAACATTTTAATTGTGTATGAAGACAAACAAAAAAATCGTTTGACCGTTGGTACATGTTGTGAAACTGATCTGTAACAAAACTGTAAATATCATTCATTTTCTATTCCAAAATTCAAAGTATTGAACACTCTCACCATAGATACAGAAACCCTTAAAAACTATATATATACATATATATATATATATTCATATTCATATATATATATATATATATATATATATATGTATGTATGTGTGTGTGTGTGGGTGGGTGGGTGTGTCCCTGTGTGTTGCGTGTGTATGTAGTTAGTACAAGAATGGCATGGCTTTTTGAACCAAGATGTAGGAAGGATTTCAATGTCTCTTACATTTCTGTTATTGACAGCAAAACTGAGTGTCAATGGTGTATAAATATTGTGTATAAGATCTCAAATGTGAATGCCATGTGAATTTCTACCCTTGTAACAATGGGTTTATGTGCCATTGTTCAGCAAAAATGAGCAATGGTATTTAGGTATTTGCAATATTTGTTTCAGGCAGAATTTTGAGAGTTTATGATATTTGACTTACCTGAAGTCAGCAGTGGACCCTTGTGGTTCTTTCCCCGAAACTCACTACGTGGTAGATGGCATCTTCTATTAGAATCCTAATCAACCTGGTTTCATTCTTTTGATGTGGTCAGAGAGGGAATAGTTTGTTTTTTTTCCACTTTTTTCCAATCTCGATTTAACATAAAAAAAGAACTAGCAATGACAAAAGGGAAAAGTGAAATTCTAGGACTTTAATTCAGGGAATATAATCATTTTTTTTCTTTTTTGCTTTGGCTGATAGAATGCAAATAATTTCTTTAAAACTATATATATATGTATATATATATATATATATATATGTGTGTGTGTGTGTGTGTGTTATTTCACTCTGGAACTCAGTTTTTCTAGGTAGCATAATAAGGAAAAACAAGGAAATGGGATGCTGCAAGAGTTATGTCACAATGAAATGGATTTATAACCAAACTGAATAATGGTCCTCATTAAGGAGCATGAAGAGCAAAAAGGAACAGTGAATGAACAAGAGAAGATTTTGGTGTAAACCAGACACACCAGTGCCATGGCATTAAGACGGCACCCTGTAGGATGATGGTACAATCTTTGGAGCAGCACAATCCTTGATTGTTTATGATATTCACGCTGTCTGATGACAGGAGGTCAGTGCAAATAGAGTGCCAAATAATTCAAATTTATTCTATCGGATTATATACACTTTTTTATTTTATTATACATATATATATATATATATATATATATATATATATATAGAGAGAGAGAGAGAGAGAGAGAGAAAGAGAAAGTGAGAGTGAGAGGTTTGTATCTATTCAAATATCAACTGTCTACTCAATTTAAAACACTCTACTAGATTTGAGAATAGACCACTTTAAATCATCCGACCATTTGCATAGTTGAAAGATTTCTCTCTAGCAATGAGCATGTGTTTGTTCTTATGTTTTTTATGTATCTACTTATCAATTGATTGTAAACATAGGAACCGTCACGTGGCCATCAGCCTTTGGCAGCATGTTGTGTACGGGTTGATCAATTAGTAAAAAAAAATTATGAATTATTAAGTTATTTCTTAAGCCCATTGTTAGATAGCGATCACCAAAAAATCTTAATTTTCGAAAAAAAAAATTATATACAGGAATATATATATATATGTGTGTGAATGCAGTCGAATGCATACTAGAAGACTAATTTAGCATAAACTTACATTCTTAACTGAACCCCTTGATGAAAATATATTATGCAGGGAATTTTTTCTTCTCTATTTTAAACAAAACATTTTTCTTGACAAAATAAGGATTGAAATGCCGATTCAAAAGAACGACAGTTTGGGTGATTATAATGTTGTCGACTTATCTCTTTATGTAAAGGACAACTTAGGCATAATGATATGGACTAATATTTAAGACGGCATAAAATGAATATCTTTCATATTCTGTTTCATTCATTTGATTGTAATTAAGCGTTGCGTATGCATCCCTCCAGACTGCGTGGATTCTTTTTGTGTCAGCCTATGTCTATTAAAAACCATCATCCAAAACTGTCAAGATATCTTCAGTTTTCAAGTGTCTCTGGATGATCTGTTATGTATGTATTTATGAATATGTAAAATTCACCTCTAAATAGGTTCTTAGTGTAGTGGGGTAATTTTTGATGTAAATTTATGTTAAATTGATTTTTGAATTCAGATTTATTAGACATCACTGCTTGAGGGAGTGAGAAATAACTTGTTCTTTGATTCGAAATTGAATTGATCATTCTCAACACTGCATGTAGCCCAAAAGCGTTGTAGGCATGACAGTCTCTTCCGAATGGCAAACTAGATCTGTTTCTTCATAACATTTGACAAGTCAACTTATGGGGGAGAAAATATCCGCTTCTGTCACAAGACACTTACATTAAAAAAGCGGTTAACTTCCCTTTTCTGCAAATTAATGATCATATTTATATTGTATTTATATTGATCAAAATTCAATGATGTAATTGTTAACACGTCTTTTGTACATGCAGAAGGATCTTGGTTCGATTCAGCTGACTGAATACATCCTGAGTAGTTTGCTCCGTGTGGTAAAAGATGGAAATTGGGTCGACTCCTTCTTGAGTCTAGTGGAGATAAGTACCACCGGAAGCTAGGAAAATTGAGGTTGGTATTTTCAAAAAAAGTACCCGGTAAGTATTCAACAACTCAATAGTAAACAGAAATCTCAAAGTGTGTTTTGTTAGGGTGATTCATCCCAGACATGTCGAACTATCAAGTAAAATAGTCCGAGGACCCCCTGAGCACTCATGATATCTCTTTCTGACTGAGGACATTGTAGGGAATATCCTTCATCAAACACACCCTTTTTACCCTTACTTATCTGAATACCTGTGTATCTTATTTTTGAAAATGCTAACCCCAATTTCTCTACCATCGGGCAGTACTTACTTCCACGAAACCCTGGTCTAGATCAGGAATTTTAAAGTTTGAATCTCGTATCTGTCGTTGATGCATCACGATTTTCTTGTGGATGTGTGAAAAGTGTATTCGGCTTTTGAATCATCCACATAGGAATCGACTATGATGGAGCCAACCCTGTTCAAGCTGGTTCGAAATTAGAATTTCTCATCGTGTAGACCAATGGTTCTCAATCATTTTTGTCTATGCACTGTTCTCAACATCTTTCAGAAGATCATTCCTTCCTTTTAGAACTTTTCTGACACCGAAAGTGATTTCCAAATAGTATGCATGTAACATAGAACAACATCCGTTTTTTTCCCTATATTAGTATATACACATTCATCAGAAATCTTGAATATTAATCAATATTCCATTTAATTTGAATCTGCCGATCTGAGGTCTGAATTCCAATCCCTCAAAAATGCTATAGTGCAGTAGATGTTGTGGAGGAATCTATCGATTGCTTATGGATTTCTTCTCGTTGACTGGTGTTGATCTTTTCCTGTTGGTTCCATTTGGTAGATACTGCACTACTGAAATGTTCTTGTACGCTCAAATTGCTTGATGGGAAACAACAAAGATCTCTTTGAAAAGGTATTCAGCTTGTATTTTGAATCAATTGAAAATCCTTCATGAATTACTTGATGGAAAGAAAAAAGGATAAATGGTGACAACGTTGATTCCTCTTGACTCAATTGTTTTACTCTCGGAACAATCTCTTCTTAATCTGAATGATTCCCTACTTTTCTCTATAACAGTAACATTCTCCCAGTGGGGGAGTCATGGCTTCCGGATAGGTATATCACCGGTGTTTTCTGTGTGTCTTCTACGGTTGTACTTCTAGAAAGTAGATTTGCAACAGAAACACTTTTATGCGTCTCCCCTGTTTAGGCGTCTTCAAGCGAATTAGTATGTATGTTTTAGATCCCTGTTTAGGGAATTGTGGAATTTTTTTTTGGATGTAGTTGGGTGGAAGGAGTTTTCTTTTTGATTTATTGTTTACTTTGTAAAGTTCTTTGTAGTATATGCTGGTGGTTATAAATCACGTATCAAGGGGTATGCTCAAAGTGTTTGAATTATCTGTTGATGAATGCTGGGTGGTGTGCTCTATAGGAATGTCTTAATTTTTACCGAGGAATCATCAGATTTATTACCTATGCTAGGGTCTTCTATAACCATGCTGTGTTGTATTGTTCATAATTTGCTTAGACAGGGGAAAGCAAACAATGTTGATTAAGTGGTTCTTTGAGATGACTATGTGGGTAAAATATGCATATTACTTTTAGTGTACTAATCTGCTGGTTATTGAGTTACATTTGTTAATGAATATTTCAGCAATGCTAACATTTTAATGCCATTACGTTCTTCCTGTTTGATAGATCTGTTTCAGTTCTTTTAAGCAAAATTGAGTATTTCGAATTTCTCATTTCGACAGAGGTGAAATAGATATTCAATATTCCTGCGTTTACAGGTTTGTTTCAATATTTCCCATTTATAATTGGTTTCCTATACATTTTGCACGTTTTGGGTAATATGTAGATAATGGTGTATTATTTCAATATTTTCGGTTGTGAAGGATGATATGCAGCTATGTAATCTAAGTTTAAAAGACATACTAAACGCACACACACACACACACACATACATATATATATATATATATATATATATATATATATATATATATATATATATATATATATATATATATATATATATATTGGTCAACTGTATTTCTTGCCCGCATCGAATAATGCTTGGTTGTTTTACATTTTAACACGGGTCTGACTTGTGATGGTCGGCCGTGTTTCATATCACATGTGCCAAATACTACGATACAACAGGCGTCTTATATTCATTATTAAGAAAATCAAAATCTGGTTTCCTTCAAGAAAAAAAAGCATATTGTACTTGTAAAATACACACTGGTTGTTATTCAATGAAAGAACTACCTTAGTTGAAAACCCCGTTCTGAAATAATTGTTAACCCTACCTAGGGAGCCCAGACTGTCCAACTATTTACCAATTGCAACCAGAGAGAAGAAGTGGATTCATCATTCTCCAAGGGCATTATCACGACTTGAACACCGACTGTTTCGACTGGCTCAAAGATTCTATACTCGTTGTAGCCCACTCCACACTTGACTGCCATCCTTAACTGATCTCCCCTGGCTTTTAGTTCGGCCTGATATGCTCATTTGTGGAGGCAAAGAGGCCGTTCGTCGCCCACGCTCCTTCCACTTAACCTTAGTGCACACCTATTCAGCTATGAATGATTGAAAAAAAATATTTCAGATATTGACTCAGAGGTATTTATAAACTTTTTTTTCCCCGTGTCCATAGAGATGGCAATTCCAGTAAACCGTATCGATTTTATTGCGAGCCTGTATGAACCAAGCTGTCCATACAGTGCACTTTGTTTTGAAAAAAAAGTCATTCAATGATTTCATTGATTTATATATTCCAGCGTGTCGGGATGCCATTTCCATAAATTAAAGAAAAAATCAATTGATTTTGAAAGATCAATGTTTCAAGGGAGACGCATTCATTTTTTTTTTAAATTTGAATTCTAAAACAATTAGAAACCAACGATCAAAACTGTCATCAAAAACGTCAGTTTTCTTCGGTTTTCAAATTGGTTTGGCTCGGTGGCAAGGTAGCTGGATGGATATGTACCTATCACGTGGGGAAGCCACAGCAATTGAGCTACACGATGAAACTCTTAATCCTTATTATTTCGAAGAAAAAAGTTGCTTATCGAAAATATACCCCATCAATTTTTTGTTGGGATTCAATTTGCAATGTAAATGTATGCTAAACTAAACTTTTGATTTTTATTCGGTAGCACCAACGCTATTTTTAACGATGATCAATCCCCCAACAAAATGCAAGAAATGTAACATTCATTGATCACCCAACACGGCATGCTGCCAAAATACGTTGGTAGGCTGATAGTTTCCGTCGAATAACCAACCATACTTTTTTATTTTTAAACTAACTAAATCTGTTAGTTTATTTCCTTGTGATTGGTAAAAAGCTCTGTGCAGAGGGAAAATGGTATTTTATTTATTCTAATGCCAATAACGTCTGCTACGTTTATTGAAAATATTTTATCATGAACCTCGGAATATGAAATAGTATGAGGTCATTCAACAGACACGGAAATTCTAACCTTTTGGCCACCCTGCAATTCCATGCAATTTTCACTTAAATTCACTTGGCTTATAGTTTGACCTGATGCACCAATTTTTGGAGGCCTAATCGTTGCCGAAGTCTCTTTCACATTTCACAGAATGATATATTCTTGCGTGTCTGAATGCAATATCCAGGAAACAGAAAACATCCAATCGATTGTGAAAGGTCAATGAATCAAGAGATATGCATTCACTCTTCTCCGAAGTTAATACTCTAAAGCATTTTTTAGTTAACTGAATAAAGCTGTTCTTCTGTTTTTCATGGTTGGTGAAATGGCTCGGTTCACAGGGGAAATTTAACTGTTTTTTAATCTACGTGTGTCACGTAGATCGCAGTTTTTAAATGAAAAACTTGAGGCTATGGAATGGAATTAAGTAAATTTATCAGATGCACCATTGAACGAATTCTGTGGAAGCTTTCATTATATTTTCTGTTTTCCTTATTGATTAAACTTACACTCCTCTCGGCTTCTGCATGAATCTTGATTACAAGATTAAATATTTTAGTCGTATTAATCGCTTTGAAAACCAGGTGACGTACAGGTGCAATAAGGGAGGAAAGGTAAAAAAAAATACGAGAGACTATGTTAGTATTGTGTACAAAACACAATATAAGTTTGTATGGAATTTGATTTAACAGGAATATACATGAGACATCATGATGCACAGATTATAGTATAACTACCCCCACATGGGCGGTCAGTTGTCCGTTCATTGCAAATGATCATTAAATCGAACGTTACTAGAGAGAGGGCATTTTTTTTTACTTTTTTTTTTACTGGTTTCATATTCAAACTCGAATATACCAATGCAAAATAACTCGAATACAATGCAAAATATAAGAATATGAATTGAAATGCAACACAGAGCAACTCAGTAAAGTTTACCCTTTCTAATGTTATTTTTCAATTTTGAACTGCTAAAATGTTCACAGTAACAGATAATTTTTTGATAAACTTCAGTAGCTACGTAACATTCAAGTAAACATGCTTTTAACTTTACCAATAAATAAAAATAAACATTCAGGAATGCAGATGATATCAGAATAGCTTAACTTAGCTTTAGGTCACACTTATAATCGGTAGCCGATTGGATTTTGTCAAATACTCGATTACAATCGCCCATTGTTAACACAGACCTTTTACATTTAGTGCAAATTTGGAACATAAAAAAAACGGCGAATTGAAAATTCTTGTAACACAAATGTTCGTATTCTTCATAAATAAATTCTTTTTTTTTTTTTTTTTAATTCTTTTGATTGGAAACATTTCGTCATTGGATCAATATACCATGAACTGATTGACTGATACAAATAAATTCCCATTTTTTCTTTTAGCCGAAATAAAACCATAATTTGAAAAAAATGTTTTTTTTATCTCAGCATTCATAACCTAATCAGAATATTTGTCCAACACAATTTTACTATATCTCAACCAATACATCAATGTGCTTCTGACTCCAAAATAAACAAGGAATACATAATATCTATATCTGGATATTAATTGACAGGGATTTTTAGGAATCCTCACTTTGGGTTTTTCGCAGTGTATGACTTGTGAGTTGATGAAAGTAGAGAATATAACAGAAGCACAGCAAGTGAATACCACACAAGGGATTAGACAAAATTTTGATATTTCAGAGCTTGAACTTTATTATTGCAAGATAAACTTATCAAGAACTTGCGAAAAGAAAATCTAAAAATAGCTAACCCTCATTGAAATTATCTAAACTGATGTCCAATATCTAAAAATGACAGACCTGCAAGCTGAGAAGTATGCAACGTGCGCATGAGAGAATCATGCTCAACCTTACATAGAGTGATCACAAGACAGTACAGTATATAAGGAAGAAAACGGGTGTCTGCAACATCATAGAAACTATTAAAAAACTCAAATGGCAATGGGCAGACCATGTTGCAAGAATGAAAGGCAACCGATGGAGATCACGTCTCACAACATGGATCCCCAGAGATCACATCAGAAGCCGACAGAACAGAAGATGGAGAGACGAACTGGACAGATTCAAGAAATACTGGCTCTGCGATGCCTATGATAGAGAATTGTGGCCAATCCTAAGGAAGGTCTATGTCAAACAGCGAACGTTAAAAGACTGATGATGATGATGATGATGATGATGATGATGATGATGATGATGATGATATCTGAACACAACAAAATATTTGAATGTAGACATAAATTATCTGAGTTGGAAATGTGCATGTGCACTCGAATATCTGGTTGAAATGTCCACCAAAACTCTTGCATTAGGTGCATTAAATACGTAAAACATTCAAATGAAAACTTCCAGGTATTCATAAAACATTCATTGATAATGGGAATAACCGTGTTTAATGTTTGGAAAACCTTTTACCGACTCACATACATTTTTGAGTAACGAAGCAAGATCTGATTGCAGGTTATTGCAGCGTTGTTAACAGCTTCGAATGAATTAAAAATGAACAAAGCCACAGTGACCGACCAGAGAACGCTAAGCCATCATTTTACAAAGGTCAGACGTTCCACATTACAGTAATATTGTCAGTGTTTATTACGTCCAATTAAATTGTGTTAGGAAAGAGAGGAGAACAACTGAAATAAATTATCCAAACCAAAATAATACGATCATTAAGAGAACACAAGCGTAAAAACTAAAAAGCGTATCAGTTACTTCAAAGACGGTATGGACCGGTCAGGTTACTCAAACATTAAGAACCATCAAGCGACCAACATCTTTTAGTACCAAATCCTGTTGAGGGTCATCAATTAATTATTTCAGTAGCAATTTCCTGGGTAATGATCATCAGAAAGTCCAAATTTTCAGAGAAACACAGTGGAATGATGCTGGGCTTAAACTAAAAGATCAATTCAAAAGAGAATTACATTCTGAATTGACTATCCATGAAAATTCTATTGGGTTTGGGGATTTTTAAGATACGAAACAAGCACTTTTTTTTAAAGATTTGATAAAGAGAAAATCTTAGTTGTTCACCTCTATTACTGCTTAGTTGCCTGCCTTATGATAAACATGTACAGCCGTACCAACTTGAAAACTGAAGAAACGTACTTTGACAGTTTTACACGAAATTTTGTTTCTATTACAAATTGTACATTTTATGACCATTCAGGTTAATATCATTTCATAGAGTGGTCTTTCATATTATGAACTCTTCACATATTGAAATTATCAAGCTGTAAATAGAGCGAATAGGTTTTCCTCTGGGAGTTCACCGTTGGACAAAGCATAAACCGAAACATCAGTCAATTGTTTAACCTAATTTGGTTAAATAATTCAACCAAAAACTTCATTCCTAAGAACAATGGGATATAGAAAAACAGACAGGATTTGCAAGACGTGAGCATCAGTTCGAAGTTTTCCAAAGAGTTGATTATAGGATGTGGAACGTACCATCAAACGGACAAACAAGAAAACTCCTTTAACAGATAGCATCACAATCGAACAACTCAAATGAGCTGGTGAAATCATCACTAAGAAACAGACCATTTTATCCAACGTATGCCTATAACAAAGTGAAGTCGAAAATGTTTGGAAGACTGCAATCATGATGCAATTTCATGAAAAAAAACTAAAAAAAAAAGAGATAAGAACGACGGACCTATAAGTTTACTTAGCTACATTTACAAAAATTATCTCGTCAAAACTTGAATCCATCACCAACCAAAACATTGAAACGCCAGACAGAAACCAACCACGTGAGTAAGCTTGTTTTGGAGGAAACTACTTGTCCATAAACAATCTCCATTCAATAAATAAAGCAAAATATGAAATGCTACTCGCAATATCATCTAATGTCTTCAAAAAGTCTTTCGTCCCTGTAGAAATTCCCGAAGTCTTTGATGCTATTACAACAAGGAGTAGATGTTGTGTACATCAGAGTATTACAACATACGTAACGTCACAGAAGCTCTTTTATCGGGCTACATAAATATACAGACCTCTACCAGCTCCCAAAAGGAGTGAAACAAGGTGATACCAACTCAACCAAATTCTTTACGGCTAGCCTAGAGATGATGAAAAACAAAGGAGTAAGAATAGACGTTGATTATATAAATTATCTCAAATTTGCAAACCATATCGTCCCACTGCAGAAAACCTCTAACAAAATCTGGACGAACTGATTGAAAGAAGCAAAAAAGTTGGCCTTCTCATGGACTCGAGCAAAAAAAAAAGATTTTTTACAATAGATATGTCAGAAATGAACGCAGAACTTTCAAAATCTAAAACGCTAAGCTTGACGAAGTAGACCATTACATCTACCGAGGACAACGAATCATGAACCGACCATAGGACAACACAGTTATATTAGGAGAAACAGGAGTCTGAGACATTATAGAAACCATTTTAAAACTCAAATGGCAATGGCCTGGTCACGTTGCAAGTATTGCAAACAAGCCATGGATATCACGACTCCCAACATAGATCCCAGAGATCAAATGCAGAACCTGGGCCAGTAGAATATGAAATAGCGAAACGAACTAGATATGTTTGGAAAATATTGGCTTCGCAACGCCTGCTTTAGGGAGAAGTAGCCAATCCTGGGGAAGGTCTATGCTCAACAACAGACGATAAAAGACTGAAAATGATGGTGACCACGATGTCCAAGGCGGGGACGAAACTCTAATACTGAGACACTAATCTTTCCGATAATAAATTTACTCAATAAACAATGATGTTAAAAACGCATATATAAATGACGTTTTTACATGTTGGTTAAACTATGTTCAATAACAGGGAATTTATTTTGATTAAATCTGTTTCCCATCATTCATTTGTTTTTGTTTTTCCTGTTATAAACTTCCATTTTCAAAACCAAAACACCGTTATTCACTAGACAACCTAATAAAAATCAGATCAATCACTTTAGAGTCCAAATGATAAATTATTTCACATGGTTGAAAGATCGAAAGTTGAGGTATGTTTCCAGCAAATCATTAAATGAATGTAAACTAAGTGTGTATTTATAACACTACATTTCAGTATTTCTCAGAGGCTGAAGTCACAGTGCTTTTTGGATTCTAGATTTTCCTAATCTCTAATTAGTTTCGAATTGACTTCTAGTAATTTTTCTGATACTACATTTTCCATTATATATTTGTTCCTTAGCTAAAATTTCCCCTCTTAAGATATTCTTCCACTCGGAGCCAGGTCTCTCTAGTTTGAGAATCCCTGTTGTACAATAACCAATATTCTATAGAACTAATATGAGCTGTTTCGGCAACTCGTGCCATAGGTCGCAGTAAGGCAAATTTTATGAAAAAAAATGCTGGCATGAAACAGTTATTGTTGTTGTTGTGGAGAATGAAGTCTATTTGAGCCTCCCACTTGGACTAGAGTTTGACAAAAAGCCTCCAAATCTGTTTACTGTTCTATTGATATTCACGAGGTTTAGCTAATAACATCACGGTAAACCCCTAGGTGAGAGTGAAACTGACT
Organism: Thysanoteuthis rhombus; assembly: GCA_963457665.1. Classification (NCBI taxonomy): domain Eukaryota; kingdom Metazoa; phylum Mollusca; class Cephalopoda; order Oegopsida; family Thysanoteuthidae; genus Thysanoteuthis; species Thysanoteuthis major. The sequence continues at coordinate 4,080,868 of OY735200.1, forward strand.
GTAGCAATGGTTTCTGCCATTACTTACTATTCCAGGGTGAGGTGTTAAATATAATCTAATTGGATACCAAAGTGAATAACCCTTAAGGGATCTAACTTGCTATAAACAGTTAGTTTAGTAAAGTAACTTGCTAACAATAACTCTATGCCAAAACCTTTTGCAAGTTGATACAGCTCCTGTGAATATGCATTAAGGTGTATTCTAAAATCCTTCTTAAGATAATGCAAATGAAAGCATCGAAATATCGACACAGGTAACTTAATCCCAACACTCATCAAATGTTCAAACAGTTGATTTCTATAAGGTTGCTCTGAGAATAATGACCATTTCTTCTGTTGTTCAGGGTTTTCATTTACTTCATTTGTTACATTTCTCTGACAGTTTGACGTGTGATTTATTCAAGAAACATCTTCAGTTGTTCATTTTCAATCGCAGATGGTCGCCCTTTGCACTCTTGATCTTCAAGGCTCAAATCTCGACAACGAATGTTATTGCACCAACGCTGCACTGAATGATCAGATATGATTGATTCACTCCAAGCTGCGTTGTAATTGGAAGCTGTCTGTGACTCCTTTTGACCAAGCTTACACTCAATATATGTGACTCTTCTTATTTCATCTTTTTCTTTAAGGGTCTACACCGTCCGCAGTTAACTCAGAAAATAAACTGTGAATATTTGTGATCTCTCTCTCTCTCCTTCTCTCTCTCTCTCTACAATCTATCTATCTATCTATCATTCTATATATGTATATATATATATATATATATATATATATATATATATATATATATATATATATATATATATATATATATATATGTCTGTGTCTGGGTGTTCAAAAGATTATGGCATTTCAGTCTCTTCCTTGATAAATTATGTAGTTTTGTTTCTTTTTTTTCTTTCATATCTTATACAGAAGTTAATAATATGGTATATTCAGAGAATTTTTTTCTTTTTTGAGATCATAATCAGCTCACCATGTAACCATTTTAGGGATTTAAAACAAAATAGTCAAATGGCTCCCCAACGGTGTTGATCAAACACTGCCTCCCCTCCAGCTATGATTTCAATATGTAGCTCATGTCATATATGTATAGAAAGATGGAGATGGGGAAGGGGAGAGAGAGAGAGAGAGAGAGGGGGGGAATTCAATATACTTTAGAAACGTTAAAAAGTCCAACTAAAAGTTTGTATCTAGAATTGTCCATTATCATCCAAAAATGTAATAGTTTGATTGGCTCATATGACAAGGATATTGACGAACATGAACTAAATTTATTTCATTATAACGTAGTAAAAAGGTAAAAAATTGTATTTTCTGACGCCGACATCGGACATCATAATTGATCCCCGTGGCATTGGCCTTAATTTCATCATGCCGTTGACTCCGACGATTAATTCTCAGGCAAATTCCCAGAACAGTTCTGATCATTTATTCACTAACTATTTTTCTGGTCGGTGAACTAAAGATATTTCGTGAGAGAGTTGTTATTTGATTAAGCCGATAGTATTTAGCATGTGAATCCAATTGTGTACATCTCTCAGTCATGGCGATGATGGCTTCGTTTGCAAATTGTTTTGTGAAAAGGATGATTATTCAATCCCTTTTTCTTGTTGTTGTTCACTGATGTGTAAACACGAAGTTTGTCTTTCAGGCTGATTGATTCATCTGATCAAGTTATCAATAAGCCGCTCTGACAACATGCAACGAATCTCCGTATTTCAAAGCACGCGATTTATTCACTTGGCTCACTCAATAGAAGGGGCATCTTCTTCATTTGACCTGATCTGTTGATCACTGCGTTCGGAGCTCACTCAGTAAATATTTCCTAGTTGCCAACAAGTACAACAAAAGTATGGCACAGAAAATTAAAACTACGTAATCCGAATTCGAAGAAGATTTAAAACTACTAAAATACCGTTATCAACAATAAGAAGGAGACTGTTGAATTTTTTCAGGCACATGATAAAGGAAAAAACCTGTGAAATTCAAAGCTCACTTTGTGTATACAAGGTAAAAGGGGCAAAGGTGGGCTGCAGGTAATCTACTTGAACGATTCGTACAGATGGATGGCAGAAATAGTATTGGTAGATGTAAATGGAGACAGAAGTAAAGGAGAACTATTATGATTTATATCTTGAAGGGATTTGGCTCACAAAGAAGAATCCAATCCATGATGTAGGTATTTATTGGTATTCTTCCGGCAGCAAAAACTGCGACACTAGTCCATTTCCGTGACTATCAGTGGATTCTGAACTGAACCCTTTTCTTATCTTTTCCTCTACGTATGACACTCTGCCAATGACCTCAGAGGAAAAATAAAAGCTATAGAACAAGATTGGAGAGACGATTGGAATTATCAGTGAACATGCTATGCTCTAGTAACTTCCCCGCCAAGCACAGTGATTAACGCCACATGAAAGCCTTTGATTGAAAGAAAACAAACATTGGGTTGAAAGCTCGAAAATTACACTCGATTGTCCTCTGGATTAGTTGATAAAAGTGTTGCCTAAGTGAATCAAGCAAAGAATCACCCCAACGTGGCAAGCCTTTGACGGATAAAACTCAACCTTCAAAAACAAGAAGATCCCATGAATCCCTCCAAAAAAAGTATACAGCCAATGCATCCTCTTGATAATCACTTATAGATCTGAAATGTGGTATCTAACCAAGAGACAGACCCGCAAACTGAGAACCATGCAAAGTGCAGCTGGAAAAATCATGCTTGGTCTCACATGGAGGGACCACAGACAGTGCAGAACATCCAGAGTAAAACAATAGCCAGGGACATCATAGAATCCATTAAAAAAATCTCAGATGGCATTGGGCTAGCCATGTTGCAAGAAGTGCAGACAACTGATAGACATCACAACTCACGACATAGATCCCCAAAGATCACACGCACAACCAAGGCTGGCAAAGTATCGAATGGAAAGACGAGCTCGTCAAATTTAGAAAGTACTGACTCCGCGACACCCACTATAGAGAAGAGTGGTGAATCCGGGGGGAGGTTCATGTCCAGCATTGGACATTTAAAGAATGATGATGATGATGATGATGATGATGATGATGATGGGAATGTAGTTATCTGATGGTCTCGAGTTCAATAATCAGAATTAGGAATTAAGATAATGTACCCCTCCTTCAGTATTGTGATCTGCAAGTGTTTATATTTACTGAGCCTAGTTTAGAATGACGGACTGCGATGGTCTGCAGAAAAACCTTGTCAAAAATTTATTTATGTGGAACATCCAAGAATAGCTAGGTCTTGTACAAGACCTCAAGTGTAGGTCACCCAGTGATGATCGAATATATCATGACTGTAGCACTACCTTGGTAATCTTTGCCCCATAGCAGGGCATTCTATATGCTTATGTTCATAAATATAGTGTTCATTGGTTTTATTAAGCAACTATAATTTTTATGTACGTATTTTGAAGTACATACTTAATGGAAATCTTAGGAATTCTGTTTATAAGTTCAACACAACCCAAACTTTGGGGACTTGTTTAAAAAACTAGTACCTTCAAAACTTCTTGTAAAACCCTGTCAAAGTCTAAATTTTGGGTTGAATTAGTTCATTTTGGTTAACAATAAGAACAGAAACAATCCTCACTTAATTCATGAGGATAAACAAAGCATCGCTGTTTTGCCTGATCACGTCATTAATATAGATATAGATATTGAATCAACAGTTCCTCTACTATGATTAGGAATCATAACAAAGTGATCAGTACACAGTTATCTTACAAATTTAACCAAACTGCCAAACCTCTCGTACCTACAAGTATTTATGCAAAATATACGCATGGGCCCCGGATAAATCAATTCATGGAAAATGTATATTCTTATAATTTTCGTTCATCTATCATGTAAGTAAAATCCAAAAGTCGCCGTAAGCATTTTCAGTCGGAATAAAAATAAAAGATTTAGCCCTGCAAAACAAACACAAAACCGATAACAGTTAAAATTGCAATTGTCTCTCTTCTAAACTCTTTGACTCACTTTTTGTCACTTTGGTCAGGTGCTCCTACCGAGGAGGGAGCGACCACACCGCCCTCATGGGGCCCATTTTATGTCTATGGCACTCCCTGGCAACTACCCCGTTTACTCTAAATTCATATTGTATTTATACTAATCTGGTTCCACATCAAACATGGTTATATGTAAAATCATTCAGCATTCTTTCTTATTGAATACTTATCAAATTTTGTGTCAGTTAAATTCAATTACCAAACAATTTTGACTTCAAATTCTCATTTTCCAGTGACTTCGATAACGACATATTATTGCAGCTTGTATTCTTCGTAAGAACTCAAAACATAATTATTATTGATATTGTTGCAATTCTACGGCTCAACAGTAAATGACAAACATTTATTTGAGGTCATTGTTAGCTTCCTTAACCGAAAGCAATGTATACGCAATGCTTGTTTCAAGTTCTCCAGACAAAAAAGGTGAAAAAGTGCTGGTGAAAATCCCTTAGTGATAGATGACCCTCGTTCCTTTCTTTTTGGAAATGAAGAGAAGACGTATTCAATGTAGAAGGTAGAGTGAATGTGTTCGTTTACCAGATGATTTATGTTGTGCAGTGCGTATATTTCACTTTACCCAAAAATGATCAACTTGAGCTCAGATCGAGCTGCGTCAATACTATCAGAATGTGATCCCAGCAAAAGAAGATTCAGAGCAGTGCTATCCATATTCTTGGATATGGTACTATCTTTCCGTTTAATGTTTACCGGTTTATCGTTAAATATTCTAAATGCAAGTTCAAACATACTTCTCTTAAAATGTATTTAAAACGTGAAAAGTAGCAAATTGAATTAACGCATATATTCTTCAAAAAGATTCGACTCGAGGCAGTTTGTCAAAATAACCGATGTTTTGGCCGTATTTCAACTCTACACTTTAATGCAAATGAAACTCTTCGCACATTGCATGGAAACTTTGGGTTTTAACTAAAATACTAATCACTGAAAAAAAACTCGAACACCCGTTAGCTTATAACTTACAAATTATCACTTCAACTGCACAAAAGGGAAGGAAATTTGTGGGAAAAAAGATTTACGTATGTAGTGGTATTTACAAAATGATTCTGTCCGTGCCTTGAGGGCATTTTTTTTCACTTTTATTTTGGAGATTTTCCAAGCATTTGTAAATTAAAATCTATTCCTGTAAATGAAGCTATAGCCAGAAGGCACAGGGAAAATGATGCATCAACAATCTCAACCATTCTTCTTTAATAGCATCATTTGAATTAAAAAAACTTCAGATATGATGCAATTTTGAAGCAAGAAAAGTTGCTGATAAAAAGTGGAGACTCAAGTTAATTACGTCAATATCATTTTTTTCAAAATTCTTCAAAATATCAATAGGAAAGAATGATAACAAGAATAACATCAATGTCATCAATAATTATGATAGAAGATCATAGAAAAAAAAAGAAAAGTTACCAGAGATAAAAAATTGACTGTTTAAACAATTGAAATTAGTGAAAACCAGATAGTTTCCCGGACAGAAGAAATCGCCAAAAGCACCGTACGATACTCCCAATGGAAGTAGCGAAAACTACTCGGCGTGCTGGGACAGTGCATTGATTAATTCACATGAAATGTTACCAACTATGTTCCAGTCAAGCACCAAAGTGTGTCATGTCACTGGCCGTTTGTAAAGTGATCTATCCCTTTTTGACCTCGGCTGTCTGATAGCTGAGATTTGACACATATATCTGCCCAGACATGGCTTTCTTTGCATATCCAGAATCAACTGAATCATAACCACTTATGAAAACACAATTACTTGTACATAACGGCATTCTTGATGAAGCTGACTTTGGTAAAGCACTTAAAGAAAATAGACAAAATCATTCTACACGAGATCATTCGCCCAAAGAAGCCCAAACAGGGCAAAAAATAAACATGTTTGTGAAGCGAAGGTCTACACCAAACGACTTGAATATTCAACATTAAATATATTGAGCACTTCATGAATCAAACCCAACGCACATTGGACATTGCATTATATCATATCATATTGCATCTTCGATTTGTACTGTCATATATATATATATATATATATATATATATATATATATATATATATATATATATATATATATATATATATATATATATTCGCTATATGACGAATTCTGCCATCCGATCAAACTTGCACATGTATGATACTTGTCATAAAAACAATCGAAGAATGAAATACTCGGATGATTAATGGAAAAAGGCAATTTCACCGATGATATTAGTATGGATAATGAAATTCAGACAATGTTACCCAATTCAAGGTTCAGTCGAAGGTCTGTCATAAGAATGGTTTTAAACACGTAAAATTTCAAGCCTGTATGCAATGATGCCTTTGAGGATATTGGGAGTAATTGATATGCAATATAATTACACGTATTTATAATTACTGAGATTATACGTGTGTCTGCCGTATAACATCAGCAAAAACAATCATCATCATCATCATCATCATCATCATCATCATCACCATTAGTAGCAGCAATCTTTTAAATGCATGAACATATCTTCCCAAATATTTGCCAGATCTTTACGAATTGTGGGCGTGGCAGAACCAATGAATCTTGGACGTGTCCAAGTCGTCACACCATTTTTTTTCTGTCAGTGTCAATTTCTCAAATCCTCTCCCATTGGAAATCGTCATGTGACTGTCATCTTCAAGCAGCATGCCATGTTGAATGTGATGAATTAAACACAATATAAAAAAAGGGGGGGGATTGATTGATGAATAAGCTATTTCTCTCGACGGTTGTTTGGTCCGTGATCACAAATGAAAATGCTCTCCTTTAGAAAACAGATTGGCACGTATGAAAGAATTGTTAAGTTACACAAGGTTTCACCAACATTTTTCTGACTAAGGAATCCTTTTAGAGCATATAGTTCATCACACGACACCCTTTGGAGGTATGATCTAAATGTATTAAACAGCTCAATTGTAAATCAGCTTTTCAGACATATGACTGTTAGCTTCGATTTGTATTTCCTGCCCCTTGCACACGTCATCGAACCTTGTCTTCCGTGTGCCTCTCCCTAAAGTCTCTCATTCCAATTAGTGCTCTTTCGAGTCTCTAAGTGCCCCAACAAAATGAACTACTTGTTGTATTCAAAGAAATATGGGTTGTGTATATGGTGACTTTAGAAGAGTTCCTTACTTAAAGATCCGGCCAGAATTTCGATTTCAAACGTACTGCTCCAATTAGACCAATTGAACTCAGTAATTACTGTGTTAAATGCTACAAGAATTTCTAAAAAAAAAATACTCAAAAGAACCATGGAGTTGAAAGACGATAGGAGACTATAATGATGATAATAAACTTGATATAAATGCTCAAACCTATCAAATGCTGCCCAAAATGTCCCAGAAATATCATATAGATTACCAGTAGTTAGTTTTCGATCATTTATTTTTATGGAAATTTATAGATTAATACAAGAAAAAGTTTCTCTCAATAGATTAAAACTGCCAACTTTTTCTTCGTCTGTATTCGATTTCAATGTATGCTCTTTGATTGTTTTGGCCGTGATATCTAAGAAGCCTCGATTCCCAAAAGTAGGTGAGCTCAAAATAATGGAAATTTAACAAAAACTCACATGGTAAATTAAAAACACCCAAATTACAAACTTCTGAAAAAAAAGACAAACCGATTTTTTCCAACAGGGAAAATGTTTAGATTTGAACTTTTTTAACTCGATTGGTTCAACCAGTACAAGTGATAGATAGATAGATAGATAGATAGATAGATAGATAGATAGATAGATGGATAGATAAATAGATAGATAGATAACTACATACATACATCCATACATACAACAAGCCAGATTAGTTTGAACTGAATTGACTTATATCGACGGTTTTAGCTGACTATTTCTATCATCATACCCAGAAATATTTTTTATTGAAGTGTAGTCTGAATTCCTTTTTTCTTACCCAACATTTATTGTCGGTTGAAATTATAATCAATCAACTCACCTACTTCACTGACTGACTTGTCTGAGACAAACAATAAAAAATACAATGCAGGTAACAGACCAACACAAAAGATGCTTTATCCAGACTTCGATCAGATACCATATATTCTCATTAACTGTGTCCAGCCTATAAAAAGAAACTGTTGATGTTTCCTGGCAAAAGGTTTATTGCAGTATATTCGCTTCATCTTCTAATGTGGGGATTTTATCAATTTTCTTGACATCCAAAGATACGATAAAAGAGACCATACAATTATATGCTATGACTCAAATAGCAAAGTTCAACATTTACATTCATTTGAAAGAAATAAATTATAAATAGTTTTGAATATATTTGGGTCAGAGTTACTTCCCTTGAATTTTCCAGTAATTTTTTTCCAATCAAAAAGATTCCACTCAAAAAAAAAAAAAAATCGATTTGTTTTCAAATTCTTTCCATTGCCAATTTCTGCTGCAGAAGTGTTTTCAAGTGGTTCATGAATTTAAGGCCAGGGGAATCGCCATCGTTCAAAATGGAGGATACTGTCGATGAATAAAAAAAAAAAAAATGAAAGAACATAGTAATTGGGAATTAAACTTCAAATTATGAACTGCACCATTGAGCGAGACATTTGCAATACAAGTCAACAACAAATTTTTCATAAGTAATGGGCAGTGATTTACGAAAATATAATCTGTTTTCTTGTATCACATTTGGTTTTCTGAATTTAACAGTTGCATCTTAGCATACTAAGACTATAGAGCACCATAACGTGTTCAAATCTCAACATTTCAATCTGTTCTTCTGCATAGTGCCTTCATTGTCGATCTTATATATATATATATATTATTTTTGATTTTCCTAATTTAAAGGTTTTAACTGATACAAATCTTGTGTTCCTTCAACCTTCACTTATATCAACCTATATGTCGTAAAATTGAAAGCACAACATATTTGCAGGGAAGGGGATTAGATGTGAAAGAATAAAACACACTCCGAATTAGAGTGTTGAATATTGATCTGAAAAAATGTACTGCAGCCTTGATAAGAAAAACAAAGAAACGCCCAGAGATTATTTCCATATAAGATATTGGTGAATGTTTCATTATCTTATGTCATTTTGGAGATTCTGAGATGCCTAATCGTCCAAATTCACCACTTTGCCTGGCTGAAAGCAGGCAACGATACATCCTGCATTGGCTTGGCTGCAGAAGCAGCTGGTTGGACGTCAAACTGAACTAGGTTGGAATCAGAGTTTTCTTCCTCCTAGACTGGTTTCCTTCCAACGCTGGAGAGCCTAATCAACAAAACTTTTTTGCTCATGGGAAGAACGGGATTCATGCTTTTCCTTCAAGATATTTGTGCAGATGAAAGATGAGCACAGACAGTCCCAGCCGGAGTGTGAACTAGGGTCGCCGATTGTCTGAGCCGTCAACAACTGCACCAATCACACCATCAACCCACCGGTTGCATGTCAACCATGCCACTCGCCCAAAAATGTTTTTTTCCGTAATCAGGTGCATGCGTACAAAGGCATCGTCGACATGTGTGTGTGATTATTATCTCTGGAAAATGATTGAATCGACATTCACGTGATCATAGCATGCATATTCAGTTGACAAACGGTGCCGATTACATTAACCTGTCACTGAAAGTTTGGACGATATTATTATTAAGTATGAGTAATTGTTGTAAGTTGATACTGGTTGATTGTGACTAATGGCCGATCCAACTTTTAATAAATTTATGGGACGTGGGTCTCATCAGTCCGAAACACAATATGAAAGAGAAAATCGGGTGATAAACATGATTATACTTCTAATGTCCACTCATGATTCTGTACGGTCAGTATTGCCTGAAATACATCCCGCTCGTGAAGTCATTCAGCGAACACAGACTGATAAACTGTTTTAAAATATGTATCAACCATTAAGGAAGCAATGGAAAAGTACCAGACCGGTTCACCATCAATGGAGATGATCAATTAACATCAAAGTCCTCGCAACGGATACCTTAAATAAAACTCCTCTGCACACACATACACATATGAACACACACACACACACACACACACACATATATATATATATATATATATATATATATATATATATATATATATATATATATATATATATATACGAGGAGAAAAACAAATTGATGGAAGCTTGATGTTATGGAACGAGGAAGAATTGACTCTAAAATTATTGGGGGAAAAAAATCAAATATTTGGTCGAATATGTTCGTAAAGGTTTTTCCATGTAATGAGTTTTTTTTAACTATCTTATCATAAGTTGGTTCACGTCCAATTTGAAGTTAGAACCAACACATATGATTTGATATTCACATAAGTGAACACTCAATAAGAGTGACACGAGTCACATCTGCACTTATACTAACTGATCCCTTATCATTAATAAGTTTTAGGATAACCTACGTGAGTAAGCCGAGTTTCAAGAAATTAGAAAAAGTGTAGTATCAAAAAGCACCCTATGTAAAGTAATGAACCACGTACATGACATGAGCAATATACTGAAATCATGGCTGGAAGGGAGGCAGTGATTGGTCAATATTGCTGGTGTGTCATGTTGATGAAATTGTTTCGTTTTTAAAATCCCCGAAACGGTTACATTGTAAACAATTGATGATCCCAACAAGTGAAAATTTAATAATTATGCCATGGAAAGTGTATTAATAAAAGAGGAAAACACTGAGAAAAATCACATGTATCTCATAACAAATATTTGGATAGGAGTGACTGAAGTGAAAAAGTTTTCTAATGTTAAATCTTTCTAGACGACATACACACAAACACACACATATATATATATATATATATATTACACACACACACACACACGCACACACACACACACACACACACACACATATATATATATATATATATACTCTGCTGCTTTCTCTTTCAGTTATTTTATCGAATGGAGATGGTCTATGTCCAAGTAGCTTCTTTTAAATCTAGCCTGTTTCTGTGGTTGGTGTCTATCTAGTGTTATAGTGATCCGGTTTGTGATATTTTATGTGAAAAGTTTAGAAATGCAGTTGAGTAGGCTTATAGGCCTCTAGTTGTTGTGCTCTTTGGGGTTTTTTTTTATGTATGTAGCATTATGATGACTGTGTTGCAGTCTTTCGGGACTTTACTCTGTTTTAGATACAAGTTGAATAGAACAGCTTGTTTTTTTATTGATGATCTCACCTGCTTTTTGCGTAGAACCAATGGACATCAGGACTCACGACATAGATCCCCAGAGATCACATGCGAAACCAAGTTCAACAGAATACAAGATGGAGAGAAGAATTAAACAAATTTAGAAAATACTGGCTCCGTGACGCTGATGAGAGAGAAATATTGCGGATCCTGGAGAGGGTTTATCTTCGACGTCGGACGTTAAAAGACTGATTATATATATATATATATATATATATATATATATATATATATATATATATATATATATATATATAATATATATATATATATATATATATATATATATATATATATATATATATATATATATATATACGTGTGTGTGTGTGTGTGTGTGTGTAGTGTGCACAAGGTGTCTGGAAACACAAATTTAGTTGGTCATAAATGGAAGGTTTCAACCTAACCAAATTTCAACTCCCTTATTTCCCAATCAGATGTATAAGACAGAACTTCCTTGGCAGTCACTAATCTGGCTCACGGAATGCAAAGCTTTTTTTTCCTGTAAATTCGGGTCATCTTTAACGACGACCTCAATAAGTCGATGAGGGCCGAGATGAACCATAGGATTGAGAAGGACACCTAAGAAAGGCTCTAGTTTCTAGGAAGAAACTCACCTCTTTTCAATATAGCCAGCGTGACATGTGATCAAGTGTCCACAATATCTAGCCTTCAAGTTATCCTGATTTTAGCGCCATAAAGTACCAAGTCATTGAGCAGGATACCAACGTGTAGAGTGACAGTACAAAAAATTGTTAGAGGTCGTTACCGTGGATGTGATGGCTGACATGCGTGGGGAGCACTCATTCTGGGAATAATGTCATTTTCGAAGTTGCACCATGACTGTCCACAGAGCTGTCTCCGAAGCTGAAAACGGTCTTTTATAAAAGTTGATTCTTGATACGTATATTTATGGAAAGATATTGATTTCCCAATTTGATACCTGTACTCTTCTTTATGTAATGTCGGTCGTAATTACCAAGCGCACCATATATATATATATATATATATATATATATATATATATATATATATGTGTGTGTGTGTGTGTGTGTGTGTGTGTGTGTGTAAAAAAGAAAAAAACAGACAAAGTTCATTCAATATACTCACAGTTAACACCATAAATAAAACGAGCTCATCGTTCCAACTGCTTCCAACGGGGAGACAACAAATATAAATGGAGTGTAAATTTTTGAAATTGAAAAGAAACAACGACAAAACGTTCTCAAAGAAAAAATATATGATGATGAGAAGTCTGCACAATTGGGTCTCGTATTGCCAAGCAATTTAAAATAAAGATCCCAGTTCTCCTTTGTTTTTTATCTACTGGTATATTTCTTAGATGTCTCACGTTTTTTCCCTTGCAGATACGGAGAGAGATTTTCCATGGCTTTTAACACCTATCAGGCATAACACCTCTGATTGTTGCTATTCTTGACAAAGATATTTCATCACAGATTTCATTACGAAATATTCTTTGCACCTGTACTTCGCAGTTTGGATCGCATGGGACCTGACCTAACGATGGAATTCAGAACTCATCATTCTTTCTGTCCTACAGTCGCAGGACATGGTGTTTGCACGGATGGGTAAATCAAATGAGCATTTTTCCTGAGAGCGTTCATATGAGTCAGCCGGTGTAATTCCCAGCTGGGTGTAATGGGAATAAGATTACATCATTGCAGTAAGCCATTGCAGTATGATCTATTTTGCTGGGAAAATATCAAGACGGTGATCTTTCCTATGAGCACTTGAGAGTAATGGAAAATAAAAGCCAGCGAGAAGGGCTCAGAAGA
>OY735200.1:4098880-4133880 GCA_963457665.1 Thysanoteuthis rhombus
TAAACGCCGAAGAAAAAAAAAAGAAATTATGGTTTCTGTAACAGGTTTGTTGACGGATCTTGGTAGATAGATTTGGTAGATAGATAGATAGATAGATCGATAGATAGATGGATAGGTTATGTGGTATATTTTGGATACAAAAGGAAACATTGTATCGACTGTCTATAATTAGAAGTTATGTGCATTGGAAATAATATTCAGTTTCTAGTAATAACTTAAAATCAATAAGAGATCATTTCCACGGAAAGCAATGAAGCGACGTCATTGCCCACGCAACAGATGCTATATTGGTCAAGAGATGTGCAAATTCTACTTCCAAACAAGGAAAGGAAGAGACTCCAAAACTGAGGCATTGTATATACAATTTTGGACACAATTTGACGACATCTGTTTCAGGTATAAAACTATTTTTCTCCAACTGAGTTTTCGAGCTAATCCCTGTTCATTTTGTAAATCACTGAATCAAAAAAAAAAAAAAAACGATAATATTCCTAATGCAATATAATTCATTGTGAATTGAAAATGTTGAAATTATGTACGGAATAAAAATACATATATATAAGATGTGTTATCAATATTTAGGCTATTTTTTCTTCTTCCTTGTATTTTCATAGACATGTGTCATAGTGTGACGTGTGAAATTGAAAAACTATGCATCTTCCTGTGGCCATTCTTTATATCGTATGTTTTTTATTTTTACAACCGCATTTTCTTTCTTATTATCACTCTCCTCACTAAGATAACTGCTTTTTTGTTAGGAACACTGTCCATATCTTTCTTAGCGCTCTCTCTTCGGGTTACTTAATTCCTTAAAAAATCCGTTGACAAACATTATTCTTAAGATGATATTTTATTATACTCAGAACTGCTAACTCACGAAAGTTTTTATCGATCCCCAATCCAATTTAGATTTTTCCCTGTAGAAACAATAACAAGAGTTCACTCACCTGATTTAGGTGAAATTAGTTATTGAACCCTTCGTAACTCAGGTGAGTGAACTCTTCACTGTTTGTCTATCACATCAAGTTAGACCAAACCTATTGAGAAAAGAGATTTTTCCCTGAAGTGGTTGCTTGGTGGCGCTCTTACTAAGTGTGCTAAACTGACAAGTCTCTTGTATATCAGAGAATGTTTTCAATATATATATACTATACAAAGGTTACTATAATAATCTTCTGTTGGAATAGAATTAAAACTGGAATTTGACCCGGCGGCAGCGACGTTTGTGTTCCCACAAAAGATCAACCTTTGGAAATCGAAACATTTATTGGTCACAAATGATCACAACATTCGAACACGTTTATCATTATTCAAAGAAATAATTCGGATATTGATATTATTTTTTTCTGGTACTATTGCCTATAGGGGAAGGTTTTGGTCCAGCACTAGACTTATAACAAATGCTGTTGCTATATAATATATATATATATATAAATATATATGTATAATCTCCGTAGCCCAACAAATGGTCTATTCAACCAACAAATCACATATAGTACATACTTTTCTCTCTTGCTTCGTGTTGTTTCTACTATATATTGAGGTTTCGAGCCCACCTTGTGCTACTGGATGGGATATTGGATAGTCTAAAACCACAGAGAAATACAACGAAACAGCTGTCCGTGAATGAGAAAATTATTAATCATTATTATAAATAATGCTTGTCCATTATAATCGAATATAAAAATGATCAACTAAGTCTTGGTTGGGAAATTGTGCGTAGGTAAATATGTCACTTAAATTCGTGGTTTTGGATGATATAGTGGATAGTCACAATTATATGTATATCTGGAGAGAAAGACATCAAAATCAACGAACTCCACAGCAAAATAAGAAACTCTCCGATAGGAGCTGTTTGAACCACGAAATATGAAAATCCATCCATAAAATCCCAAACAGAACTAGGAAACTCATTAAGAAGCGCAGTAATATCAAACAACCAACAATATCAAGGGAATCATTGAGGAAACTGAACAAAAAAAAACAAAAAGGAACTAAGAGAAGACAAAAGAAGGTATACGATAACAGTCATTGAGACCACTCTCAGAAAACGTTGGGACTTTAAAGCATTGAACAAACCTTTCGATTCGGAGAGAAACGAATAACTAGCAATTCGAAGAAAACGGAGACATAACACCAGACATATATAGACTTGTTAAACACACCTAGGAATTCTAGCAAGAAGTCTACTTTTCAAGACATAGGCAACTAAACAACGACTAAGATATGTATGACGCAGAACAATCAGTTCGAGGACTTCCCAGAAGACACACCATTGAAGGTAAAACAAGCCAACAAACAGACAAAAAAGGAGAGGGATCTGGATCATCACCAATGATATACTCAAAAAAGTCGGTAGTATTGTCAATAAGAAAAAACAAAAGTAAAACTGTTTATTCTATTGAAATTGTGTCTAAAACATAGTGAAGTCCTGAAAGACTGACACACGGCATCCATAAGGCTTTTACATAGAAAAGAAAACCCGAAAGACCTCCACAACAAAAGACCAATAAGCTTACTGAACTCCATCTACAAATTTTTCACAAAAATCATCACCAACCGGATCACCAAAGCACTGGAATGACACCAACCACGGGAAAGAGACTGGATTTAGAAGAAATCACTATACCAGGGATAATCTCCATTCAATAATGGTCATGAAAGCCATCACACTATAATGTGTAGACCCTGCATCCGTCAAAATATTGCAAAATATATATACAATCACATCAACTCATTTATCTAGCAACATGAAATCTCTGAACCCTTCTAGCTCCAAACAGGAGTGAGACAAGGTGATGCCAGCACGCCCAAAGTCTCTACAGCCTATAAGCCTATTCAATTGCAACTACAAACTTTGCACATTTGGAACCTTTACATTCCTCCGTGCGTTTTCTTTCTATCACTTGGCCCATCTACAGGGAAACAGTTTGCCTCGGGGATGCCTTGTCCCAATGCACTATGAATCATCAATGCATTTTTCTGGCCTTTTAACATGGATTAAAGTGTTGTATCTGTTCAACAGCATAGACTTAGGTACCAGTACTGACACTTGACTGCCAAATGGGCCATGGATTGTGTGGTGGTGAAGATTAAAAACTGAGTGCAAACAGTGCAATGCAATAACCAATGAGGGTTCACCAAGGCTGCACATTACTTAACGCATCGGAAGCATTTGAAATCGTCCTTGAGCGCTCCCACTCTTACTCAGCCCAGCTACAGGGGATCTGTTGCCCTGGGGCAGCACTGTCCAATTGCACTTAAAGGGATAGATCAGGCTCGTCCTGACGTTTTCGTGGCTGTGGTTGGATTAGCAGCCACGGTTGCTTAGCAACCAAATGTGCGTCGGCTGGAACTATTTTTGATTGGTTGATCCATTTATCCCTGTGTCAAGCCTTGACTTTGTGTCGCATTTTGCTCTGGTTGGAGACTGAATAAATGTAGGCATTGATTAAAGCTTAGTATTTGTTCCTCGGCATCGCTCAAGGTGCTGGTCCTGACACTTGCCTACCGAATAGGCTGTAGATTGTATGGTAGGTGGGTATCAAAGACAGAGCACGCAGGCGCTATACATTAGCCAACGAGGGGTCACTGAGGCTGTGCATTGCTAAGCACATTAGGAATCTTTTTATTGTCCATGGGTTTACTCTCTATTAGTCAGCCGAGCTGTGGGGGAGCACCTCACCCCGGGGCAGCGCTGTCACATTCCAGTAAGTATGACAGGTTGCGCTTGTCCTGTCGCTTTAGCTGCCTCGTTTGCGTTGGCTTGAGCTATTTATTATTCATGGGGTGTTCCGCTCTCCCACGTTAAACTTGACCTTGTGTCGCATTTTACTCTCCATGGGAGTGCGAATAAATAGGTGCTTGACCTCACATGGAAAGAGATCACAAGACAACACTGCACACCAGAGAGAAAACTAACGTCTGTGGTATCATAGGTTCTATAAGAAAAATTAAATGGCAATGGGCCAGTCGTGTTGCAAGAATGGTAGACAACTGATGGCCATCACAAGTTACAATATTGATCCCCAGAGATCACATGCGAAACGAAGGCCGGCAGAATTCCCGATAGACAGATGAACTAGACCAATTCAGAAAACACAGACTCCACAACAACCACGATAGAGAAATGTGGTAAATGTGGATGATAAAAGATTGATGATGATGATGATGATGACGATGATGATATATGCTGGGATGCTGTTAATATAGCTTATTTTAAAATCCCTAAAACCGTGACACGGTGAACATCCGATGATACCAACAAGACAGAACTCACAAATAGTACAATGACGTCTAATTTTGTCCAAAACTAGAAATCGCTGAAAAATTCAGATGAACTATAGCAACTGATAATAGGAAATAATTAACTGAAATTATGTTTTGGAATCCTATCCTTATACTTAGAGTTTGAATTTGTAATCCTTTATATATATATATATATATATATATATATATATATATATATATATATATATATATATATATATATATATATATGTATATATTCTTCTCAGCAAAATAACATATGGTTGGGTTTAGGATAAATGGATGTGCGCAGTCATTCAGTGTAGGCAAAGGTTAGTTTGCGTTAGGGGCATTTAGCTGTTTCAACTTTATTTGCCAACAAAATACGATGTCTGTAATATCTATAAATATTAAATACTGTTGGGAATAAGGAAAACGGTCCAGTCATTTTGTGGTTTGTCTCCTCCGAGAAAAATCCAACCACCTCAACACCTCTACCTCTCTCTCTCTCTCTCCCTCTCTTTTATACACACACTTACACACACATACTAATTCACTCATTCTCTCTATCTTTCGCAGTCTTATTCTGTCTAATCTCTCTGAATCACCCCTTCACACACACATATACGATCCTTCCCCTCTCTCTCTCTCATACACCCACTTGATCATTCACTCATCCTCTCCCTGTCTCTCACTCAGTTTCATTCCGTCTCATCTCTCTGAATCACCTCTCACTCTCTCTCTCTCTCTCTCTCTCTCTCTCTCTCTCTCTCTCTCTCTCTCTCTCTCTCTCTTTCATTCGGATTTTATACCAGAACAATTGATCAGTCGAAACGTTTTTGTATGAAAATAAACAGAACTGTCCAGACATTTCTTTGAAGAAGAAAAAAAAAATTTCTTCCTTCTTGTAATTTATTTCCTGTTCATTTTTAGATTTCACAATTCTTTTTGTTGTTAAGTCGTTGTTCACTTTTAAAACACTTTTCCAATTTTTCTTTAAAAAGTCATTTAGTAATTACTAAAATTGATTAGTCAAATTATTTTCAGGTGTCCAAAATCAATTGAAGCCTATTTCCTGTGACCTACTGAGTAGAGGGTTAATTGGCATAGGTTAGCGAAGAAAGAAGGCAGTGAAAACTGCAGTAAAGAATTGATTCATCCCTTTTATGAGGCAGCCAAATAGATTGATACCGACGGGACGATCTAAGGGTTTAATAAATACCAGGGGATCCAAAGGGGGGGGGGCTTATGAATGCCAGGAGATGTCTTTTGCGTATTTGGTGAGTTTACACCTTTTGGAATATATTCTGTTTACAATGTGATTTACTATTTATTTCTTGTTATCTCAGAATTTTGATATATAGGTAGATATTATCGGTTTAGTACAGTGTTGGCAGATTTGGAATAAGTTAGATTTTGTATCGATACTTTTGATACTTTTTTTATTGATCCTGTCCAGGGGTCATAGAGTGAACAAGGATTTCATGATGGGGTCGATGGTTCTAAAAAGTTTCGTGACCCCTATATGCAACATACTAAGCAAGATCTAGGAAAGCCAAATTATTTTTTCTTTCAGACCAAAATAAGAAAAGGTTGAAAGCAGTCATAAAGAAATAGGAGAGGCAACAGAGATAGATTTAGAATATTTATATTCCTGACTTATTTTCATGACATCAGGATTGAAAGTCATGATTTTGCAAGATTTCTCTGTACTTGAACTCATTTTTTCATCACGTTTCGTTTCTAGTTATTTTTTACCTTACCTCATATTCTGATGATACTTTTTATTGAAATTTGAGGTCAAAAGTATGTACGTATGTATGCCTCTCACGCACAGGAGTTGGGATTCAGATGTTCATTCCTTATTATGTCTACAGAGACCCATCCTCCACACCAAGTTAGATTTAGGTAAGGGTTAAATTTGTAAAAAAAATGATGGTAAATTAGCCCCTATTTTGTTCCTGGGTGCATTCATAATATTTTTTGAAATTCCATACCTTTTTAGTGATGCACCAAAAGACAGCGGGATTTTTCACTTGATCACCCCGATACAGCAAGCTGCACAAAAGCCTTTATCACGTGACAGGTTCTGATAGGTGACCAACATGACTTATCATAATGTTTAATGATTCTTGGAATTTTCAAAAACGCAGTTATCTACGGATATATTGATGACCTATCCATTGCATATTGTAACACAGACTGGTGGAGTCTTGTAGCAAAATTACGTCGACAAACTTTCATCCCGTTTTTTAAATGTGTTATTGAGACGCACTAATTGCTGACTGAAGTTTTGAGCATTAAACGTGTAACTATGTCTCATCCATGCTTTTTGGGAAAATCTTCCTTGAAATCAAGCAGTTGATGATTTTCATCATTTCTTATTTTTTTTGCCGGTTACTATATTGTCCGATGATATGATTTTCTTTGTTGATACGTATTTTTAGATACGCCAAAACATCTTCATTCTCCTTGTGTGTGTGTATATATATATACATATATATATATATATATATATATATATATATATATATATATATATATATATATATATGTATATAATTTTTTTTTCCTCAGAACTATAAAACATATTAGGTATCACTTTCATCTTCAACGCTTATTCTATCAAAATATTGCTTAATCTAATAAAATATTTCGGTAAATTGAATAAAAAAATCTCCTCACAAAGTGAAACATTTGTATTTAGATGAAACACATCAAAATTGGCAACCCTCACCATGTGTCAGCTTAATGATCCTTGCAAGTTCAAAGTATACTGAAGAGCAAGAATTCATCCTTTCAACTTTTTTTTTATTGGAAGGATTCAAGTCCACAATAGGGATACTTCCACCCAAACACACGGATTAAGGTGTTTTCAGTTACCTGCTAGGTTCATTGATAGATTTGTCATAATTAAGAGGTTTTTTTTCACTATTTACTCATACCACAAATTTGGTCTGGTAGCTTCTGCGTATGAGGTTTATGTCCTAAGTATTGTACATTGCACTAACCGAGTAGACCGAGTGAGGACTATATCTCAATGGAAATATTGACTTCCAACAGAACAATGCACCTTGTTACTGTGTTTGATTTATAAAAAGGTAGCTGAAAAATGGTTTTGAAATCAGATTCTACCATGAATTATCATCAAATAATTATACATAGTTTGTTGAATGCTGTCTGAGAACAATTAGATCTTCTATCAGATTTTGGAAGTTCGGGTACTTTCGACTAAGGTATTTTAGTCGAATATCAGCTTCGTCCAAGCAGTATCCCAGAAAGTTTTGATAGTATTTTCTCGAAATTTGCTCCATAGGCTAAGAAAGTATAAATGAAAGTTATGGTTCGATCTAGGGAATTCTTCTGACTGGGAAAACACTTTTATTCAATTTAAGGACGGATCATGTAATCTTGCCCTTTTAAATCGAAAAGAATCCTTCAGTCCATATCGAAATCGCATAAATCCTTCCTTATATTGCAGTCCCTAAATCGGAAAAATATCATGGGAATTCATTATGTAACGTTTCGAGGCATTTTGTGGATAAGAGTAATTCTAGACCGAAGTAATTAGGACTAAAGTGATTCAAACTGAAGAGATTTGTAAAAAATGTCATAGCTTGGTTTTTCAACAAAAGCTGGATGATTTAATAATTACCAGGATTTGATAACTGATTGCTACTTAAAATGGTGCCCACAGCTTCCACTCGAAGTTGGAGGCTGGAGTTGACTTCATTTTTCTATCGTAACAACAAGAACATGAGCAGTCCCTGAATGATTTAGGTAATTAGAAAAAAGAAGGTAAATCTACCGAAGAAATCATCTCATTTGAGCGCAAACAAACAAAGAAATATATAATTAAACTGAAAGAGTCAGACAGAATCTTCCTCTCAAACTCGCTGACGAGGCCTTGAAGAAAGTAAAGAGCTTTACAGCAGGAGCTATCAGATGGACCTTAAATATTGGGTGATACTGGCCTAAAGGGATTTCATTCCCTGGTTTAGAATCAGATTTATTCTCTTCCTATACTTGTTGCCATCCCAAAGCTTTGGAGTCCTATCTGTTTTGCTATTTTACTCTAGGTTGGGGGAAAAGATATGTATTCACACCTTCCCTGAGAGCATTGTATAAACATAAATAGCCCCAAGTCAACAAAAAAGTATTTTATCACATTCCAAATGACTGCATATTATTTTCTATCTTTTCATTTAAAGATAGCGACTTTCGTGTGAGTACTTATTACAGACTACAAGCACATATTCAATCCGACAATTTGAGGTTGGATATACATTCAAAATAGGTCAAGTTAGCCATCTAAATGGAACCGTCATGTGACCAATGTCTTATGACAGTTTTTTCCCTAATTGAGATGATCAATTAAAAAAAAATGGATACTGGCTGATAAATAAGTAAATTACTCAGCTCGACACAAAGCAGTAGACTGAAGTAAAACACAGGTGCATATTTTTTGATAAAATAACTACCAAGGACCTTGTAACTAAATCATAGTGCAGTAGAGGGGACTTCGTGAGAAACGAATCACATTCGAACTGAGGATCCATTGACAACATTCCTGGGTGATATTGATTCTACCAAAATTATTTGATATAGAAAAACGAAGTCTTTAGTCATAAAACATACGTATAGCAATGGAAACAATTCGTAAGCTCACATCGAAAACAAAACCAAAGTGTACAAAAAATATGGATCCAATCTATTCAAGCATGCACTATAAGATTTGATCACAGGCCGAAGATGGGGGAAACGTTGAAAGCATCTGAACATATAGGACAGCGAAATCATGCAGCCATACCATGTATAATGATATCTTTGTTTGTTGCTCCTTCAGAGGCATCTTGTAACCTCCAAACACACGAGACAGGTTTGCAGCTGGGAGACCACATAGTTGTTATCTACTTAGTTGACAAGTTTTACTCTCCACCTCGCTCTTATCCAGACATTATCTCCTCTTCATGTTTGCAGTAAAATCCAGCATTCCTTTCCTCGCAAATGGCTGACCTGTCCGACTGGCTTAGAAGCCAAAAACTAACAGAAACTCCCAGCTTTGTGTGTATTTGTCAAGAACATGTTTGCATAACAGAATTCACTTATCACCCACATACGAATAAACAAACACATACATGATCGACAAAAGTTGGTTGACTAGCTAAATGTTTTCAATAACTAAGATAAGCCAGTCAGATCTCTGGTCATTTAATTTCAAAAGGCCAGACTGTTGCCAGAATGTCTAAATTCCACAAGGTATAAAAATTGTTATTTCTCAAAAGGTTAATCACATGACCTTTCGTGGTCTTTGTAATTCTAACGTGTGGGGAAAAAACTTTCGTATTGTCACATAGTGTATCGTGAATACACTACAGTTATTCTTCAGCATTGTACAGTGAACACATATTTATAGAAGAAACTGACTTTTTGAGGGAACATGTGCCATCATGCCTATATTCTTGCAGGATCAATTCAACAGAACCTTACAGTGTGACCTTGACATTCATGCAAATTTTTAAAAAAAAATTTGGGAAAAAAGGAATCGAGCAAACTATGAACCCAGAAGTGTCATTAGTTTGTGATTGTTAATATGTTGTATAGATAGGATAAGGAAACGCAGAGAATCTCTGCGTTCCGGCTTATATTTGCATTTTATCACATCGAGTTAGTTTAAGGATTTTTAAGCAAGTAGTTTAGCATCACCTTCAAATGACAATTTTTGTTAGATTTTCCAATTACCTTGCTTGATGCTAAACGACATTTTATTAATATTGAAGAAAAAAGTTGGCTTAAAACCTCTGACAATTCAATTCGATTTTTTCATTTTTCCCTGAAATATAAGAATCTGAACAATTCAACACGCCTTAATACTTCCTTTGTTGAGCTAATTCGTTTGCTGAAAATTTGATAATTTGAACAGTATCTCTGTTTTTTGACAGCGAACCCCTACATGGTTATCTATTTTTTAAATGGGGTTCAACGTAACTTGATTTTAAATTGATTCCTTTTTCTTTCTTTGGTGACCCCTATCCAAACAAGAGGCAAGTGATGAAACTTATTAATCAATCATCCCTTTTTCAAATCTTTAATTGATCACCCTGGGAAGCCTGCAACCAAAAGACGTAGCAATTTCTGCTGAGTGACAAACAAGACCTATTGCAATATATTTTGGTTCTTCTTGTGCAGAGTTCCAGTTTTAACTCTTGAAATCAAGCTGAACAATTAAAATAGCTATATATAAATACATACATACACATATATATATATATATATATATATATATATATATATATATATATATATATATATATATATATATATATATATGTATGTCAACCGAAGCTTCATGATCACTAATCTTCAGTAAAAGACTTCCTTCCTCCAAAAAACAAAAAAACAATAGTCGTGCTACAACATCAAAATCGTCTGCCTGCGTTTCGCGTTGGCGCTGCTGAGACTCTGACGTATTTGTTCTGACGTCAGCATTGACGTCGGAGCCATTAAATGTGTTTGAATAATTTATGTAATAGCTTTTTCTTTTCCCAACTGATTTATTATTCATTTATATTTATATTATATTTTGGACTTATCGAAATATGAAATATTTCCCGCTAAATATAAAAGACAAAATAAAATGAAATGTACATAAATTTAAACAATATTCACGATTCAACATCATGGACGAATCAGCCTCTCTGAAAATCTCATTCGACAGATCCACTAAATATCCTTGTAAGATCATGTTCTTTCCATAATTTCTATACATATGCTATTTTTACCGTGTCCAGTCAACCTATTCTAAATATATGATACTGCATTAGAATGAAACGTGAATATTTTAGCTGAAAAATGCTATATTCATTTATCATGCCCACCCACGATATCCAATTTGTCAAAAAGCTTGTTCAGAGTGGGGGCCCCGCACACGTACGTGTCGGCAGGAACAGCAATCGCTCACTTCCTACACACAGTGTCACAAGCGCAAGGCTTAGCCATAACCTGCTCATCTTATACAATTGGGAGGTGCTCCCTTGGGGAACTAACTTCCTTCTTTTGATGATGAGCATACTCAACAACTATTATGCAATAAGATGAAATACGATATTTACGGACAGATATGACATTTTCTGATATTTGCTACCTATGGTACAAGGCCAAACAGGAGGATGGTTACCATTTTTGCAAATTGCTATTAAATATCCTTGTTTTTAACAAAGCTAAAACACCAATGACGCGAATGGTAAGTACACAATTACCTCTGCCACGGAGTAGACTCACTAGTACTGATATTAACCCTAACCCTAACTTCCACTGTGTTAAATAATAGGAAGCGTGGTTGCGACCAATAGAATTGCTCATACATACAGATACAATCATTATACAGGGCGGTTTTCAGGGCCTTGTCAGGGGTTTTAGACGACAAGGTTGTCTTTGGTTGGCTAAAATATAGCCTGTTATATTTTTGTTCCGTATATTTTTCAATGTCTTTCGGGATTCGAGCCATATAGCATCAATTAGATACAACAGACAGATTTTAACACGGACAGAGTCCATGTTGCACAGCTGACCAATCAAAAACTAGAATCTGAGAGTATAACTTGAAAGAACTAAAAAACAAAACAAAAGATGGGAAAAGGGATCCGAAGAAGCCTATTGCTTCTTTGTGAATCGGTGTCGTTCACATAAGGGACACACACACACATATATATATATATATATATATATATATATATATATTTGGAGAGAGAGAGAGAGGGAGGGAGGGAGAGAGAGAGAGAGAGAGAGATTTGTTTGAATTTCAAAAGAGATTTGTTTGTATGAAACCGACCTTTTGAGTATGAGCAGTGTCAAAGCTCTACCCCCCTTTCCTGTTGATATACGAATCCAGTTCTTCTGTTTCTTGGGAGAGGAACCTCCAGGTAATTTGTCAATTATCGGGAATACAAATTGATTAAGTTTAATCAGGTTGGGGCTTGAAAAATTGCCATAAGTTAGTTGTAAACCAACGCATGTATGCTTCTAACAAGGTTAATTAGGCCTCATTCAAATAAGAACTTCTCCTCTAGGGGCCAGACATCCATACTCTCATGAATTTAAAGACATTATAAGTGGCCGGCATAGACTCATAACATTATCTCTAAAGATTCTTTCGACAAGATATAGTCTTTATCCAGAGATAATTGACCTTGTTTAATAAACCATACTTAGCGCTAGCTGAAAGTGGAATCCATCCTTTGGGTTGATGAGAAAGTTTTCAGCATTCTCTGGAGATAAATTCATGCTGTCATTCGTCAGTCATCAGACCAAATTTGGAAGCTATCTGTAGATATCTATCATCCCTTAGCCAAAGTCTATATGCCGTCATTAATAAAAGATTTTGCTTTTGAATCGATGAATTTATTGAGCAATTATTTGATATCTTGTATTGAATATGTTAAATGTGCTAGTTTTCCGAATTATTCTGCTTATTTCTGAAGTAACAGACACCAAAGCATATAGTTGATGTCAAATACCTGAAAACACCCTTCTGGGAGTAGCTTCTGGACGGATGTGTCGGATAAAACCAGGTTTCAAAAAACAAGTTTCACCTAAATAAGAACTTGCATGAAATGGTCAAGATACTTGGAAGATCTTCCATCGCATGTCAGATCAATTGCCTTCAGAGGGATTCATCCCTCTGAAGACGATTGCCCTTGAGGCATTAGTCCCAAGGAACAATTACTACTATGACATGATTGAAAGGATTCAATTTAGTTTTTTTAGGTTCTAAGGATATCCATGTGGAGTTCCATGAATCAATGCAAAGATGTGCGATAGTTCTCATTTGTTTTATCATTTCTGATTTCCCCCACGATGGAAATGTTCTCAAAAGAAATCGTCCTTTACAATCAATCGTTCTGGAGTCCTTTCATCAAGCTTCCCTGATATTAAAGACTAAGATTGGACAAGATTTATAAGTGGCACTGTACGCCTATTTTTCCGTAGCACTCAATTCCTATCGCTCGAAGATTTTCAGATTGTCGAGCTGACAAACTTGAAGAGAGGAAAGGAAACATTGAAGATATCAGCGTGTGCGCACCGCAATTACCCCACGACTGGTTATTAAACAAATGTGTATTTGACAATCATATGTTGGTCAGCGAACGAGTCGGTGCAGCAACAATTTTTTGTGGGGGAAGGGTTGTGGTGAGAATTCTGGTCGAAAACAATTTTGAAATCATAGATCAAAGATCTTTCTTAATAGCTTCAATAAAGCATCTCTATTCACATACACTCATCAGAACTATATTTAGATATAAGATATTTAAATCGGCAATACTGAAAAAAACTAGTTCCGTACGACAGACAATCGTGGCAAGCTGCCCTACACACCATAAATGCTGGCAGCCGCCGAACATTTTCCTACGGGGACGAGCGAAGTCCCAACAGATTTTAAAACCCTAAAACATACCTCATCACTTGATGAGATGATTCAGTTCAATCTTTGATATGCTGATGGGCTTACTGAAACGTTTCAGCAAAGACCTTCTTATACTCTTCTTCAGGGCGAACGGAATCGTAAATGAAGGAAAAAGTATGCGTGTACAGGAGAAGGTGACAAAACAAAATAGTAAGTGATACATGGATCAGCTGCATTCATTTCAGTGATTCTAGCTACACATACAATACTATCCACAGCCTCCATCGGTAAAGAGAAAGCAGGTCATCTGAACAAGTTTTGAAATAATACTTACACTTTTCAGAATTATAGACAACAGAGAAGCATTTTATAAAAAAAATAATTATCTAAGAATACATATATAAGCAATGAATTTGAGAAGCCTAAAGGTATGAGTAACGTAATAATTAAATGTATCACCTACTATTTTTTTTTTCTCCTGTAATTAAAACAGGCAAGTACATCAATGCAATTCGTCAGTTGATGTCTTTTTCTTTCTTTCCCATTCAGTCCACTGGTATAGAGCATTGGTTGCTGACGATGAGATGCGGTTACTACTCAACTCGCATGCAAATAGTAAAAATCTGCTGGCTGGTTACGAGTTGGCAATTCCGGTGTTAAATCACCTGAACTGAACCAATGAGGAATCAAAGCCAGAGGAATCAGTTGTCAGTGCTCGGTCAACGTTGTCAGTAAGTCATCAGTTGCATAGTAGGAGTTTTAAATGCTCTCACTAGCAGATAAGCAGATACTCTTTGGTTTAGAGACTTTTCTAACGCACTTTTCTCTCTATGCTAAGCTGTTGCTACACAATATCTATATATCAATGTAAATATTACATACGTATATACATACGCGTAATACACACAGTCCCCATCACATTCAAAGAGTCGAACATATACTATAGTATTTATCTAAAAAGTTCTTCCGTTTTCTCTACTCTGTCATCGTCGGACCCGAACGACAAATATATTTACATAATGTAAATATATCAACTCCATTACATGTAAATATTTACTGAGTTTATATCCGTGGAACAAATTTCCAGACTGGAAAAATGCTGGATAGAGGTTGTGTAAGTCAGCTCTCAGAAGATGGGAGGATTAAACCGTTTAGAGAATCAATATTTTACATGGTTCCTAGCAGAGTACTGTATCACCAGTAAAATGCATTGAATCATTTTAGCATTGAAGCCGTCCACACATCAGAATTTACTAACTTTAGCATGTTATAAATGCACGTATGTGGTTCACCCTATAAGAATTGAACTGACTGCTATAGTTATAACAAATTAGCATGGCTTGCTAAACATTAAATGGTAGTTTAGCGCTTTGCTTACGCTTTGATGATGGCATAAAACTCAGTCACCAGGGAGAACTAAATTTCCAATAAACATACACATGCGCACACACACACACACACACACACACACATATATATATATATATATATATATATATATATATATATATATATATATTGTCCAGGAGAAATACTGTTGGAGAAAAGCGTTATCTACCTTTGACTCCAGATCACTGCAATGTATAAAGCATGTGCTAAAAGTTCCAGCTGAAAACCAGTCATAAACTGATTATTTAGTCTTTCGTTTCAAAAACTTTTGCACACACCTGATCAGCATTAGCATTACTGTCAGTTTTTTAGCGACTGTTGTTGAACATCGACATTTGCAAAGATAAGCCCAGCCTTTTTTTTATGGGCATCGTGAAGGCAATGCTTCCTGTGTATTTTATATCGCCATCTTATAACTTGCCTGCCACAGGTTTGCATATGATCTCTGGAGATCCACATTATGAGCTGTGATGTCCATTAGTTGTCTGACATTCTTGCCATATGACCGACCCTTTGCCATTATTTTTCTAACAGATTCACTGATATCCCTTACTCCCATTGCTTTCCTAATATACACGCTGTTTTGCGATGTCAGAATTGATTATTTCATTCGCATCTTGCATGTTTCTCAATTTAAAGGTCATTCTTTTGACAAAAATCATGTTTCAGCTCCATATGTGCCTGTTGGGACAATGCATTGGCCGTCGACCCTTCTTTTCAATATTGATAAGGTTTTCATTTTCTTAGAATTTGATCTTGCTCTACCGAAAGTTTGCCATCTTTGAGAAAATTCTTTGGTTGATTTTTTCGTCTTTTGAGGATTTGAGAGATATTTTTTGTGCTTGGTAAATATATTGATGTACTTTTTTCAAATTGGTGTTTCCTTTATCCTCAATACATTTGTTGCATATGACATCTATTTTACTGAAGTTCATGTATAATCCAATTTTTCTTGCTCTCTTCGTTTAGTCCGTATTGCATTACTTGGGGATCGCAGAGTTTTTTTGTTTTTTTGCAAAAAGAACTACGTCATCAGCAAATCTAACGTTACTTCGATATTTGCCGACTATTCTGATTCCTTTACTCTATGTTTCAGAAAATCATCTTAAGTCAGGCTGTGGAGAGTTTGGTTAGGTGAGCTTGTATCCCCGTTGTCATGGCCTTTTGAGCTGAAAGAGTTCAAAATCTTTATGTTGCTTGATAAACGAACTGCTGCGTCCTGATACATGATGCAAAACTCTGACATATACGGAATCAATGCCATGTTATATAAAAGCGTCGATGACCTTACGGATTTCCATCGAGTAGGAAGCCTTTTCAAAGTCAACAGATGCCACCACGAGTGGCATTTTATATTCTGCTGCTTTCTCTTCTCATTGATTTATTGCATGTTTGATGGTCGAGTAGATTTTTTTTCTGTATCCAGCCAGTTTCTGTCGTTAGTTTTTGTCTAGCGTTTTGTTTATTTGGTTGGTGATAAGCTTGGTGAAAAGTTTGTAGATGCAGTCCAGTAAACACTGGCCTGTAGTTTTTTTTTTAGATCTTTTGAGTTCCTTTTCTTATATAATGAGTAATATCTTTGTGCTGCTTACAGGTTCAGCCGTCCCAACTTGGGCTCCAAGTATAACACTTCTACTAACATCACCCTTGTGTGTTCGCAATAAGTGAAATTAATCAGGGTTGACAAGCACCTAATGTGAAGTGACTTACCTGAATTTGCACTGTTTCAGTCAAATCTTGTAGGAAATGGATCCATACCTTTCAAAAGGGCATTAATATAGAATCAACACCAACTACCCAAGCAAGGGTTTGATCCAAACCAACAGTCTATTCATTATATCATCATACGCTTGCCAGACGGTAAAAAAATTTGAAAAAGTGCAGACAGTTTTACGCAAAACTAAGTCAAAAGATAATTGATTATGTATTTGATTTTGAAACATAACAGTATGTGTCAAGATCTGATTGTAATTATTTAGCTAAAAGGGAAATTGAATCCGATAAAAAGTTATTTGTTTTCAATCATCGGCGTTGTTGTCATTTGCAACTTTCACTTTCGTTTTCAAGCCGCTCGAGTAACTGACTATTTATGTTGGCTCGGTTGCAATTATTCCACAAGCTACGAACAAACTCTAAAAAACACAATAATAATAATGAGCGTGACTCAAGACCGCTATGCTGATATGTATATGTACGGCTCGTATGACTAAGAGAAATCTACATTTGAACAATCTTTGGTTTGGTTTCGATAATCGAAATCCCAATCCAAATATTAAGCATTCGCTGAGTTAAAACTATCCAAACAAGGGCAATATATGTCCCTCACAAGACCCTATGGAAATATTACATTTGCGTATAAATAGAAGTCCAAGAAGAATAGTCAGGTATCCCTGCTCGCATGGACAGACAGGTTATTGGATGGCTTATCAGAAGCTTGAGGTTTTATGCTGCACTGCACGTGATACGCAGTAAGGCAGTAATACGTTGAAGAAAAAAGCAAGAACCATAATTTCAACGATATTATTATCAGCAGAAGGAGGGAAATAGTGCAAGTAGTCTTTGTATGAGTCAATTGATTCCCATATTGGTATAATTATCTGATACAAAAATATTCCAAGAGCTGTATTTCCAATAAAAATCGTTTGTAGCCATCGTTGGCATTTTTTACCATATTTAACATTTTGAGCCGGGGGGGGGGGGCTTTTGTAAAATGCAAAAATGCTGAACCTGTAAGTTCTCTCATGACATCATAGAAGATGATCCTTCAATGGTGTCATACTTTAAAGACATCAGACCTCCCTCCCTATTTCAGTTGTTTAACTTGACAGGTACCAACCAACGGATGACCAACCATTTCAATTTATAATGACACATCTAAAAAAATCTGTCCGGACTACTTATCGTACACCTACCATATATTTTCCATCCAATTGTTTGATGGGGCAATCGGTAATCCGTGGTTATTCGGCCCTAAAATAACGGAAGCATAACGATCGTTAAAAGTTTATCTTCTTGCAGACTAAAATCGTTCAGACCACATATTCACTTGAAATAAAATAATGTTTTTGCTATCAATTACCGTTCTCCAAATGTAAGATATTATCTTCGGGTAAATAAACTATGATCTAGATTGAAAAAAAAAACAGAACACCATACAAAAATTCTTAAGAAATCCTTTTTGAAAATCCAACATGACGGCAATTTTCCCGGATGGCCAACAATTTGACCTTTCTAAGTTGTTTGGGATCAGGAAATCCAAAATATTGTACAGAAGACATCATATATCGTTGGGAAGAGATTTTTATCTGCTTTGAATTGGTATCAGTTGTGCAATGGAAGTTACAAATACTTGAAGGTAAGTATTCCAACATACACTGTTATTGTTCAGGTAAACTATGCATGCGAACTAACTAAATTCATTGATCATAGCAACTTCCAAATCTTAGTCGATCACCCTAACACAGCGTACTACCAAAAGTCACTGGTCACCTGACGGTTTCTATTGAGTGACTAATCAACCCTGTTCAGTCTTAATCCCAATATTTTGCCCAATGTTTATACCATGCTCATGCATACACAGCAAAACGTTCTAATTTTGCTTACTTGAAACGTTGCCATTGCAACCAAGTTTTATTAGATTTGTTCTCTCATACATCATCGGTATTTTAAAAATTGATTATTTTTGCTGTACCTTATGCGAACAATACATCCTGATTATCTTGTTTTTACACTGTCTGTAGTTGCAACGCTACTAGACGGTGGGATCGTCAGTTTATATCTCAAACATCTTTGTTCGTTTCAACACTCCTGTTTTATTAGAATCAGCAGAGAACTCCTCTTTCAGCCATACCAAACAATCCTCGCTGAATCATGTTTGAATATCGGTACGTAAACTGCCTCTTTCTATTTCTGTTAGAATAAATAAATATATTAGCTTTTTAATATGCTGTATATTCGTATTAAACGCTTCCCAGCCAGTCGGTCAGTTAGTCCAAGTTTCGTTAAATAGAAGAAAGAAGAAGAAAGGTAGTTGTGTTTTATATACTCGCTGCTATCACGTGTGCTTAATTGTATGGTAATTATCAGTTTTTGAGGAGCCAAAAATCAGTCAGATAGGGACGAGAGCACTGGTATACAGAAAGGAAGGCATCAACTTCAACAAAATACGGAAAAGACAAAAAAAATTCTAAAACGATGTATTATTCTTCCTAGAGAGAGATAGACACGTTGAATTTGAAAATTTTCAATAAACATTTACATTGTCCAGCATAAAATTAACTAGCAACATCTAATGTCTGAAGCATTCAACGGTAAAAAAAACGGATAGGAAAAAAAACAATTAGACCCGGACTTACCAAAACAAAATACCAGCGAGACATGATACTTCTACAAGGAATTAAAATCCAAGCAGAAACCAGTATCAGAGAGACTGCATCAAAAGAGCTTAGAGGAGCATGATCTTCTTTTGATACCAATGCAGGGAAGCACTGAATATTCATTACGCCATTAGAGACGTGATGTCATAAAAAAAGTGTGACGTCCTTGAATCTAATCGGATCAAGAGATGACGTATCAAGCATTTTTTAAAAATCATATTCGCCTTCCTCTTTGTCTAACGACAGCTACTACTACCACAACTAGAAACGCTGTAACTATTTCATATAAAATCTCTTAGAAACCGAAAATCACAGATATGGATCGACAGTGCTTTCTTGAACGTGGTTCTTGTTTCGAAAGGAAGCAGTTCGTGGGCCTTGGTGCGACTGTTAGCGTATGTATGTGCTTTTTTGCGTGAATATATACTGAATTTGTAGAAAAAATCTACATTATATTTCAACTGCATTCGCTATAACATAACTAACCATTTTACGAAGTCTAAAGATATATAAGTCAGTATACAATGCTGTGGAGTGTTATGTTCAAAGTTGATTGGATCAGCGGCTCTCAAAGAATCTCATGAAAATGTATAGAATATTGATGGTTACATATCTCTTTTTCATATTTTCTATAATATATCTACGTTAATTTCCACTCTTCAAAATCATCTTCATTTAGAAAATAAAATACAATTTTGGTGATATCGAAAAGAAGTAACTGGGATATTCTAAAGCTGGTCAGAAGTTTATTTTACATAACAATAATGGCAGGCAGCTATACATACCAAAAAATCTGCCCCCTACAAAAAATGTAACTTTTGGAGGCAGACTACCCATCTTGATTATGATTCAGGATACAAATGATTTTTTACGGAAAGAATCTAAGAAGCCTCTTGTTCCAAATTGTTGCAGCGAAAAGAAAAAAAAAACAAGTTATTTTAACATGTAGCAGACGAATAAACAATGATCTGCAGCAACAATTAAGAGTTACTCTTATTTTTTTTAATTGCTTTTCGTCTCATACTAATATATGCTCATCGACCTCCGTCAGAACGATAATTATTTTGTAATCACAATAAAGAGATATTGGCATCAAATATATCACCAGTGAGACATCAAGGGGTTGATATATTGAACTATCAGATTAAACAATTGATCTTTTCACATTAATAAGAGATGTCCAAAGATGTAATACTCATTTAAAAAAAGTAAATAAAAATGTGTTTAAATTGAAATCATCCCCCATATATATATATATATATATATATATATATATATATATATATATATATATATATATATATATATATATATATATGAGTGTGTGTGTGTGTGTGTGTGTGTGCATGTGAGTGTATGTGCGTGTGTGTGTGTGTGTGTGTGCGTGCGTGTGTGTATAAATGAGTATTCTTTGTGATTAGTATTCACAAGATGATATCAAAAGATTTTTTTAATGCAGTTTGGTTTTAAAACCGAAATGAGTGAGCACTCAACAGAAATGACAGGAAAAACGAGTCATGTCTACGTAACTCATCCCTGTATCAAAAAGAATTTATGATATGTAGTATAAAACAACATCCATATACAATAAATTATGATAAGACCCAATATGGACTAGCAAACTGCACGTAGTATGACATGAACAATTTATCCAAATCATAGCTAAAAAGGAGGCAACGTTTAATCAACACTACTTGAGGCAATGTTGATATAACTTTCCTTTTTTTTTCAAATCCCTGAAACAGTTTCATAGGAAATAATTGATGATTCACACATGAAAAAATACCCACATAGTATCAGAATACTTGCAAATGTAGGATTATCAGATTTTATATCGGACTTTTTTACATTATCCAGATATTATCCAATAATGTAACCATATACATTCTGAAAAAAAATATATACATAACAATAACGTATCCCCCATATATATATATTTTATATTTATATCTATATCTATATCTATATCTATATCTATATATATATATATATATATATATATATATATATATATTCAGTGCAATGAGAAGTTCGGCTTACAAAAGATTTCATAAGAGAATGTTACTTGCGGATAACGGAGAAAAACATGCAAAATTGATACTGAGTGACTGTTCAAAAAATTTAAACATATATCTAATTAATTCAATGTTCCCGACCACTGGTCTTTATAGCCAATGATTTAACGACACTTCATATACTTTATGCTTTCTTGTCTTTTTGTACTTCCATATCTATGAATAGATTTCACAAAAAAACTATTTTCATGACGTACTCACACCTTATTGCCTTTGATCTCAAAATTGTCGACACCCAGCAGCATTTAGGTGGATGGTACCATTCTCACCTTTCATCCCACTGACGAGACTATCTCGTGGTGGCAACAATTCTAAGAACAAAGAAATGATGTGAAAGTGCTTTTCTAAAACTATGGTATCGTGAAATTTGTTCATAGATATAAACCATCAGAATATATATTAATTCAAAAAATCACGAATATGTTAGGTATTTCCACTTATGATATTTAATGTAAACTTGATTTGTATTCATCTTTTTGGCATCCAATCATATAAAAACCATGTATGCAAATGAATGAGTATAATTGTATGGCATTGTGTCTGTTTATTCAAAAGTCTCTTTTTCTAGGATGCATCAGGTGATAATGACGCTTACTCGTGAGACAATATCTATCCGAGAAAAGAAAATATTATTACGTTGATCGATCAATTCTATATTCAACTTTACAGTATCAATATGTCTGTCCCTGAAGAACGTTGGAGTGTGAAGCAGTCGAAACATCCGGATCACAGAAAACAAAAAGAATCTTTTTTGAGCTAGGCTCCAAATCTTAATCAGCAGCAGCAGCAGTAGCACTGTCAGTTACAGCTTTGGGTAGGACCCCCAGGGATTCATGCTGAGTCATTCTTGCAAAATGGCCTGCCAATCGTCAATTGGATCTTTCTAAAAGATTCTATGATATCTCTGATGTTTTTCTATCACACACTCTCAATATCTCTCCATGTAACACCAAGCATACTTTTCTCATGTGCTTGAAGGTGAATATCTTTGTTAAATCCCATGCTTTAGCTTCGTAGGTCAGTATCGGTGGATGTATTTGTTGTAAAACTTTTTTTCCTAAACTGAAGCAATTTCCCGATTTGAGATTGGAGTTTGCTCCATCGAAAGCTGACAGACCTAGAGTTATACTTTATTTTCTCTTATTTCGAGTATTTCATGGAGAATGGTTATCTGAGGTAGATGTAATGGCCTTTTTTCTTTGGTCATGTGCTTTCAACTTCGATCCTTATTTTGAATGGTGTGCCTCCATTCCTGCAGATAGGTAAATAGAGCTGACAACCAGACTATAGAGTTTCATCGCTTAGAAACAAAGATTCCAGTACTCTTACAAATACACAGGGGATTGTGACGGACTGAAGAATCTCATGTACTACTTCTACAGGTTTAAATTCTTGTCAGACCTTCATGGTTTAAGAAACAGGCTGACTTAGGTTATGTCATACGTTGTGGGTCTCGTGCGGTTGAATTACGCTGTAGCTATCGAACAGAATACTTCTGATCCACCCTCACGTATTTGCAAGCTCTAAAAATATGACAGAAACACCAGAAGGTGAAAGTTTCACTAGTTTGCTGAGCAGAAGGCAAATTTTCTTTTTTCATTTGAATCTAAAAGATGAACAAAACAGAATTAGTTTTTTCTATACCATGTCATTCCAAAACTACGTGTGTCATTTTAACATCTTCATTATCAGTTCCTGTAAATGATATTTTGCAAAACGAATCAGTCTAAGTTGGACTTCAGAAGTAGGAATGAATTCGTTAACGGTGTCTGCATACGTCACTGTTATCAGTGCATGACGTCAGTGGTACTTGGTTTGGTCGATGGTATCCGTCATTGTTGTTCCATGCCAAAATAAAGTCAAAACTCAGAAGAAGTTTTAGAATAGAATCATTAAATAAAGTAAAGTACCGTAGCAGCCATTACCGTGTGTAAAGGTCAGCGAAATAATTCAAGATCTCAACCTAAAAAATGATAAAGAACGAAACTAGAAAACCTGAAATGAGAATTGTGAAATGTCAGCCTATTGTCACATAATGTCGTCCATCGACACCCGAAGGCGTAGTCCCGGGCGGCAAGAATTTCAAGAGTCTTGAAGAGCTCTCTCAGAATTTTGATTAAATTTTGATCAGCTGTAAAGGTCAGATTGACTGTCGAGGTATTCATCATTCTGTAGCACAAGGTATATTAGGATGCAGCAAGAAGTATAGGATTAGAGGGAGAAATTTTCTGTCTGGCTGATGTGGTTTGTAATGTTCAGGATTAAACTACTCTTGTTTCTCATAATTAATCAACCCGCCTACAGTTAACTCATCCAGCTGAATTATTAGAGATTAGCATCTAACCTGGCTGCAACAATATTTGTACCAAAAATGACAGACGTTACAAAAAGCTGACTGAAAAGAAAATAGCAGCACTAATAGTATACAGTAATGAAATAATATAAAATATCTGAAAAAGATGATAAATAAGTAAAAATGAATATTTTCAAATAAACTATAAAAATTAAGAGATAACAAATAAACAGTTTGAAAATGATAAATGAATATCACAGAAAATAATAATAATAATAATAATAATAATAATAATAATAATAATAATAATAATAATAATAATAATGATGATGATAATAGTTATAATAATTGTAGTAGTAGTAGCAGCAGCAGTAGTAGTGACTGTCCTGTGATCTACGTCTTTTGGCTGTACGCAGTTTTGATTTTGATTGATCAAAAAATTGTAAGAAAAGGGATAATCGATGATGAGTTTCGCCTTTCGCCTTTTGTTTGATAGTGTTCACTAAAAAATTTCTGATTTTTCTAAAGCACTACCATGGATCCTGCTAGGCGAAAACTGTGATATCAATTAAGTATTAAATTATATTATGAATTGAGCCCTACAACTCATGGTGGTAATTTAAATAGAAACAAAACCTTTTTCTTTTGTTATAGATATGATTTTCCGTCCTCTAGCTCTATTGGGACAGTTTGTACACGTGATACATGAATACAAAGAAGTGAAGTTTTCTTCTATTATAAAAGGGCTCAACCCTTTCAGAATAGTAGAGCTAGTTTCATCATATACTAATGGAATACTCACTACAAGTTTGTTTCATGTGAATCAATGAGTTTCTATTGAGTTCCTATAGAAAGAAACGTAGCGTGAACTTGTAGACATCCCTTATTCGTTTTTTCAGCGTTCTGGAATTGGATTTTGAAAACGTTCTCATATTACTTCCGGCGTTCTGGATTCGAAATTATATATGCTTTGGTACAACTATATACAATTACAAAAAAAAATTGATTTCAAATCTGGGACGCTGGAAAAGTGTAACACACAGAAACAGGGTTGAAAAAAGACAATTCAATGTTCTTTCCAATTAAAACTCACTTTAAAATCTCAGAAATGCGTGAAAGATATTTGTGGTGAGGATTTCATAAGTATTTTTCTACAAAAATATATATATATATATATATATATATATATATATATATATACATTCTCATGATTATTCATAGTCATTTCATTTCATTACAGTTTACTTTAGTCATACTGAATTGTTTTTGATGTTCAGTGTGTTTTTACAAAAACATATGTGTGAGAGAGAAGAAGGATGTGTGCGCTGTTTCTGTAACTGCTTCAAAACAACTACTGAAAAACAGAGAGAAAAAGTACCGTAAAACAGATTTTCGAATCATGGAAGAGACGTATAAGTCATATGATCAGACGATCGGATATTTTATGACGAATGACTCTGACATAGGCAGTCAAGGGGGATCACTCTGTCTCTGCTGAGAATGCACAGGGACCAAAATGCAAGTTTCTGATCCCCTTCTCTTTTTAGAAGCCATTAACTGGAAAAGTCATCAACACTGTCAACGAACTTTTTTTTTTCTTTCAGGTTTTAAGCTGGTCTAGTTGGCTGGCTGGCTGAGTGCACGTACATATGTTTAGAAGTAACCTTTTTTCTACCCTCTTCCCGAAAAATTTTACTTAGCATTTCGATTTGATACGTAAGTTTGTTTTATTTCTTAGTTTACGTCAAGCAGAATTCATTAATGTTTTCCAAGATATTCGACATTTTAGTGATCACTATCCAGCAATAAACAAGAGAAGTAATTCATCTAACGCTTACTGCTTTTCCTAATTTTGTAATCGATCATTCCTACCAAAGAGCTGAACAATTGTACTTGCAGCCTTCTATCACAGTCATCGGAGTGAACCAGCAGCAAGGCATTTAGTCAAGGAAGTTTGAATTCATGCTTTCCTTAACTATTTTGGCTCAACGTTTAAACATGCAGCCTCAATTTGGATGCAGATTCAAGTAGCTGATTCACTTTTCTGGTAATTGTTGAACCAGTCCGAATCATTGCATCCGCCTTGCAATCAAACATATTCCTTCGTATCGTCTTTTCCCATTTTGTATTATTGTCAAAATGAGGTCCCAACCTGGGACTGGCTTTGTTTTGCCACTGTAACAGAACAACATGAATGGTCCACACCAAATGAATTTTCCCCAAACGTGATATGAAATCAGGTTCAACTGATTAGTAGTCGAGTCTCGTACCAACTGAGCTGAATTGAGAAGTCTTACATATCTGCCAAATTTTTGCTGGAAATGCTCAAAGGTTTATTTGATCCTAAAAATAATTACATGAAAAGAATTATTACTTCCTTTATGTGATTTAAATCATGACCAAGTGAGTTGCACTCTGCTCTTCTACCGACCGAGGAAAACTGATAAGTTCATTTTACAGATACAAAGCGGCTTATTTCATACAAATAAATAAATATATTTATTCAATATATATATACAGAGAGATAATAATGCTTTTCCATAGGAATTGAGCACTCTGGTGGATGAGGGATTTTTTTGTGAACAAATATATCACTTAAATCAAGCCTTACTGACTGTCCAGTTCCGTAGTCCAGAGGTAGGATATCGGCCCATAGATTTGAAGTGAAGGTTTTAATTCTGCCTCGCGGTACTGGATGGGATAATGGAAAGTCTATAGCAACACTAAAGAGGTGTAATACATCAAAATAGCTGTCTCTGGATACCACAATTATATATATATATATATATATATATATATATATATATATATATAGTCGTGTGCTGGCAAACATATTCCACCTCAGTTCAAGAAAATTCATTTTATTATACTTCATCATCATCATCAGTCTTTTAGCGTCCGTCGTTGGACATAGACCTTCCCCAGGATTTGCCACACTTCTCTATCATGGGCGTCACGGAGCCAGTACTTCCTGAACTTGTCTAGCTCGTCTCTCCCTCTAACATTTTGCCGGCCTCGGTTGCGCATGTGGTCTCGGGGAATCCATGCTGTGAGTCGTGATGTCCATCGATTGTCTGCCATTCTTGCAACATAGCCAGCCCACCGCCATTTGAGATTTTTTTATGGATATTATGATGTCTCTAACTCTTTTCTTTTCCCAGATGTACTGTGCTGTTTTGTGGTCTCTGTATGTGAGGCCCAGCATTATTCTTTCATGTGCACGTTGCATGGTTCTCAGCTTACGGGTCTGTCTCTTGGTTAAGTTCCATGTTTCCGCTCCATGAGTGACTATTGGGAGGATGCATTGGTTATACACCCTTCTCTTCAGGATTCATGGGATCTTATTATTTTGAAGGTTGAGCTAGCTCTGCCAAAGTCTTGCCATCCTAGTGTGATTCTTCGCTTGATTTCTTCTTCTTTTGAGGGTCTCATGGAGATTCGTTGCCCTAGGTAGACGTAGTGGTCTACTTTCTCGAGTTCTGTGTCCTCGATTTCGATCTTAGTGTTTTTATCTCCAATGTGGTTGTTGCACATGATTTTCGTCTTGCTGAAGTTCATGTGTAGGCCGACTTTCTTGCTCTCTTCATTTTAAAAACTTTAAAATAGATTTGTGCCGAATACAAATATCAATATAAACGTTAAAAAATTCAAAAGAAATCCGAAACAACATTGATCAAGGAGAAATTTGAGTAAAACATCTGAGATAGTAAGAAGAAAACATCCAATACATTCCAAAATAGGGTTGGATACTTTCTCTTATAACCTTTTGAAAAAATGACAACTTCCTATCTCTCAGTATCAGACGCAACGATGCATTTGATTTTCTTGCTTCTTTCAGAAGGTCCTCTATCCGATTCTTCTTTAGGAATTACCTTTATGTAAGCGCAGTTTCTTTGATTCTTCACTTGGCCTGGAATATTCGGTTTTCCCCAGGAATTATCGATTCAACACTGACTGGGACACTCCTTCAATTTTAATGTTATTCTTTTGGATCCATTCTGTTGTTGCTGTGGTCGCAAGCTTAGAATTGATGTCGTGTTGACAAGTCTGATGTTTTGCTAAATTAATCCTTATAACTGACGATCGCAGGTGCTTTTCGAAATCATCTTGCAACGTACTACTAACAATCTTCTTTTTCAAACGCACAAAGATTACCAGTCCCATCTAAAAGATCCAAAAAACTAATCATATTACATTGTCCCCAACAAACGTCACCGGTGGTATTTGGTTAGTGTGAGCTATTTTTCACCATACATGACACACCGTATTTCCGCCAAATGATTTTATTTTGGATTCAACTAACCACATCACGGAATTCTAGAAAGATGCGGGCTTTCTTTGGATTTTTGTGGCTAATATCAGATGATCATAAATATATTTTGGTTTCAGCACTGGAGTTTTCCATGGGTTTTTAGAACAATATCCTGCGTTACAAAACATTTGTAGGATAGTGTTTGTGCACAGAATTGTTCCTGCTTCATTCAATCTTAAATAATTTGCCTGTGTGTAGTAAATGGCTTATTGTTCACTTTCAAACACTATTCCAGGCAATACAATCCGAAGTTTTTGAAACGACATCGAGGCAAAGTCTTGGATGAATGATGAGACTTGAATGTGAAAATTGTGTCCCTTACATTGAGAGAAGAGATATTCACTCGAATGGAAATTTTCCTATGTCCTAACCCATTTGTGTGGAGCGAGATAATGAGATCTCGGATGACTTGTGACTTCTCACATGTCCTCTGCATGCTGATAGTTCCAGTGCACGGATCTGACTTTCAATAATTGAGACCCGGATGACATTCACGCCATTCAAACCGATTGGGATTGTTCTAGACTAATTACCTCATCTAAATATTTAAAATCCTTCGTGTATAAAATCTGATATTTTGCATTCAATGTAGATGGATAGATCGATATATATATAGCAATGGCTTATGGCATTCGGTATCTAAATGTCGGAATATTCTAGTATCTTCAAAAGGCAACGATCAGTTTGAGCCTTCTTGGAACTATGTAAGGAAGGTGGTCCCAATTGTAGAAATTAGAGAATTAATGGAAAATACAATTGACTCTTGACACAATTATCGGTAGATGTTAGTGTCCAATCAAAATTGTGTTTTCTAAGATCATTTCTCCTATTTTCCACCCTCTGTAACAACAAATGAGCGAGTATTTGAAAATTTTCGGCTTACATTCCCCAACATTTCTACCAAAAAGCATTTTAGTACCCGTTGATTTTAAAGGAAACTAGAATATTTTTGCATTTTCTTGCATTCGTAGCACAATGGACACCCAAGATACAAAACAGCTGAAAGATAAAAAGATAGATAGAATGACGTCGTGCACACACCGTGACAAATATTCAGTGATCGCTAGCTCCTCTCGAAGAACTGTTCCAAAGTCGCACTTCTGTATTTCATGAAATTGAATCTTTCAGAAAAATGCAAGAGAAAAAAAAAATTGAGAAAAAAAAATGCAAACTAATGTTTTTTGTTTTGTTTTGTTTTTGTTTTTTTTGCAGTAATCCAATTTTTTTCGAATTCTTCATTCACTTGACGCATGGGAATCGGTTTAATGTAAAAGGCGACACCAACTTCAGATCAGGAAAAAATAATAGAATCCTTTGCTTTGTTGTACAAAACGCGTTTTTTCTTTTTTCTTTTTTTTCCTCAATGTTAAGAAACTTTTAATCAAGTGAATCGAAGGTGCAGCATAAAGGCAATGAAAAAAAGGTTTTTCCAAGATCCCTGTGTGTGAAGATTTTGCATGGAAATCTCTCTGAATGCTTTTTCAACTTCCTACGTCATGTGATTTACTCTTCCTCTGGCTAATTACAAATGTACTATGATCCCTCAATAGGGCACACTTTGCTGGCAGGGGGATGCCCTTCATAGGAGCGCTCATAAAGGTGTCAGTGACGACGGTAGATGACCCAAGCACCGGTGCTATATAGGAAATGGTCAGCATGATACTTTTTAAAAAAGTATTTTTTGACTGCCTTATCCATATTATTTGTAAATTGAGTATCAGTGTCAGATGTTCATTAATCATTCTCTAGACAAATGTGCAACCAGATACATCTCTACCGGAAATGAAACCACCAAAAATACTTCAACTACAGCTTCTGACTGATAATGAAGAACCCACAGATCCACAATGTATTGTCATCCTCCTCATTATCATCATCAGTCTTTCAATGTCCATCTTTTGACATTGACCATCCCCAGGATTCGCCATACCTCTCTATCATGGGTGTCGCAGAGCCTGTACTTTCTGAATTTCTCAAGCTCGTCTCTCTGTCTGATATTATCCCAGACTAAGTAGCGCATGTGATCTCGGGGGATCCTTATTGTGAGTCCCGATGTCCATATCGTATATCGTTTCAAAACTAGTCATAGTAATATTCAGGTAATATCAGACATCATCTAAGTCAGAAAAATCATGTGTTATAGGAGTCGTGTCTTTTTAAGCAATAGCAGTAAAGCAAAAAAATTTTAACGAATTTGTGATGCAACTAAATTTTGCTCAATTATTATTATTATTATTATTATTATGATTATTATTAATCAGAAATTACCAATGATGCCTTGCTTATTAATGTTCTGAAAGAAAGGCAATACTGATTTGAGTTTCTTTGAATATTATATAGATATAATAAATCAAAACTGCAACTCTTTGATTTGTTGTTTATTATTAGTATTAGTATTTGCGATCTCACACCAGTTGCCTTGTGGTTATTGCTGGAGGTTAGGTGACAATAAATCCCAGGTCTTCAGCCCACATCTTTTCCCTCCCTTTCCTATCACACCAGTGTTGTGGTCCACATCTCTGCTTCCATTTCCCTTCGTCTCTTAGGCCATTGCTAAC
Organism: Thysanoteuthis rhombus; assembly: GCA_963457665.1. Taxonomy (NCBI): domain Eukaryota; kingdom Metazoa; phylum Mollusca; class Cephalopoda; order Oegopsida; family Thysanoteuthidae; genus Thysanoteuthis; species Thysanoteuthis major. The sequence goes on from OY735200.1 coordinate 4,129,535, forward strand.
ATTTAGTGTCAGAGACTTTATAATTCTAGCACTCTCCTTAGTATCCATGTGGTTCCTAGCAGTGCTGTGGTCCGTGGAGTCTGGACCCTTCTTTTTATCCTGAGCTCTACAAGTCTCACCTCTGTCTCTTTTAGACAGTTCCTTGTGCACTTATCATCACTGGTATTACCTGACTTTCATGTTCCACATCTTATTCAGTTCTCTTGCTAGATCTTTGTATTTTTCCAGTTTTTCCGGTTATTCACTCTCCTTCCTCTTGACTCTATAGTCCACACGCACGGTCATGTTTATTATTTTGCAGGTTTTTCTCTTCATATCTATGATTATCAAATCCAGATTTCTTTCTCAGAGGAAGTGGTCGGTTTGGATGTCAAAGTCCCAGAGTGATTTGTGGTTTCCATTCCCCAGGGCTGCTTCTGATTTGTACTGGTACCACTTTCTGTATGGTTGGATCCCATTTGTTCGCTTAGTTTCCAGTGTATCATCGTTGCTACTCTATCGTGTCTGTAGCTACTTGACTACATAAACTAGTTATGTGGTTTACTGTTTCATCTCTTTCACCACATAAGCGGCATTGTTGTCTGTCTGTATTCTGTCGAATTTTATGTTGACATAGATTGTCCTGATGCATTTGTTTTGAGCTGTCATGATGAGCAATTCTGTTTCTCTTTTCAGGTTTTCTTTTTGTAGCTATGACTATGATCTCTCGTCTGCCTCACCCTTCTCCTCTGTTTTCCTTTCCTTGTTTACTGTTCCCTTGTTTTCTATTCTTTACGCTGTTCGTTGTGCTGCTTCTTGCACTTTTTAGCATGTATTCATTGTTTTTTTGCACGTACTTTTCTAGATATGCTGTGGCTCTCTGGACACAGTCTTCTATGCTGATGAGCCCCCTTCCACCTTCAACTCTTAAAGTATAGTCTATCTGCGTCATTAGGCATTGCCATAAGCTTCCTTGTTCGCTTATCCATGGATTGGAGTTCTTTCTTTTGTCCATCCAAGGAATGGTCCTGTGTATCATACTTCCGATACAGCCTAAGAGTTCATTCCTGTTATCAGATTCTTGCTGTATTATTATTATTATTATTATTATTATTATTATTATTAAACTTATTATTTCTGTTTTTTTGTGATATATTGCCGAGTCATCACAAACAAAATAGGCATGAAATCTCTCTCTAGTCATCTCTACGTGCAATCTCTATCGAGAAATATGTATTCTACGTTGAAATATATTTTGATTCAAGTTATGAAAAAGTATGAAGTATAGAACTAAATAAAAAAAGTTACATGTTGATTCCGTGCGGATAAGCCTTTAGCAAACTCTTTTTATTCATTTCTTCTTTCTACATGCTTCTATATATTTCAGCTGATAACTCTGAAAAATGTCCAATCAATTCATTTTCTATCCCAAATGATTGCAATTTATCTAAGTTATTCTTGAATTTATTTATACTTTTAAAATTTATTACATACGATGGTGAGATATTCCGATATTTCAAAATTATTTGAGAGGAGAAATCAATACATTTTTGAAAACTCTTTTTTGTAACAGACATAGCTAGTAAAGTTCACGTCTTATCTGGCTCATTAAACATCAGAATTCCGTAAGTTGTAAAGCCATTTATTATCTTGAAAGCTTCAATTAAATCTCTTCTTGCCCTCGTCCCAAACAAAATAACCATGCCTGACTTTTCCAGTCTATCCTTTTAACTTGAATCTCTCATGCTACTTATTTTTCTGATAAATTTTCTCCATACCGTCTCCAATTTCAAAACTAGCTTCCAATTACCATATCTACCACGTGGGGCCCAAACCTGTTCACAATGCTCAGAATGTGGTTGTTTTGATGCTTCGTAATTTTTTTTTTTGTATAACATGGATATCGGGATTAAATATTCCTGTAAACCTAACTACTTTTCGAAAATATTTATAACGTACATTGATAGAGACACAAAAGTAAAATTGAATGAAAAATTATTGATTGGATATTGACCCAACTTTTTTTAAGAAAGTTTAGATTACACGACTTGTACCTTCACTGTAGATGGATAGAAAAAAGTTAAGAGGATTAGGATGTTTTGATCAAATTTTGATCAGATGAACGTCGGTGAAATTAATATCGGACAAGACTTATACTTATATCATAAATAGATCGATACAAGGATATGTGAATATCGAAAAATATAAATATATCTTCAGTTAAATTAAAAGACAAGACGACAAGAGGTTTACAGAACCTGTAGTTGTACTTAATTTGTCGATTAAAGTCAAATTGCAAGTCTGTCTGGATAAAAAAAAAAACTATAGCGTCATTATTATTAATTTTTTGCTACTACTTACTTTCATCTTGATTGTTGTTGCTTTTTATCACAAGTAAGTGCAAGATGTGTATCTTTCAGCACTGAATGATTGAATCAACGACGCGCATTGGAATGGAGGAGAGGTTTCGGGTGAGAATCGAACTCATGATCCTCGCTGTCAAACTTAAGCTTACGAACAATCTAACCATCGAATCATTGGGACTCATAAACATACACCAGTTCAAAGTGGCCAAGATAGAGAGTTAGTTTAACTGGGTTGAGAATGAGTTAAAAAGGCACGTGTTGAGCAACACAAACCACTGTTACAGCGTTTCAGGAGTTCAATTATTGAGGTTTCTGCGTTGTTTTTTGTTTGTTTGTTTGTTTGTTTGTTTTTTTATGATATTTTTGTTTTATTATGAGAGTTCACTGATTGTGTGTTTGTTCCTTTTGTTTGTTATATTAGAGTGGTTGTTATTTTGTTGCTAGTTTTTTTGAGTTCGGTGATGTTCACTTGAGATTCAGGGGAGAGTTCATATATGTTTTCCAGTTTGAACTTAAAGGATTGAATGAGCTTTCATTGTACGCTTAGTGGTTGCAGTTTGGTGCAGAACATCTTTTCTGCGTTTTATTTTGGTAGTAATTTGTAGTTTGCCTTTCGCAGTTGAAGAATGGAACAACGGAAAGAGATTCAATATTAGATAAGTCAGTGTTGAAAACTGAACCTTGTCAATTCTTCCCTCGGAAATTTCGCTCCGAAACCTTTCTTGTTTGTCTGATGATTTTGGAGGGCTAAGCCAGCCACTAATTCTTAAATGTTTTTTTAAACCCAAATATTTTAGCAGTATTTTTCAATTCGGATGCAGCAAGTATTGTAGGTGTCGATGATGAATATTTTATGCTTCATGTTATACTTTTGTTCTCTTTTTTTTTCTCTACAGTTACAATATTTTTTTTTTTTTTATACATTTCAAGTTTCGGGGAGGTAACTCTGATCCAGGAGCATTCCCTTGATTAGCCTTTTCATTTGATAGGTAAGAATAGGTAAGAATGTGTTGATATTTCTTTCATCGAAATCACATTACTGAGGAGAGGAATGATTTTAAAGAGGGTATAGCGGAGATCAGCTGAATTCACCAAAGTTCGATTAGCATTGTTAGCATACGTGAAAAGGAGGGGGATTGGTAACGAATGGAAGTGCGAAAAAGAACCGGATGCATATTTGAAAGAGAAGATATCGATAGTATTTGTAAGAGAGAGAGAGAGGGGGGAAGGAGGAAGGGAGAGGAAGAGAGAGAGACAAAAAGAGAGAGAGAAAAGGAAAGAAAGCATATCTTATGCTGTATTGGTGATGTGTCAACTTTTTTCCTCAAAAAAACAAAACAAAAAGCTGTTTTGATTTGATCAAATGTTTATTCAGTTAGAACAAAGATATATAAATAACTAATGTTTTTACAATCAAAAGTTCATGCAATCAAAGTGAAAGAATCTTTTTTAAAAAAATAGGTGAACACGTATCCTTGACTTTTCTAAAATAAATAAATGTATAGTTTTGATTTGATCAAACATTTATTCAGTTAATACAAAGATAAAAAAACAATGATTTTTTTACGTTCGAAAGTTCATGTAATCAAAGTGAACTAAACTTTTTTCTTAATAGATATTGAAGATATTTCGCCGATTAAGCATTTCCATCGATTTCAGCAAAGCATGTATACAAAAACGATAGTTTATAAACGAAAAAAAGAGCAACGGTAGCATATGAAAGATATATATATATATATATATGAACATAAATATCTATATAAATATATAAATGTATATATAGATAGATAGATAGAGAGAGAGAGAGAGAGGGGAGAGAGAGAGAAAGAAATAAAAACGAGAGCGATGAAGGAATAGAGGAAGAGAGAAAGGAATAGAGGAAGAGAAAAAGAGGAAGAGAGAGGTGAGAGAGAGAGAGGGAGAACATAAACAGAATACCAGTTAGAGAGTATTGGTTGCATTTACAGGGGAATAAGAAAGCATAGGTACTGTACGCGAGAA
>OY735200.1:4136380-4166380 GCA_963457665.1 Thysanoteuthis rhombus
TGGCATCAAAGATTCCAACTCGCTAAGGATGGACTGAGGCAGAAAGATTTTCGTGCAAAAAGGAACACCTACTAAGAAACTTCTGGAAACATCACGTTTGATGAAGTATTTTTTGCGATGGCAGTCGGGATTAGTAAATATGTCAATCAGGATATAACTTTCTCTACGGTTTTAGGTTGACTGCCTCCGAAACACTAGTCCTATTTGACAAATGCTCCCTAAATAATTGCTCCCAAATAAATGAATTTTGATAATTGTGATCATTTACATGGCCGACCTCTTCAGTTTGGCTTCACAGTTGCTATGGTATTGTCAGGGGGCAATTGTCCAGGGTAATTGTCTGGGGGAATGGTAGCACTTCTATATAACTGCCTCTCTCTTAAAAGTAAAAAGAATTCCTTTATACAATCAATTGTTACAAAAAGATCAATTCGATAAATTTTTTCAAAATTTCTGAAATGAGAGATTGTGATTTGCCATACACTTATTTGCAGCATTGACAGCGTAGACAAGGTAAATGAAATAAACAAATTTAAAAAGATTACTACAACTGGAATTGAAACCATGACCAACTGTCTAGGCCAAATGATACATCACCGTGTTATATGGAGTATTCATTTCAATGACATGTTCTGTTGGATCACAAATTCATGTCTCAATAGCACACACACATACAGAAATATATATGCAATGTTTAAAAGACTACAATATATATTTATGTGTGTGTGTGTGTGTGTGTGTGCATGTGTGGGTGTGTGAATATCCTGCAATATTTCAAAGTCCGTATACTTATATATATATATATGTTAAGGACCAACATTCAGGGTTATCTTTCCGAAATTTTTAGTACACGCATAAAGAGTGAAACAAAGTTCTGGACATTAAACAGACCTAAAAACATGAAGATGTATATCTGCAGTTATAACTCGTGGAGCATGACTGGAGATAGCAGTTCATATGAACTGATCATAGGATTGCATATTATTGTTTGGCCTATCATGTGTATCAGTGTGACACACATGTAAGTTATACATACTATTACGAAGGGCAAGAGGATAACAAACTCCAGTGGCATAGGATTTGAGCCAATAATGATATTGCCGGCAATGTTTTTAAATCCAACACGATTTAGAAGAGAATTGCTCGGATAGATCAACCACGAGATACACACAAAAGGTTATCCAGGATTGCACCTCAGCTTCAAAAATTTTTGACCGGGAGATGGAAGGATTTTATGACGACACCTATGAGATAATTGCACAATACTCGTGGAATACTTGATACTATGATATGGTAAACGAAGAGATTGGAAATTTAGCATTGGGAAATATGGAATAAGCCAGAAATATTAGAGATTACTGCCTCGTCAAATCCTCAGAGATATGTGGGATAGAGATAACTAATTCATTCTTAAAAAACAAGGAGTACGTAAGTCACCTTAGATAATCCTCAATGGTGTAACAAAATAGAAATTGCCGTTTTAGCTAACAAGATCAATAAGTTTAAAAACGTTATTATTATAAACCAAGTAGGTATAGAAAGATACAGTAGAATGGTAATATGCAGAATAAAAATAATTTTGAATCGAAATTATTCTTAAGAAGAAAAATTATCTAATGAAATTGAAAAAAAAATACATTTCCAATTTTAGGGTAGCGATGGGGAACAGAGTTCAGGCCTCGTGAAATAGTTACAGGAATATAGAGGAAGGAATAATAGCCTGACAAATATGATCCCGTAATCAGAGGGTAAGCAATGCAAACATGAATAGTAACACAGTGAAATACCCTAAATCAATTTTAGGACTAAACGACCAGAAGGGACATAGGATGATAAAACCAAAGGACAGGAAACCAGAAGAGTAGAACTCAACAAACTAATTATCAAAGTAAAAGCGAAAGACAACCATTGAGAGAAAAGTAAAGGTCACAAGAAATAAAAAGGGTTTAAAACACGACTGAACAGCAGATAATACCGGCAAGAAACAGATCCTCCCACTAAATAACAGGAATGACATGAATATCAAATGAAAGTACAAGCCATTAAGAATAACTAGAGAATACCATGAATTTCTGTACGTTTAGAAATACAATTACCACGAACTCATAACGCAATGTATATTTAATACCTCAGACATAACAGAAGACAAAGTATTGTTTGCAATGAAATAAAATTCAAAAAGCTCTCTCTCTCTCTCTCTCTCTCTCTCTCTCTCTCTCTCTCTCTCTCTCTCTCTCTCTCTCTCTCTCTTTCTCTCTGAGGATGGCAAAACAACAGACCTTCTGAAGGTACAGGACAAATCTTTTGTACTAGCACAGGTATGCATAAATTGCATACGAGAAGGAGAAGCCTTCCAAAACTTTCGGTCAGGAAGAGTGATCCTTATACACTAAAACTTAACGTGTGAAGTATTCATAAAATTACACACAGAAGAGTACTCAGGATGAAAATTTATCATGCGAAGAAATAAGCTTCATAAGTGGCTATTCAACTATAGTCCACTGACGTACATTCAAAATACTAATCTGTTAGTCATTATTATACAACAAACCACTTCGTTTCACGTTTGTACATTATTGGTAAGCATTTGACTTGGTAGAATATACTGCAGTCTCAATCGCATGAACAAGTTGATAAGAGAAACTGCATGGAAGTCATTAAAACACACGAAACTGACACACCAGTAATGAGACAGTACAAAGATAGGATGAGATGAAAAATCACTAGAACTATTTACAGAAAAACTTGAACACTTCTCTCGGATAACTAACTTGGAGAAAATGAGAATAATGTGGATGATGAATATTCAAACGACTTAAGATTAGCAGATGACGTTTCCAGGATGTCAAAAGAATTGGAAAAATTGTAAAACATGTTGACCCATCTAAATGCGACTAGTAAAAACGTAAGCTTCAAGATAAAAAGAATGAAAAACGATAAAGCCCCATCATCTACCGTAAGAATAAAAATTCTAATCTAAATTGACAGTACATTGACCTAAAAGAATATTAAAATTAAGGAGAGACCATGAAACTGAAATAAAACGTTGAAAAACGATTGGTGTGACATCATTTTACATAAATGGAGACTTATTCAAGAGTATCTTGCAAATTTATTTGAAGGTTTAAGTATATCAAAATGGGCAGGACTCATTATAAGAGTTAAATGGGAACAGATGTTGCAAAAGGCTAACTGATTGGTGCCAATTGGACAGTGAACGTGGTAGGAAAAGACCAGATAAATGATAAGGGGTGAGACATAGAGGTCTGCCGATAAGACGGATAAGTCGGATGTTAGCCAAGTTGCAGCCGTCACAACAGGAAATTTGGAAGGTTTTTGTCCAACATTGGATGATATATATATATATATATATACATATATATATATATATATATATATATATATATATATATATATATATATAGAAAGAGAGAGAGAGAGAGGGGGGGAGAAAGATATAGATATAGATAGATATCTGTGAGTGTGTTGGGGGGATCAATTTCATTCATATGCTTATTTTAGTCTTGAAACTTTTCAATGCATAATGGTTCATAATTGAATTTACGATGCAAAAATTATTACATCAAATATATATGCAAATTTCTACTCAGCAATATTGAAGAAAACTCTACATAAAACTATATCACTTTCTCTTTCTTTCACTCTGCCTCCTCCTACCCATCATCTCCCCCATATATATATATATATATATATATATATATATATATATATATATATGTATATATATATATACATATATATATACATATACATACATATATATATATATATATATATATATATATATATATATATATATATATATATATATATATATATATATATATATATAATACATAAAATATATATATATATGTATATATATATATATATATATATATATATATATATATATATATATATTAGCAGGTGTATATGCACGTATATTTGTGTTTGTATATACAAGAGTTTGCTTCAGAATTACGTGAGGAAAAGTGAATTTCTTTTTCATAAAATGTTTCCTGGCATACTACATATGTTCACTTATTTTGTTTTATTTTGTTTGCAGGAATTGCAAACGTTTGTTCTCTACAATTAGCTACCATCAACCAAAACTGTCAATATTGGAAACATAGGTCTATCCAGTTTTTTAGGAATTTTCCCAGCTTTTCGCATTATGTTCAAAACGTATGTATGGATATGTGCATGTCCCGTCTGAATTTGACCATTTATTCACCATGAACAATATTTGTACTAATTTTGCCTATTTCATTTCATCTCACAAATGCTCATGTTTGATATGTATCTCAGTTGGTGCCTGGCTATATTCAAACTTCTTTCGATGCCTCTTTCCTTGTAATCACCAGCCAACAAAAGGCAAAAAAAGTAATTTTTCATTGATCATCTGCAACCAAGCATGCTGCCAAAAGGTTTAGATCATATAAAGGTCTCCATTCAGTGACTGACGAGATACGTTACATAATTTATTTCATTTTGTCGCCTTGAATGGGAACACCAGTTTTGTAGAGTTTTACATATTCTTCAATGTGTTAAGTATGAACATATATTTATAATCGTACGTAATCGATATTTTCCAATTATGCATATGATAGCTCGCTTCCATTTGACCAGATACTATGACAACATGGAAGGTTCTCAGTAAAGGTAATTTGTATTGATATTTTTCAATTTCAATACAATTTTCTTTGAAATATTTTCCGCATAATCTAACTAACGGAGGATTCTATTTTTTTCTGGAAGCTATTTAATAATTGAATTGAAAATGTCTTGTCGCTAACAATCGAGTTTTTAATTTTTGCAAATTTATTCTTTCTGGAATGAAGAACCAATAGATGTATATGCCAATACATATCAATGTATTTGCGTCTGTGTATATAAATGTATCTATTTATAAATATATATATATATATATATATATATATAGAGAGAGAGAGAGAGAGTGAGAGAGTGAGCAAGGGAAACATAGAGAGAGAGAGAGAGACAAGGAGTGGGGGAAAACCAAAAAGTAAGTTGTTTTGTTTGGGTTGGTTTGGGTTAATAAGCAGTACTATATATTTAAATGGACTCCAGTTATCAGGATAAATGAGCTTCACTGTAAAACAGGTTGGTTTGTCAACACAAATGTGGGAAATAGTTTTCAAGTCACAAACTAAAACACATTTTTTAGAGCCAAAAATATATTTCAGCAACTCCATCATTCCAGTTCCAAAAATGTCAATCAAATAACCCTGCTGCTCAATCAATTTAAACGGCACTTTGGTCATAATAAATGAAACTGGTGAGGATTATATACGTTTAAATTGGTTCTTCATAATCGATGTTGCTGGGGTTGTAATAGTCCATTTAATCGGGCCACACAGAGAATAAAGATTTTCAACGCAGCAACTAGACGGATTAAGCGAAAAAGACTGAGGGTTTTTCATGAGAAAGTATTTTTTGAAAAACTTTTGTTTGAGACGGAACCTGTTGCGTTGAAAATGAATTCTACGTTACGAACAATTTTCATAGATGATTGTCAAGTGAAATCGTATTGATTGATACTAGCTTATGTTTTCAAATACAATATACATTTAAACTTCCATTTTAACCATCACACACTTTCTCACGGTTTTATGTTAATTTGATGGTTGACCCTCTATCTTTAGCTTGAAGGAATGAATCAGCGTAGCCGGTGTATGTATTAGAACCGATTATCTAAATAATAATCTTAAGAAAAATCGATAATCAATATGTTGCTTACTGGTCTATTCTTACTATTTATCAAAGTTGTTGTCGTATGCATTACTACGTGCACCAGAAATTGACAAATAAAGAGACATAGACTAGCAACGACAGAAGACTAAGTGTCTCAATCGGCTGGTTAGTCAGTTGGACTAACTGTGGGACTATGGAATATACTATTTCGAGGTGTGGATTCAATACTTTTTTTATCTTAGATATTATTCATTCTTTTTTTATTTCATATTAAGCAAAGTCGAGCAATTCTATAGTATGGATTCACACTGCTCTCAATTGATTTTCAGCTTAAAACTTTAAAGTAGAGAACCTTGCAGATGTGAAGGTCCTTCTGTGATTGACAACATCCAATTCAGGGTCATTATTGATGCAGACCCACGTAAAACTACACGTTGTCCATTCAACAATGGGAAAGCTAAACAACTAGACATTTAGCGTGAATGGCTTTGAATGAAAAGTAGGAACGTTTTTGCATGTCGTATGTATGACTTTGCAGAAATTAAACGGAGTACGTTGAGGATCTTTACATCTTTCAGCTCATTCACCAGACCACTCTCCGACTGACTACCACTTTTTGAATGATTTCCAACACTTTCTGGAAGGGGAGTGCTTCGACAACCAGGGGGGCAGTTCAAAATCCCCCCGAAAAATTCATAGGTACAAGGAACACACAAACCTATGCTCCTAGATTGAATGGATTTGTTAGTATTTGACAAAATCTGCAATTTCTGGAAGTTCTTTTATTATTATTATTATCATTATTATTATAATTATTTCGGGATCTCACACCAGTTGCCTGGTGGTAATCGCTGGAGTTTGAGTGACAGCAAGTCCCCTCAAGTCTCGAGCCCTCCTCTCCTAGTACTCATAGGTCGCAGTAATTCTACGATTTACAGTTTCACACCGGTTGCCCAGTGGTTATCGCTGAAGGCTGAGTGACAATAAGTCTCCTCAGGTCTTCAGCTAACGTCTCCTCCCTCTTTCGCATATCATGACAGAGCTACTATTCGTTGCAGTACTTATATCTCTAGCACCTTCCTCAGTATCCGTGCAGTTCCCAGTAGTGCTGTGGTCTCTACGGTCTCTATCCTCCTCCTAATCCCGATCTCCTCCAGTCTCTCCCTCAGCATTTTGGGGACAGTTCCTAGTGCGCCCACTATGACCGGTACTACCCTGGTTTTCATGTTCCACATTTTCCTTAACTCCCTTACTAGGTCCTGGTATTTTTCCCTTTTTTCACCCTCCTTCTTTTATACTCTATGGTCTGCAGGCACAGCAACGTCTACTATTTGGCAGGCCTTCCTTTTTTTGCCTTCTTGCCTGGATGAGGTGGTCAGTTTGGATGTCAAAGTCCCACAGTAATTTGTGGTTGTCATTCTCCAAAACTGCCTCTGGCTTGTGCTGATATCACTTTTCCACATGGTTGAATCCCATTTGTTTACTTAGTTCCCAGTGTATCATCGTTGCTACTTTATCGTGTCTATGCTTATATTCCTTCTGGGTGAGTTGACTACATTCGCTAGTTATGTGGTTTATTGTCTCATCTCTTTCACTGCACATGCGGCATTTGCTGTTTGTTTGTGTTCTGTCGATTTTTGTTTTCATGTAGTTTGTCCTTATGCTTTTGTTTTGGGCTGCCATGATGAGCGATTCTGTTTCTCTCTTAGGGTTCCCTTTTTTGTAACCACGTCCATGATTTCTCGTCTGCTACATCTTGTATCAGTCTTTTAAACTCGCCGTACAATTTTTTCCCTTCCCACTTTTCTTTCCTAGTTTGCTGTACTGTTCCATTGTTTTCTACTTTATTGTTTGTTGCACTATCCCTCGCGCTCTTTATGATTTCTTCACTATTTGTTTGCACATATCTATCTAGGACTACTTTAGCTCTCTTGACACAATCTTCTATGCTGATGAGCCCCCTACCACCTTCTTTTCTCTTAACGTATAGTCTATCTGTATCATCCCTGGGGTGTAATGCTTTTTGCATCGTCATAAGTTTCCTTGTTCGCCTATCCATTGATTGGAGCTCTTCCTTTGTCCATCCTAGGAATGGTCCTGTATACCTAACTACTGACACAGCCCAGGTGTTCATTCCTTTTATTAGATTCCTGCTATTTAATTTGGTTTCTAATATTTTCCTTATCCTTCTGAGGTATTCTCTCTTAATTTTCTCCTTCATCTCTTCCTGTTTTATCGTGTCACATTCAAGGACACCTAGGTACTTGTATCGGTCTTGTGCAGTCAATGCCCTAATCTTGTTGTTGTCCGGAAGTTCAATTCCCTCAGTCATTGAAAGCCTTCCTTTATGCATCACCATGATTGCGCATTTTTCTATCCCAAACTCCATTCCTATGTCCTCACTATATTCCCTTACTTCGTTGAACAGAGTCTCAAGCTCTCCCCTGTTTTTTGCAAACAATTTAATATCGTCCATGTACATTAAGTGGTTGACCTTTCCTTTTGTTTTAGAGAAGTGGTATCCTTTGCTGTTTTTCAGGATTCTGTTAAGCGGTATCAGTGGCCTTTTCATTGCAAGAGAAAATTTCTCAGACTTACAAAGAAAACCATCGCAGAGGTACAAAGATACCATCAAAATTTCTCTTTCAATGAAAAGGCCACTGCCAAGTCGAAAAAAGTTGTTTTTTGGACCTGCACGTGGGTAAGTGGAATTAAAATTAAAATTAAATTTAAAATTATTATATTTATAATTTATAATTCAAAATGAGTTGTCCCATAGAAGTATAGAAAAGCGAGGGGCGAGTATATATATATATATGTGTGTGAATGAACTTTTCCACTGGCGGCACCCCCCTTCGAGATTAGTATAGTATAAATTGGCTGTGGTCGCTTGGCCGTCCAGCCAGCCCCGGCATTGGAAGAAAAAACAACGAATATCGAAGACAGCCTCCCACACACACTTTCTGACAAAAAGGCCTCCTTTCTTTTCAAGATGAATTCTGGTGACTTACTTTGAAGACCTAACTAACTCAGGCTAGATTTTAAAATTTACTCTGTGATTGAATGTCTTATTATTATTATTAATAATAATAATAATAATAATAATAATGATATTAATAATAACAATGCTATTTTGACTACAGGCTGCCCCTGATGATTTTGTTCTGGGCTTAGTTAAAGAAGTTTTCTTTAGCTTCTAATGATACTTAACGTTTGGCTTTGAGATGAACTCTGATTATTTTCGAACAATTTAATGTTATTATTATTATTATTATTATTATTATTATTATTTTTAGTAGTAGTAGTAGTAGTAGTAGTAATTCTTATCACTGTAAGTTTATATATATTAATTTGAACTTGATGTTGAAAGATCTAGATTATGTTTGCACCAAGTCAAAAACTTGTACAGGAAAACATTTTGGCAAAAAATTGTTTACCGATGAACTCTTGTTCAACGGGATCATAATATATATTCAATGCAGACATGGACCTACTTTATAAATCTTGGTTTAGGTTCATCCATATCATTTTCCTCAAAGTATCGTCATGTTCCATTTTTTGAACAGTTAGTTCAACAGTTTCCTGGTCATTGACGTCAAAGCACTGCATATCTTCATCAACATTCACGATTTCTTTCACAAAAACTACTATGAACCAAACATATTACTTGTCAATATCTGCGAGGTCGTTGATCTTATACAACTGTTTAATCTTACAATGAGTACGATAAGTCCGAACTGCTTCGCACTGTACGCCGTGTCAACAGTCTACAAAGAGCTGTTTCGTCTACCACAGTGATATTTCCTGTTCACTTCTTTTGTTGTTCACACTGTAATCAAAAGTGTTTCTTTGGCTTTTTCAATCGTATAATCTACTAGCTTTGGGCAATATTACACCTTTTGATATTTGATGATACTCATATCCATCAGTTGAATTAAAAATGTCATATTAAGTGGCAAAAACTGTATCTGAATTTTAGTCTTGTATGTTAGGATGTGCTGCACAGTTATCAATGAGCAAAATAATTTTGTCACTATCCTTTGTAGTTCATTATTCAAATCACTAACCCAATCTGCAAGAATTACCAATGTCATCGAAGCTTTATATTTTAACAAGTATTCACAGTCAATCAGTCTTTTGGGAGGTTCTTAAGAACAACTTTGCAGTCACACGATTCATTGCTTCTGCCAAACTCATTTTTTTTCGTTCTTATAAACCACTGACCACTTTTGCGTAGAACGATAAAAAAAACTTGTGTCGTCGGCATTGTAAATGTTATTAGTAGAAAATAGGTGCAGTATCCAAGGTAATGTCATTCACTTGTACAGTCCTATAGCTTCATTACTTGCACCTGACTCCATTTGCTCTCTCAAAATCTATTTAGTTTTGTACTTTCCATCTTGATAACTATCTATTCGTCGCTTTCCATCCATGGCATTCGGGCTTTTCAGCTGATTCCCCCAGTTTCTTTCCCACTCTTGGCTCACTGAATCGCACACCTCTGCCTTAATACCAGGGAACACCACTTTTTTGAAGACTCCCCTACATTCGAATTTCTACCAATTCCTCCACCTTGCAGTTGATTCATTTTGTAACTGTTTGAGGGAACATATGGGACGACTGCTAAAACTTTTTTTCATTGAATATATATTTGTAGTTTTTACAGCATAAAATCCTTGCAAGATTGACGCTGAGATCTAATTTGACGGATAAATTCTGATTTTGTCTTGCAAAGTAGCTTTTTCACCAGTGTCTTATCGTCTGCTTCTTTTTCCGTCATCATAAGAGTTGGAATCAGAAAGATTGAATACGTTTCAAATTATACAAACTATACAGGACCGCCAGTATCATTATTCAGAACCCCTCTCTCTTAAATCCTATCAGAGAGTTCTTATCCAAGGGAGATCACTTACTCTGCCACATGTGGAAGATCGAAGGAGGAATTAAAGGGAAATGATCTATTATCAGCCAGAATATAAAACGGTATATTTTTGAATGTTCAATTATTTCACATTTGACTCAGGTTAAGGTAGAGAACTAAATATATATATATATATATATATATATATATATATATATATATATATATATATATATATATATATATATATATATATATATATATATATATATATATGTATATATATCTTTGTTATTCGGTTAGCTTTTGAAATTGTTAATCCGGCATCACTACTGCATGGTCCAAGTGAACAGTGCATTGGTCATAATAAATAGAATACATAAGTGAAAATTACCCTCATTTAAATTACTTCTCACAAAAATGTGCAATTGGTTTAAATAACCGATGGTCAAATTACGTGAAATCCTCTGCATAAAAGATTTGCAAGTATTAAGTTATGCAATTGGTACATGATATGTATGCAACTATTGATTATTATCGGGGCTAGAGTTAAAGCGAAATCGAATCATCCCTGAAATGTGGATCCGTATTTCTAGGATGCTGCTTCGTCAGCAGGTTCATTGTGAAGAAATTAAAATTCATATTGTGTTGCAAATAAGGGGAAAGGTTTCATTTCTCTCTTACAGCATTTTCTGATTTCTTTAAAAAGAGATTTTTGAGCATTTTCAGTCTATCTTCCAGAGTCTACAGCAAGTGAGACAAGCACACTGAAAAAAACAATGGATCTCCCAGAAGTCCAAATACGATCTGAACTCTTGAGTCTAAGTTGGCCTCCTCAAAATTTTTACCCTGAACTGAATTGTCCAATCAGAGCACTATTCTCTATTATCTAAAAACCGAAATACTCACAATTGGGTTTTGTCCGAAAGTTTCATAGCCAAGATCTTCCTAATGTGCTTCAAATGAGCACATCTAGATTTCGATTTTTCTGCTCGTCTTCTCTCGTGTGGTCTGCGTGAAGGAAAACGATTATCATTTTAATTCTACAGATTGTGCCACATTGTGAATAATTGGACTTCTTATCTGCCTCTGGCTATAAGGAAAATCTAGCGTTTTCTTCTCCCTTTCCTTATCGTTAACAGCAGTGAAAAGTATACTTGCATAACTTCACACTTATACGAGCTGACCCTACCTATCATGTAGCACTACTCTTTGGTCAGGTAAAGTAGTTATGTAAGAACGAGTTGTCTAAGTGCTTGATCTCCCCATTTCTTCTCTGCCAACCACCAAGTGAACAAATGTGCCAAGTTTGAAAATGATCTTTTGGATGATTTTTATTCTAAAATTACTCTACATGTACGGCCAGATATTTCTGGGGCTTAATTCAGAGATCTTTTTCAGAAAAACAATTTTTTTCTTATATTCTGTTTTTTGAAATTCTAAACTAGTGGCTGAAATAGTTGCATTTTTTGTGCATGTACAACCATAATACTCAACAGTAGGATCTTGGAGTCTCGCTAACACACTGTCTTCAACAGAGTCAAAAAGACTGTTTGTCTGTTTTTTTGTTTTCCGAAAGATCAGACTAATGGTAGAAAATTTTGCAAATCTTTAAAATAGCATTTTCATAAAAGTTGAAATATTTTCAAAACTTATAAACAAAAACATTCAAGCTTCAGGAACGATATCAGTGAAGAGAACTTTCGTAAAGATGTCTGATGACGCCAGGTGTTAGTGTTTGCCTAACGGTTATTAGCATTGAAAATGGAATTGGGGAACCGAGTTCAAATTCAGGCTGAGTATGTGTTGATTATGAAATAATGTCTACATTAGGGGTACCCCCTTGCCCATTGAAAAGACAAGGATCGATCTCTTCTAATAAATCAGATCAAGAATCACACAAGGTATTGCTTCAGTGTTAACCTGGAAAATTTGTCACCTTCTACTGGAAACTGGATTGGCACGATCAAGATATCTCAAAGTTTGAAAAAGAGATTCTGTTTTCTGGAGAGATATGAAATATGCAAAATGTTCGGTGAGAGACAGAAAACGCCAGGCGAATATTATGATGAACGGAGCGATCAATCGGTTCAGATATTCTCTAGGTAGCACCCTGATATATATGTATATATATATATATATATATATATATATATATATATATATATATATATATATATATATATATATATATATGTGTGTGTGTGTGTGTGTGTGTGTGTGTGTGTATATATATATATATATATATATATATATATATATATATATATGAGTGTGTGTGTGTATGGATGGATAGGTAAATAAATGAATACATACATACAGGTATGTGTGTAGGGGTCTGTTGGTTTGTTTAGTATGAAAGAAAGAAAAATGAAAAATAAAAGACAGCAAGGTGTGAAGGGAGAAAGAGCGTAGAAGGAAAGGAAAGTGGGAAAGGAGAAAGAAAATTGAAAGAAAGAAAGATAGAAGAAAGAAGAAGCTGATTTCAGAAAATCCAAATATTATTCATCCATTATTTACCTAACGGGCGCGTTTGTTCTTAAATCACAATGTCAAAGATTACTCAGAGGATCTTACTTTGTTTCAAGTTGAAAAGCCTGTCATAGGTAAGATGGAGACAAACGATAAGAAGGTAAAAACAAATTCAGCAACCACATCTATTTTTGATTCTTGCTTTTTAGGCACACATTCACAAAACTTAGTCTGACGTTTAGTAGCAGGATTCTTGCAAATTCGACCCGAAAAAAAAAAAGCAGGAAGTTCAAACTTGGCACATTTGTTACTTGATTCCATTTGAGGAAAATACTTGAAGTCCTCATAAATCCAAGCTGTGCTCCAACCACCATCTGGGAAGAATTTAATTTTTTGCCAATAACTTTTAAACCGTTTAAAAGCTATTAACAGAAAAAAGAAATAAAAATTCGGCTGCCATTCTCCAAGATGGCGTCCGGAGCCCAGGTTGGATTTGTGAGGACTTTTTCTATTTTCCTCTGATTGAGTCAAATGAACAAATGAGCCAAGCTGCAATGTTTTTTTTTTATTATTATTATTTATTTTTTTCTTCGATTAATGTTTTTTTCTCATCCAAGAATTCTTCTATTAATACGGCCAGATATTTTCATGGTCAAATCTAGAGATCAATTTCCGTGGAGCAATTGTTAATTTCTTTTTCATACATATCGTTTTCCAAAATTCCTAACTAGTGGTTGAAATAGTAGCGTCTTCTAAATATATATTGAGTACAGAAAACATCTTCCTTGTTTTCATGGAAAATTTGACTGGTGGCAGACAATTTTTTAATTCTTTTAGCAGTATTTTTTTTTTTTACGAAAGTTCGAATATTTTCAAAACTTTTGAAACGAGATATTTAAGCCTCAGGTAGGGTGGTTTGGGGCCTTAAAGCAACCAGTTTTGCTTGTAATCATTTTCCAAAGTAAACACAAACCTGGAATACAATAATCATATTTCTGTATGAGCGATGTGTTAAATGGGAGAAACAATGGTATATCTGCAGATTCGTTATAGAAAGAGAACAAAAAATAGACAGAAAAAATAACAAAAATCAGGAAGGAAGAGAAAGATGCATGGGGGAAAAAAAAGAAAATAAATAAAAGAAAGAAATGAAAAATTGAGAAAAAGAAAAACTAAGGAAAAAGAAAGATGAAAGAAACAAAATCAAGAAAAAAAAACAATAACACACAAATGAATAAATAAATAAGAAGGAAACCAAGAAATTCGTCAGTCAGTGTAACGTAACGGATTTCGTTTTGTAACATGCCGTGTTGAGGGTGATTAATTTAAAGAACTGGTAAAAAGATGATCAAAGAATAAGTTACTTCTTTTGCTTTTTTTTTTCTAGAGTGATATTCTTAAGAAATCAAAGTCTTAAAAAAAATAGCTTTTGCCATAATCAAAGCATCGAATCGATCCATTGGAAACATACATAGCAGATTGAACCTCACAGTAAAAGAATTTCAAAACTGAAAGGAGTTCTTGAAATAATAAGAATTGAATTTTCTTTTTCATTTTCAGCCTCTCTGGTACAGAAAACACGTATTTTGAAACTTTGGGATGACGGTTTCAGGTAAGAGCAAATAAGAAGAAAAAAAAGATAAGGAAAAAGAAAAAAGTAGAAACGAAAAACAAACAAAATAGAAGAAAAAAAGCAAAATCAAATGAACGAACCAAGGGAGAAAAAAGAAGGAACAAGACAAAGGAGCTGAAAAAAAACAGAAAAAAAGAAATACAAAGAAAAAAGAAAGAGAAAGAACAGAAAAGATGGAGAGTGGGGAGAGAGAGAGCAGGGAAGAGAGAAAGAGAGGAAAGAGGAAAGAGAAAACAAAATGAAGCAAGTAACAGAACTCTGAAGAATACACAATGAAAACTAATCGAACTCAACGAACCTGGTTTGTATTGAACGTAGAAGCAAGAAAGAAAGGCAAGACGGATATTTGTGCAATATTCCGATGGAATTGAAAGTAAACACATCCTGAAATGCCTAACTGCGCAATTGCAGAGAGAGATTCAGTGAAACACTTGCAGCTGCACCTATATCCCCAAATCAAAGATATTGCTATGACAACCAGATTAGTGTCTGACTCAATGCACCCAAGTCAAATAGTGCCGCCTTGCAACATCAAATGGAACATCTGCAATCATGGCGTCCAATGAGCAATTAACCGACGTCTCAGATTAAGGTCTTAGATTTCGTAATGAAAGCCGAATAGGATGCAACGACGTAGCTGATTCAACAGACATCAAGCCGTCAATATCACCTGGCAATTTCTTCAACACTGATTTCTTCATCATTAATAATTGAACCCACTCACCATCGAGCATTATCCGAAATTTCAGTCATATTTTTCTTGAATTTGGTAGCAGCTGCTCCAATCAAAGTTTAAGTTTTGATTTCGAGTGTTATACAAAGTTTTGAGTGGAAGAGTTAGGGTATTTTTGTTGTATACAACTACACTAAACAATTATAACTATTACAGCTGACCGTATCTTTTCTTTTTTTTTTTTTGTTGCAAAATGAATGTAGATGAGGTTAGTGATTTTTTTCCTGCCAACCTATCTGTTACTCTCTTATCGAAATAGAAAAATAAGTTTAGAGTCAGGGTCAGGTTATGGTTTGATCGTTGGGGAACATTTAAGTTTGTGTTGGGAGCTATGCACTTCCTTTTATTTACATTTATTTTGCAGGCAAAAATATGATCAGCTGTATTATGTGCAAATAATAAGTGGGGTGGAGACTGAAAGAGAAGTCCCAAGTGTTGATCGATTGACTGTTGAGCTTAACAACTCCAACTTTGAGTTGATTCTTTCATGAAATGGAGATTAGCCGTGGTAATCTCAAAATCAACTGAGGATTATCTTCTTTTCTCTGCAACAACAGAAAAATATGAAAAACATCCGCCCACCCTATGCTAAAATTGGCATACAAATCAAATAAATAAAGACTATTCTACTTCTATGTAAAACTTTAACGTTTGAAACACCCATCCGATCGATAGTAACAACGGCCGATGAATAAAAATTTGATGATCGAAGTTACTCAAAGCAGTGAGAATCAGTTTTCTCTCAAAGAGGAGGAAATCATTACTTTTAAGGCTAAGAGGAGTCATCTCCATTTTACCCGTGGATTCTTGGAATTTACCCATTTACATCGTTTCATCGAAGACCTGTCCTACTACTTACTGTTGTGTGCAGTGCTAAGATGAAGCAGTGTCATCATCCGATGAATTATCTGGATTGGTGGCCCTGATTTCATTAGTTCACAATATTTGATTTGATTTATAATCATTTCAACTAGTATCGCCACTGTTGCTGTTTTGTTGACTATTCTTTCAAGTAATTTTTGCTCAATTTTAGTGAGCTCCTGAATTCACCAGACTTGAGTTTCGATGCTCCTCAATTTATATTTTTATCAACGTCGTGCTCATATTTCTTTTAATTTTATTTTTGCACAGACGGTAATGTTTGATCACTAGTTAGTAGTATTGATGGGATATTGAATTATGATCTTCTGGTGATATTCGACAGATCTGTGGCATGTTACCAGACTATGTCAAGATAAGTAAAGATCTGCTTATCTACCTTTTCGCTTTCTCTAAAATCTATCCACCAGAGTAGTGTGTTCGATCCTAAATGTATGACTCACTGCTGCACCATGTTGCCATACCAATCTGAACCTAGTATAAAGTCTAATTCCGACATAATCGATGTCTGATTGTCTGATCTGGCATCATCTTGGTGAGTAGTCATAAGGAATCAGAATCTGAATCTGATTTCACGTCCGACTGACGCACTTCGCTAGTTTCCTCATGCGATTATGGGGAGATATGTCATCAACGCTTGCAATCATGATTATAAGGCTTGGATGAATTCCATGGTAATTTCAAGAATATCATATGAAATTCAATTATAACATTTTATCAGTCCCTATTAAGACGAGGACACTGGTAATATTCACAAACGTAAATTAGAAAAGTCCTTATGCTGGCTATCCTTACCACTGCCCCTAGTGGGGCTCTGCATATCATGAGTTCCTCTGTTTAAGCCCTGGTTTGCAATAAGTTTTACCATTATTTGGAGGGAGATAAGGATCATGCTTTTTTCAATCATTAGTGAACACAGCCGTCTCAGCTGGAGTTTGAACTTGGTTCCCCGAATACACTCTCCAAACCTTTCATTACACGTTTACCCTATACCTATACAATTGCTTTGAATGATTAGTGATTTTTTTATCAGACATGGATCAATACATACATTACTACATCAAAAGCCATTGATAACGTTTGATGTTGTATTGCAGATAATCAGAAATCTGTAAAAAATATTTTATTATCAACGTTGACTCATATTTAAACAAAAAAATGGTGATGTATTAGGCGCTAGACGATAATAAGGAATAAAAACTATATGATTAGTTTTATGTAAGCGGTTGCTCTTCGTTATCAGTTTCCTCTGATAAGCAGGCAATTCGATGCAAATATCGTTTGAGGCTTAATCCTAATTTCCCATCAATACTACTTACTAACAATCGAACATTACGGTCTAAAAAAAATTAGAATTAAGGTTAAAAGAAATATGAGTACAACGTTAACAACAATATCAAGCGACATTACGAAGAATATCTAAGATATGAAGGAGAAACCAGAGACAGTTGAACCCATGGGTAAGTTAGATCTTTTATTTTTTATGCGCTATTGTTTGATCTATCTATGTGATATTTACCATTATCCTATGCATATTGCATGGTTCTCAGTTTCATAGTCAATCTTTAGGTTAGTTTCAATGTTTGTTCCGTGAGTGACTATTGAGAGGGTGCATCGGTTATAGACCCCTGTTTTTAAATAATGCGATTTTCTTGATCTTGAAAGTTGAGCTTGCTCTGCAGCAAGCTTGCCCATTTACTTGGTGATATTGAAATATCATGTTCGGAAAGCCAATTCAGCTCATCTTGCGTGTCCATAACTTGCTTCAACAATAAATTTGCCAGCAGTGGAGATATTTATTGACTGACGACTTGATATTTAAAACTATTACGTTAAGCTGATGAACCCATTATTAATTTCCTCTGGCAGATACTTTCATTACGGCTCAATTTACTGGCTTGTTTGAGACTAACTGAATTATTATCTCCAGTATCTGCCTACTTTCCTGAGTCAAAAAATAATCGACAAATGTTTGTCTTACAAGCCGAGTAAGAATGACAAATCTGTAGAGAAGCATGCTCGTGGGAATACTGTTTGCTAAATTTGTCTCTCAATATGTCCTATTATGAATATACTAGCAGGGTCCATGGAAATTCCACGGCTGTTTACAACTAAAATCATCGATCATCGTATGTCTGTTCTCTATCCTTCTGCCTGTATCTTCTCATTCTCCTCCATTTTCCCCTCCAATATTCAATATTCGCACATGTCATATCTAAATGATAAATAAACATTTTAGTCATCACTTTTTATTACGATTCATACAGCGTTCAACTGTCAATTTTTTTTCAAGTTAAAAAAATAATCATCGTAGCTCTAAAAAAATGTCATTTTCCTCAGAAATGGTTCGTTGGGCCCTTATTATGCACAGTCACTATGATTTCTTTCTCCCCCTTTTTTCTGACTCCAGCTTAATCACATCTCCCCCTTCTTTTTTCATGTTTAGTCTTCCCCTTCATCCTCTTTTCTTGCTTTTTCTGATTTATTTCCAATTCATATTATCATGTAAGTTTCTTGTTCTAGCTCAGACATGCTGGGAATAAGGGTACAGTTGCTACACTCTGATCATCGTCAGATTAACTTTACGGTCGTACAAATGTACAACCAGGATGACACGTATGATGTTGGCTGTTTTAATTTTAATTATTAGGTCATATTTATGAAATAATTAGTCGAAAGGCTAGTATCACTCTGTTTTAAGCCAACGGTCATGTTTTTTCGTGAATGTATGTGATCGTATGTGATTTATTGGAAAGGGGATTATTGAAAAACAATAGTTTCTCTCTGGAGAATATCTTTTTAGAGAATGCTTTCAGTTATGATGCTTGTTAATTTGCGACATTTTTAGAAAAATTTAGAGCTGATACATATGGTAAATTCAAGAAAAGTTATTATTACTGCATGAGCTGCTCAGACTACTGATCACATTCATTTCGTTCGAAATACCTTCTGTACTTCGAAAACAGTCATTAATATTCAGTGTGTTATTCGAACTATTGATCTTATCTATCTGGAAAGTACATCCTGTAATTTTGAATGTATTCATTTGCTCGGGCTATTAATCACATATTTTGTCTGTTTTTTCTTGGTTGTTGGTGATACAGCTCTCCTGGTGTGTTACAGTATTAGTGAACTACCAGAGAAAGCAACTCGGGTTATATCTCTGAGAGACAGTGTTTCTTCCAAATGAAAAAAGTTCCCAAACTAACGGGTGCTACTTTGAGAAGAATCAGGTTACTGCCATATGTAATCAAAAAAAAAAATACCTATACCGACCAACCCTTATCAAATCTAAGGGAATTGTGGTCTCTCATCAGAGATAGCAGTTGTTTGATATCATGCTATCGAAAGAGAGCAACAAAAACAAAAAATGATGGCACTAATTCGGCAGCTGTAATCAGCATCGCATTGTTTGTTTTCCCCTCTTATTGTCTCTATAGAAAATATTGATAACTGTTTCAATTTGTGTAAAATTTAGGTATGGAACACAGAATATCACTCATTAAAAATCCTATTGAGAATATGAAAAATAATTGGCGAAATGGATTTATTTGTGACGGAATACGGTAGAATAGAAAATGTCTATGGCATGCTTCCCTCATAGATATCAACAGGTGCTCGAACTAATAAAAAATAATCATTAGAAAAAACGGGCTTTTTTTTGCGAGGAACTTGGCATAAATCTAATATTTCTTTCCACTAAAGACTTTGCCAATATTGATCAATTCTTGCAAAATCCTATGGGGTCGTATGCTTCTGTCAGAATTTTCTGATAACTGATATCATGTTATCTAAGCCGAGGTGTGATAACGAGAATTGCTGACACTAATACTGCTACAATATTTATATTTCTATTGCTAAGTGATTGTACTAACATCTGCCCTGACTTACAGGCAAACATTTTTATCTCATCCCTCCCTCGCGTATTTTGTCTCTTTCTACCGTGTTTACTGTCCCACATGCATCGAACAGCTATGGATGTATCAGTTATCCTTTCTTGCCTGCGAATCCCTATATGTTGCATAATTATTTGTATCTCGTTTTTTTTGTCTCGTATTATCATCTTCCACTATAGTCTCTTGTCTAGCCTATGTTCACATTTTACTATATCACATACTTATTCCCAGTATTGCTCTCTCCATGGCTCTCTCTGGGTATCTAAGTTGGTTTTCGGTTCATTCTGTTACTTTTCATGTTTAGCATCTATAGCTTTTATTATGCATTCATTGTACACATTATACTTTAAGCAAATAAGCAAGATGCTCTCCGATAAGTGTCTGTCCAAACCAAATAATTTCCATATGTTTTTACTTTGCACTTCATTCTTTAGTCCTCCTTTTGTACCTTCTATCTTGCTTATTCATCTCCTTTAGTCTTTCTTTATATAGAAAATAGGAATAACTGTTCTATTCCATCTATAGTCTGATATAGGTTCGTAATATTATCGATCAGAAACCTTATCAAATAAAATAGACCAAACCATCGAGTCATATCACGGAATTGATAAATTTTCATGGCCCTCTTTCTTCACAGATATTTGCATCAGAACGTCAGTGATCAACTTGAAAGACTGTATTCTAATCATGTTTTAGACCATTGCTTCCTTTGAATATATATATATATATATATATATATATATATATATATATATATATATATATATATATATATATATATATATATATATATATGCCATGCAGGACCCTGGAGAAATTTAATGCTCTTATGCCGAGTTGTGTGTGGGAACTGAATCAGTCTAATGTGCAATCTCAGACTATCAGCAAAGGACAGCAGGCCATTTATTTACTTTTAATAATGCATTGGATACGAAATATTCATTCCCTTTCCATAATCGCCCATACTGCCTTTCGTCACGGTCACCTTGACATGGATTTTTCCCAGAAGTTGCTAATACGTATCAGAAACTGTCAACAAAAACTGTCACCGAACTTGCCAGAATACCTTTTTTTTTCTGTGTTCAATCCATACAGGCCACACCAATTGGCTTATGTCAAGAGAAAGTGTTCCTTTTTACGTTTTTTACTCTCCTCACCGTGTGGATTTTTCGCTGCAATGTAAGTTTATGCCAGAATGATACCTCATGTTCCGTACAATAATATTCCCTTTTTTTTTAAATTCATATTTTTTAATGATCACTACCCAACAGGGGGAGTAATTTATTTGTTGATCACTCTTATTTCCAATTTTTTAATTGATCAATTCAATAACAGCATGGAACCAGAAGATGCCAGTCAAGTGGCCGTTTTCTATTGAGATTAGCTAAGCAGGCCTGTTTTTATTTTTGGTTTATATAAAGTTACCTGATACAAAATATGTTGAAACAACCTGTGCCAGATTGAAACCGATGTTGATTCGGTGGAATATTTACCATCAGTCCAAGTGGTCTGCGTTCAAATCTAATTAGAAACGGGAATTTACAATGTTCATTTTCGAAACTGACAAGCCATTCGCTAAATAGGATATTGATGGTACAGCTGCCTTGCAACTCAAAATGCACTTGCTACATGAAACTGAGCACAGTAATATTGAACAACCGTGGCCATCAGAGATGGCAAAGGGAATAACTGTTTTCGTTAATGTCTTTGTTTATTCTCAGGTTTGTTTGTTCCACTGCTCCTGGCCATACCTTTCTGTCTGAAGATTTGGAAATTTGCATCAGTAATTTTTTAGATTCTTTCTGAGAATGTTATTGTTTTGTTTTGTTTTTTTTGGGGGGATAGCTTTTTTGATCATTTAGGTTGAATGTTATGAAGATTTCATAAATGACATCTAGACTCTGGAAATTTTAGATGCTATTTTCAAGTCTTTTGAGTCTTTATGATCATTTTGGACAAACAACATCCAAATTCTGTGCCGGTATCTCTGAAATCTTTTTAGATAAAATATCTTAATTACGATAATTTTAGAAGTTCTTTTTTTTAGATATTTCTTTTGGATGATTTCAGATTCACGTCAAGATAATCAGCTCTGTTATATCATCACATGGTCCCTTTGGTGGGTGGGGGCAGCCGCTGTATTTGGGATTATCAAATGGATAAAAGAGTTGATCAATGGATAAAACCCCTCTCGAGTTTTTCGAGACGATCACTGAAAAAAGTCCAATTTACAAAAACAGTGACCACTGCCTGACATAAACTAGGGGGTACTTTAGCATGAACGTATATTATAAATAAAAACCCCATGAAATGATTCTTTTGAATTGCATTTATGATAAGAAATGAATGTTAACATTTTTTACCGTTTACCTTTTTGGTGTGGTCTGTACGCCCGACATATGCACAGATAGATACCCACCCTGCCACACTCACTTCTGAAGAAACTTATGTTAAATGATCAATAATGTACTAAATGCAATTAGATTAATAAAGTATTAGTTCTTTTAACTAATGAACATTTTGTTATCATTCATTTTCTATTAAATGATCAAATCTATCTTTAAATACTTATTGCGTATTTCGACCATTGCAGTCTTTGCCACGATATCAGAAAGGTTGAAGATCTCTGTGTTAGTAGATGCCAAGAACTCTGTGGCTGAAGGAAGAAGAGGAAGTTGAAAGGATGAAGACTAAGAATAAGAATAAGAATAAGAATAAGAAGAAGAAGAAGAAGAAGAAGAAGAAGAAGAAGAGGTCTCTCTTTAAGTCAATTGATTCTCTCTCTTCTCAAGTATTATGACATTCTGCAAGTATTATTTTCTGTAAAAATCGTAAATGGCCATTTTGGGTGTTTGGGGCCATTTCAGCTTTAGGCAGACTTTACATATTCTATAGTGACATCATTAACAACTAGTAAAAGATTGATCGGAATAGATGTTGTACCTTTTAATGACGTCATGCATTTTAATCACATCATACATTTCAATGACATACCTTTCTTCCTATTTATGTTCTTTAGCATTACCAGGACAGACAGACCGACTGACTGACCGGAAAGCTTCATATAAGGGTATGTGAACATTTCTAAAAATCAAACAGAATAGATTTTTCAGATATCAAAGGTGCCAACGTGAATATTGGTTCATTTCAGTTTGCTTCCTGGCTTTCCAAAGAAGTCAGCGGAAAAAACGAAGAGGCTATCCGTATAAATAACTTAAAGGGTATATCTAAAAAAATATATAACACAATGATTTACTTGAAAAAGAAAAAAAACTGAGTTGTAGCAGTTATCTATCAATCTGCCTAACCATGCAATTTCATATAAGTATACAAGATACTTATCATTCTCAACTTGATGCATTACATGCTGGGTATATGAATATGAAAATAATTCTATGAATTGTTTCTCTTTTTCTAAAAACCCAAAATCTGTTTTTCCGTTATTCGCAACTTTATATCCAAAAAACTTGAATTCGAGTTCCATAATGTTTCAGAGTATGCGTAAATATGTTCATTAATATGAATAAAACAGTTATGTCCTCAAATATGTTATCTTTATTCTATTATCTAGGGAGAGTCGTTGGGTAATGGCTTGAAAGCTAGTTTAGTTGTCCGTTACTATAGTGTAATGTGTTTTTCGTGGTTCTGTTCCAAAACCAAGCTACGCTTAATAAATAACTGTTATCTATTGCGTGGACGAGCGCCTACCGGTGTATGATTACAACGTCCAACAAATATGAAAAACTTTCAAAGAACCGTGACAGGGTTTCCCCGGATACAGTCGGTAAACCTGGTAAAGTTTAACGGACAATCGCACATACGCAAGCACACATACATACTAGCACAAACAAATATTGAGAAAAAAAACATTGCTACGTTTGAAACCATGCAAAAGATAGACAAAAGTCGTAATATTTGGAACTATTCACCACAATTATTCATTTGGAAAAATATTTTCCTCTAGTCATATATATATATATATATATATATATATATATATATATATATATATATATATATATATATATATATATATATGTATATATATATATATGTATATAGATAGATAGATGGATAGATTGATTGATCAATTGATAGATGGTTAGAGAGCTAGATAGTGAAAATCTTATTAAAGAAATAAACAAGATAATAGGCCTGGCATTTGCAAGAGAAAATAGTAAATATATTTGGTTTACAAACTTTTAAGCTTCCTCATGTAAAACAAAAAATGGCAAAACTAACTGAACATACTCTACCCTACTTTAAAATTGGAAATAGAATATTTCATCAGATCATTGGAGTCCCGTGGGAAATTATCCTGCCCCCTACTAGGTAAATTTATAATTACATAAACACGAATATGTATCGATGTCATCTTTAATTAGAACTAATATAAAACAATCTCGTTCATTTTTAGCTTGTAACTGATTCATTAATTAATTATGTTCTCTTAATGATGGAGGAAAATTCGGAAAATCGTATCGTAATATATTCGTACAGATCTTGAATTGAAATGTGAACATGAGGGGATGCAAGTAACATTTCTAGAATTGTACATTACAATTGAAGAAGGAATGATTACGTATGAATTGTTTGATAAACAAGGAGAGTTCCAGTTCTGTATAGAGAGAATGCCTTTTAGTAGTTTGTATTCCAGCGTACATATTTTATGGAAGAATATTTCAGAATTGTAAGAACAACTTTAAGATTCAATGATTTTATACTTGTTTCTTTACTTGTAAAAATGGTCAATGAATTTTAAACAATTTACTAAAGCTCTAATCAGACACTCTGATCTCTTTGTAACTTATCAGCTTGATCAAGTTGAAATAATAACGAAAGTCAAATAATATGTTAACTAAAGTATGAAAACAATAAATGAATATTGTATATTGGAAAAAATGAATTGTGATAATTTTAGGGGAAATATTTAACCAAAACAGATTGACACAATCTTCGTCAGCGTGAAAGAACATTGTGAAGATGGGAACCAAAGGAAAGAGAAAACATTTTGGCTTTGGTCCATTTGTCTGACTGATTGGTATTTGGGCGGGGTCAGAGATCAAATATGGAATGCTATAATCAAATTATTTCAGTACACTAATGTGATCGCCCATTAAAGAGTTATTACCTACAAGAAAGTGTTTTTGTTCCAATGAATTATAACTTGAAACAAATATTCAATCAACGTGTATTTTAACGTATATTGCAACCCTGAGGACAACCCTAAAGACCCTCATGAATCGTTGAACAGTAATCTATAATTCTGCTAGATTGCTCATTCCCTAGTTTAGCTGTTACCATTTCACGAGTACAAAAATGAGCCATCTAAGAAATAAGTGGTTGGTAATATTTTTTCACATTATGTCGCGTCTACGCACGCAGATGACATCGTCAGCTCGTTTCATTAATTTCAATTACGCATATAGAGGTATGTATTAATGATTTCGCCAGTAGGAAATGACTTCATTTCAAACATGAACATAAAATCATTATAAAAGAAAACAAAACTCTTCAAAAAGAGAAAAATTGTCCAATATTTTTAACAATGTTTGATAATACGTATGTAAGAATGGTTTATTTGATGATTAAAACTGTTTTAAAGAAAACATTTGATCGGAGTTTGGTGAAATTGAATTTTTAGGTTTGTGGAAAATCATTATCTAATTTTTCGGTTGAATATGTTGGTAGAGAATCGACCCAAAAATTATCTTTTCTGTATAATTAGCATTCTTTAGGATGGTATAATTTGTTTTGCATGCGGTCTGAAAACCGACGCACCAAATTCGATATTCACGTGGTTGAACATAAATAGAAATGACATGATAAGCAATTCATGTCTGTTATTATACTGATCCTCCCAGATCATAAAAACATTTTCAGGGTAACCCACGTAAGGGAGCTTCGTTTGAAAAAAAATGTGTACTATAAAAGAATATAAATATACTATACTCAAAAAACCTCACATAAAATGACAAACTACATGTGTAACAAATCAATATGATGAAGTAGGGTGTGGTTTGATCAACACTGGGGAGGTGCCATGATAATAATACATTTTCTGTTTTTTTGAATCCTTGGAACAGATACATGGTAACAACTGATGATCGAAACCAAAGACAATTTAAACATTGTACAATAATAACAAAATGTATGTGGTACAGGGAAAAACACGGAAAAAATTACATAAATTGCATTCACAGATTTTGGGAAATAACTGACTAAAGTGAAACAAAATATTTTTTTTTAAGTTTTTAAATTTTTAGTGTTTAAAGTAGTAAAGCTTTCTACACTATATAAAGGTAATTTTTAAAAAATCAAATCTCAGAACTTTTACAAAGTAATGGAAGAAGGCAGAATGTTTGCCTCCTAATGAACATCAGCAAAACAAATGTTATGTACAACAAACACGATGAAGACAAAGGCACAGGAATCAAAATTGGAAAATAGTCCACTACGTAGACGTAGAACAGCGAATTTCCATGAAATCCTCTAAAGAAGAAAAAACAAACGAATAATCATGTTCAGTTTTCCAGTTTTTTCAGTAGAGCAAGCAAACCCCACTTGTCCTTAAAAGAAAGGTTTACAACCAATGCATCCCTCTAAAGTCATTTATAGGGATGAAACCTGGAACCTAACCAAACATTGGTCCTGGAACTGAGAAGCATGCAACGTGCACATGAGATAATCATGCTCATCCTCACATAGAATAATCATGACAACACATTATATAAGAGAAAAAGAGATGAGTCTGAAATGTCATTGAAACCATTAAAACCCAGATGGCATTGATGTGGACATGTTGCAAGAATGTCAGACGATTGCTTGATCTCACAGATCACAGGATGGGTCCCTAGAGATCATATGTGAAAATATGACCGACGGATAGTGACGAGTGGCGAATCTCGGGTAAGACGCTACAAGTCTGCTGTTGATGATACATTCCTCAAATTGGGCACAATGCAAAATATTTCATGATGAGCAAGGTCAAGAACTTTGTGGACTCACAGGAATATGTCTTTGCCAGCATAGGGTAACAGAAGCTGACATGGTGAAGTCAGACAGCATAAAAGTGATGTGGGACCGTCGAGGGAGGCTGCAGGTGATTTAATGAGAGGAGGGGCACAGATGAGGGAGGGTACAGAGGCAGAGGAAAAGGCGGTAATGTAAGGGCTGTTTCGTGAATATGAAAGAATGGAAAATATATGACCATGTTACAACTTTCTGTGCAGGCTCCAGACAAACTGGCGTGGAGGAAGACACTGGCTTCTTCTGCTCACGGATATCTTCCATGACAGTAATGGTCAAGGAACTGAATTGATAGCTGCCCTTCACACCAAATACATATCAATTTCATTTACAAACAGAGCAGAATTTCTTATAAGCCAAGATGAAACGTTGTTTTTGTGAGTGACTGAATATGAATTTCATCATGTTGATACTTTCGAAGTGATAATCTCAAGATAAGTATCGACAATGAGACATTATACCATAAGTGGCTTAAAAGTGATGTTTAGAAATGTTTCAAAAATCAATATGTTAGAAACCATCGACTTGAACTGTCTCCAAAACTATCAACGTAGTTTTCTTCAGTTTTCAAATCGATCCAGCTGGCTTACGGGTTATGTATGTATGTGTTTAGGTAGGCATTATCATACAATCAACAAGACCTGTTTACAAACTATTTAAAATCTGAACCTTTTTTAAAGATGTTAATCCTAAAATAGATGTTAAGAGTTATTCCCTTTCACTTGGATTCAACTTTGTTCCTATTTCATTCCATTAAAAACAACAATTTGGCTGTTGCAAAGTAGAAAAACAAAAGAGAGGATGATAAATCGTTTCGACCACCGAATGCCCTTGTCTGTCTGTGCAGTGTCGCTGTGTGACAATAAATCATCAGTAGTGTTGTGACTATCATGACACATCGTAAAGTCTACCCTCTTTTCCGTGTAGTTCATCTATTATGGAGTATCCAGTACTTGTCAATTCTGCTTGCCAGCAGCACCAATTCTCTGAAGAACTAAGATGGATGGACAGTCTCATCTCTTCATAGACTGAGACACCCCCTCCAAGGCACACACTTGGGAATGGAAGTTGTCTTCTCCAGGTCAAGAAAGATTAATGCGTCATGCTATTCTACTCATTGCTGTGGTTGGAAAAATAAATTCAAGTCACCCCCACTCCCGGGAAATTACTGCAAGGTGAACATAAGCAGTGTACAAACCTTGGTTAGGTTCCACGATTCAGCACTCATGGTAGCTGAAACATGGAACCTAACCAAGAGACAAATCTACAAATTGAGAACTATGCAATGTAC
Organism: Thysanoteuthis rhombus; assembly: GCA_963457665.1. Classification (NCBI taxonomy): domain Eukaryota; kingdom Metazoa; phylum Mollusca; class Cephalopoda; order Oegopsida; family Thysanoteuthidae; genus Thysanoteuthis; species Thysanoteuthis major. Next base: position 4,164,890 of record OY735200.1, read on the forward strand.
ACATTAAAAAATTATACTGGGTCTCACATGGAGAGACCACAAGACAACACAGTACACCTGGGAAAAGACAAGAGTCGGAGACATCATAGAATCCATTAAAAGGCTAAAATGACAGTTGGCTGACCATGTTGCACGAATGGCAGATAACCGATGGACATTGCAACTCACGACATGAATCCCCCGAGATCTCATGTGGAACAGAGGCTAGCAGAATATTAGATGGAGAGACGAGCCAGACAAATTCAGAAAATACTGGTTCTGTGACACCCATGATAGAGAAGTGTGGCGAATCCTGGGGAAGGTCTATGTCCAACGACGGACGTTAAAAGACTGATAATGATGAACCCTGACCGGAGTTTGATCTCTTGTTTCTGGTTATTTATCCGAGTCCTTACTGATTACGCCAATTACACGTCCTGAAACTGCAATAGAAATGTGTTATCGTCACCGAGTTAACATAAATTTCACTTCGTTGAGAGTTTCGAAACAATAATCTTACAATTGATATCCGTAATGAGAAACTCTACCACAAAATTGCGTGAAGCGATATACACTATAACAATATTTTTCCCAACTGAAAAAGCTGATGCAGAAGTGCTGGAAACCAAACACATAAGGGCTAGATACTTTTTTACTCTGCAGAGGTCAAAAAACAAAGGCAGGAGATATATTGCTGGAGGTGGGGTGGACAAACGGCAAGAGCCTGGAGAATTAAGTAAAGGGTGTAAATTTTGCAGAAAGGAAATAGAAAAAGAATTTCAAGAACACTTTGAATCAAAGGGACTGTTAATTATGACAGAAAACTTACTTAAACGTAGCCAACGTATATTTATATAAAGGGGGAAAGAGAGAGATGGATGGATGAATGGATGGATGATGTATAGTTATGCACCTCTGTGTGTGTATGCATGTCAGTGCATGTGTGTGTATGCATGTCAGTGCATGCGGGTGTGTATGCATAGCAATGCATGTGTGTATGCATGGCAGTGCATGCGTGTGTGTATGCATGGCAGTGCATGCATGTGTGTATGCATAGCAGTGTATGCGTGTGTGCATGCATAGCAGTGCATGCGTGTGTGTATGCATGGCAGTGCATGCGTGTGTGTATGGATGGGTGTGATTTAAGCAAATCAGTGCGTACAAACACGTATGTGTCTGTGTAAGTAGATATTAAAATAGGTAGAAGCTGCCGAAAGTTTGGTGAATGTGACAATGCAAATTAGGACTTATCCAAGCTCTTGAGTATTTTCTTTCTCATCAAACCTACGGCTCAGATAATCGATTTTACGACTGGTTACCTTCATAATTCTTAATTATCTGACATTTTTTGTCTAAGTAATTCATAAACATATATATTCATGCTGAGAAATATCACGTGGATTTTTTTTCTGCATGTTCTGTTATTGCAGCTTTGACGTACAGCATAGAAATGAAAATACTTGGGTAGGTGCATGGATATGTTGCAGAAATCTGGTTCTTGATAATGGATAG
>OY735200.1:4171380-4246380 GCA_963457665.1 Thysanoteuthis rhombus
AACCATAATATCCCCCCGCCTCATTCTTAGGTAAAAAAAACAGATTTTGTGCTTGTTCAAATATGCATGAACAGTACCTGATAGAAAATAATCAAGTTCGCAAGTATTTGAACAAACAAGATCTTAAAAGGATAGAAAAAGGACTTTTATAGAATTTAAAATTTCAACTCAGTAAACAGAAAATGTTACTGAAATTCACCATTCAAAACTAGAAAATAATATAGAATCTTTTATGATGATGGCAATTATTGATTTTTTATGAAATATTCCTGTTTCTAACTCTCAAACCCAAGCAATTAGATGCAAATGGTTGTTTGTTCGAATATTCATGATAGGATATTGTAAATTACCCAATATACAACTAAGGAATGGACGCATATGCGTGTCTGAAGCATTATGCAACGTTCCTCCGAATCAATACGTGAAATTTGTGGCAGTGAACATGTTAAATAACGTCATAAAAATAATGTAAAAGGGCGTATAAGGTAACACAAAGGTTAGTAAATTAAGTTTGTTGACCGATTTGCTATTGTATTGAGTTTTATTCCGACTTGGTGCCTAATTATTTTGGCCTTGTGACCGACTTGTCAGAACATAGAAAAACTCACAAACCCTACTGACTATAAAGCGATTATTTTCAAGCCAGCCTAGCAGACAAATGACAGTAAGTGATCCTGTAACTTACTTGAGGTCTTTTGTCAAAGACAAGCTTAACAAAGACAGCGAAGACGACGTCTGTCAAAAAGTAAGTTATCAATTTAGTCTCGCGCAGGATTACGAGTGTAGTGAATTTGATCCTTCTAAGCCGTCATACTTTTATGTTCTTGTACAAGCTCTGCAAATAGTGACACCCAGCTTTAAGAGCTTATCAATAAGATAGTTTCCCCTTACTATTGCTATAGTGAATTAGAAACTCATGGATGTGTCAAAACTAAATTTAAGGTGTAGATTCTCATGTGAACTTACGGATTACTCAAAGCATAATACGAAGTTGTTTTTTTTTTACTGATCATCTCTGTCATTACGCTCCAAGTTTTTACGGAAGAAAGAATAAAGGCAATCATTGATAAATTCAATAACTTATGGATAATTGAGAAGCACATCTGATTTTGCAATCTGCTTAGTAAGTAATTTTCATAGACAAAATCACGAGTTTTCGATTACCTTACAGTTGGGGTATTAATAGTAGCAGATCGGCTGGTTATGGTGAGGTTGGGTATAGTGCTATAGGAATTAGCAATAGGGTTACTGTCCAACTACGTATGATTAAGGGCGTTGAACATTCCTACTTTTAATTGGAACCTTTCATTCTCTCATCAAATATTGCCCCGGCTTTTATTTTGGCGCATCATTATCTCGGAAATTGCTTTTTGTGACTTTAATGGAACTGTTTAATTCACTTCAACTTCACTTTGCCGTGTCTTGATAAAAACGACCTGAACTTACGATCTATTACAAATCATATCGTAATAATCTTTGTGTTGATGATAATAAGAAAATTTGGAGGAAATTATCAATTAAGATTATTGTTGCAAGCAATATAAACACGGGGATAATCAAGGTTGAAAATTAGTTTGCTTCCTCGGAAAAAGTTCCTCTCAGGTTATTATAGACATACTTTTTTTCTCACCCTTCCTTCAACTGTATTTTGATCGAATCTATGGTATTTGTTAACTGACTTCGTATTATATTATTGCATGGTTTAGCATATTCATTTATTCATTTATACATTTACGATTTGGTAATGGTAAAAAATTTTCTATGGAAAAGGTTCGTGGTAGATTCATGGCTTTTGGTGACTGGGAGGGTTAGGTCAGGAAAAGTTATTTGCAGATTTATCGCTTTTGTGTTCCCTTGTACTAATCCCGGTTATTATCAAGGGATAACTGTACATACACATATACCAACTAGGTCGTTAGAAGTTACTAGCACGATGCAATTATAAATATCCAGGCATTGCAAGATAATCACTTTAGCCTGAATGTGTACCAAAACTAATAATCAGAAAATTATCTAAAATTATTTTAGAAAATGTTCCTTCATCATTGTCATAAAGACCTCTAAAAGCTCTTTCATAAAAAAAAAAAACATAGATGGGTTTTTTAGATGGTGTATAGTTGTTGAAAATTTTCAATGCGTAGCCAGAAAAATGCAACTATGAATAACCAGAGACACAGACGGACACACGGACGAACAAAAAGAAAAAAATCCGTTGCCAACTTGGTTGGTTGGTTGGTTGGTTGGTTGGTCGGGTTGGCCATTTGTGAGGCTTTAACGATTCGATAGGCGTAATATTGTTGAACGAATGAGCAAGGAGGACACAGATATGAATGTTCAAGTGCTCGCCTCATGAACCGTCCCATTGCCTTTTATGGACAATGACAGAGACTGTAACAGTTTTCAAAGAAACCAAAGGGACCTTTGTTCTCTTTTTTTTATTCAAGCGATAATGGCATATTTTATTGTCCATGCATGTTACTTCAATCTGTGCCGATACGATAGTAGTTGCATCAATATTCTCAATATACGTCAATGCTGGCAGAAAAGAACACACAATATAAAATAAACGAATTTTCACACAGAATATAGGAAACATTAAAAATCAAGAGTGGAACGAACATTCAATTCACTGCTATGAGACTGTGTAATCTTTGTTCATTAAAGCACAAGGAAAGATAATTCTAAAGCATTGGCGTCACTATCACATTATTACAATAAGGTGTTATTATCATTATAATTATTATTATAATTATTACTATTATCATTGTTGTTGTTGTTGTTATTATTATCATTATTATTACTATTATTATTATTATTATTATTATTATTATTATTATTATTATTATTATTATTATTATTATTATTTACTACTGCAAAGTCGTTACTGCCAACCTAGGGCAAACAGAGGTTGCGGTGATGTATAATTCTTCTAATGTGTTGCAGTTTTCTGTATTGTAATATTTTTTTGCGTCGCTGTTTACATTGGTACACAACAAATGATAGTGATCTTTTCAATCATAAAGATTTTTGAATTTATCAATCCGTGGTTTGAAATTTGTGTTATCGTAAGTGTCCTGAGGTTTCAAGCCCTTCCTCTCATCATCCTCACAAATCACAGTAGTGCTGTGGTTTGTCCCCTCTCCAAGCTTCATTTACACGCACCTTTTTCTCCTAGCTGCTGAGCCATTGCTAACGACTAATGTTGTCTCATATTTCCTGGACTCTCCTCAGTATCCATGCAACAGTCTGCTCAGTCTTAACCCTTTTGTTTTTATCTCCATCTTCACCTATCTTGTTTTTTTATTGTCTTTGGTGCGGTTCCATGAGCACTTAGAATTATTGGTACAACCCTAATCTACAGGTTTCACATGTTTTCAGTTTTTTAGCCATGTCCTGGTATTTTCACTTCTTACAAACCTCTTTCGACTAAGCTATATGATTGGTAGGCAAGGTCACTCTTATATATTGACATCTCTTTTTTTTCCAGACTACAAGGAATTTTGTTGCTTCTATTCCCTAGATCTATCTCTGGTTTTGCTTGACTCCATTTACGTACGTGGTCAAATCCAAGACATATGCATAATTCCAAGTGTACGACAATTTCTACCATGTTGTGCTTCAAAAATGTATTCCCCTTTAGACTCTTGCTCTCCTTACGGGATAGTTTACAGCAATTACTTGGAATGTGGTTGACTCTTCCTTTTGCTTTTGAAAATCAGTATATTTCGCTTTTTATCGGTTTGTAGGTTAATACTAATAGTAGGAAGACTAAGAGTCCCCTCTGAAAGATACCTTTTTTCTTCATACTTGCCCCTACTGAGTTATTTCCATAACTGCTGTGTGCTTTTCAGGTTTTCTTGGAGCTGGCCATAAATCCCACCACCAATTCAGTTGTCTTAATTATCCTGAGGAGATCGAGTATCCAGCTGTATTGGATCATGCTGTACTCTTTTATAGTCAATCTATCCCGTTGAAATATTTTCCTTTTCTTACTTCTTTTAGAATCATCTTGTCAATGCAGAGCAAGTCATCTGGACTTTCGGATCTTTTTCTGTATACTCTCTGATTCCTTTTCTACCAGTTACAATTTTCCATGTTATTATAGTCACGTGATTGGTGTATATTTTTGTGCCTGATTCTTTGTTTTTTTTTTTTCAGAGTACTTTTTGATGAGGCTCGTTGTGCTTCTGGGATTTCATTTTCATCTAAGTAGTTTTGGGGATTGTTGGCCAACCTATCTACTGATCATACCAGGTTTGCCTTTCATCAGTGTGGTTTCATTCAGAACAAGCTATTCTCCCTCATATGTATATTGGACTATTTTTTCTTCAAATATTATCCAGTCATTCTAGATAGGCAGTTGTGCCTTTTATGGCATCTTCATGTGTTGTTTAAGGAGTAATTGTCTCTGTGGCTTTTATGTTCAGTCTTCCTCCTCTATTCAGGTCTTGGTAAAAAATCTTCCGTTGTTTTAGAAAGCACAAATCTTTGTATATTCTTTTTTCTATTTAATTTAGCATTTTAGGTTATTCTTCTTTAGTATATTCCTTGCTGCTGGTACCCTTTTTGTTTTCAATGCGACCAATACAATTGCTATTTGGTCTAGTCATATGCTATGTATTTCTTTCGTAACCTTCTGTCTTTCTGTAGCTAGGAAATTTGTTTTGAATTTTATTTTCGAAAGTCTTTTTTGTACTTCATTTTCGAGGTATCTAGGGTTGTAAAATTGTCTGTCACCATTTCTGCACTTGTGTTACTGGCTTGTTGGGCTGTGTTATGTTCTTATATTCAATACTCTCTTTCATGTTCATTCGAATCTATTATTATTATTATTGTAGTTATTATTGTCAACATTATTATCATTATTAATATCATTATCATTATTATCAATCATCAGGATAATTATATGAATAATAATGATGATAATAAAAGTAGTTGCAGTGTCGGTGGTTTACAGAGTTTTAATCCTACTCGCTATCTCCAGCTGCCCCAAAATTCTTTTCAATATCTTTGGCTCAGTTTCTAGTTCGTCTACTATCATTGGTACTACCTACTCTGACATTATTATTATTATTATTATTATTATTATTATTATTATTATTATTATTATTATTATTATTATTATTATTATTATTATTATTATTATTATTGTGAATTTTAAATAGTGTTTGTATCAGTTGTAAAGAGGAGCATCCACTATGGAATGCGCATGCGTGACGAGATGATGTCACGTCGGTAACAATCACTAAGAAGTTTTTCATAGACCACTGAACGAATTGAATTTTCGGAGAGGTTGTTCTATGGCAAGAGATAATTTCAAGAACAACTGATAAGAAATGAGAAGATAAAGGAATTAGAAACTGCTAGCAAGGCAACATTGTTTTTTTGGACAGTAATCTCTCAATGCAATGAACACAGCAACGACGGAGATAGTTCTTTGAGCACCTCAAGCAGTGTGGTGTGTTACAGATTGCAGAACAGTGAAAGAAAGGGATACAATAAACCATAAGAAAGAAAAATAAACCAAAACAATTCTTTTCCGAACCATAAAATTTCAGTTAATGTAGTTTTCCTACATTTATTTAGCGATAGATAAACAGGTTCGCAAAGCTTTTACAATGTAATTATCAGCAAGTAAAGTGTTCGGGAACAGAGATCCGGATATGTTCATGCAAAATGCGTCAAATCTCATCTTGTTTTAAATTTTCTATTCGTCTTATGAACAACGAAATCTCGTCTGCGTAAGCCTTTATTTTTATAACTTTTATCTCAGATTTGTGCTGTTTACTGAAGGCCCTAGATTGATGGTCCGAATAGTTGCAACAAAACAACTAAAATGAAAATGTAAAAAATGATGATCGAAATTTGAAAATGGTTGATATATAAAACATGTAAAACAAGGACGATAATATTTTAATATTTTGCCTTTGGAGAAAGAAAGTCGTCGTCTCCTTATTCCTAATTGGATAATTTCGTTATTCCTTGCCATATTTCAGTGATAATTTGTATGTAAACTTATGGAAAGATTCCACTTTGGGCGGCGATTATTTGCTCAGATTTTATAAGCTTGAAATCTCAGCATCAAGGGTCCTAATAAATAACTAATAGCACCACTCTTCCCACCTCTCTATCTCTCCCCCAATCTCTCCCCCTCTCTCTCTTTCTTTCTTCCTTTCTCTCTCTCTCTCTCTCTCTCTCTCTCTCTCTCTCTCTCAACCGGTTTCTGTTCAGTTCTTTTATACTGTGGATCTTTTTATATGCGACGAAACGCATCTCAATAAGACCCTTTTCGATCAGTGGATTCCATTCACGTTAAATAACAAGATAGGATCGAAAGAAATATTGTGTTTTATTTACTAGCTACTAATATGTTAAAACAGATAGTTTTTTTGCCATTGAAAGGTGAGTTGAGATTAAAAGAGCATCTACTTGATTGATTTTTCAGCCTCTGCTATGATGTCAGGAAAAGAATGCACAAATTCCGTATTTTTGTACATAAAATGTAAAAGAAATGGCGAAATATATGACACTTTACGATTTCTATTTAAAATAATCATTGGATAAAATTTTCACGTCACAATTGCTTAGAAATGAATTCAGAAGACTTCGAAAAATTGAATTCTTCCTTGTGAATTGATTTTATCAATAGCTCACTCGGTGGTTGGACAGACATGTTCTACAAGTTTGAAAATCAATTGACTAAGAAGAAAACAACTTGCTCTTTTCTTTCTCTTCCTCCTGCTTACTTCTCATGATGGTAGACGTATCTTGCACCGATGGTTCTTGTTTTTATTTTTACTATTTGAGGAAGTATCTTAACCCCCAGTATTGTATGAGGTTGAATAGGAAATCCAAACTAACCGAAGAGGAGAATTGTGACGCGATAGATGCTTTCTGACAAATGAAAATGGATCGAATGCGCATGCGTGATGGGATGACGTCATGCCAACGACTATCAATAAGTGTTTTTTTTTTGTATCCTCTGAATGGATTGAATCTTGAAGAGATAATTCTTTGCCAAGGTGTATTGCAAAAAACAACGGAGAAGAAATAAGTAGATATTGGATTGAGAAGCTGCGACCAAGACAACATTGTTTTTTGGTAGCCAAGTACATAACTGCAATGATCTCTCAGTGTAATGAACGCGAATTCAACCGAAATGTTTCTTTCTGCACTTAGAGCACACCGGTCTGTTACAGCATCACAAAAGAATGAAAGCGACACAATAGTGGAAGCCACAAACAGAAGCAGTAACAGGTCTTGTTACTCCTCCAGAAGAGTCTGTCACGGAATCAATGACTTTTTGGATCCTTGGCATGTTTGGGGTGATCAATTAAAAAGAGGTATGACCAAAGAATGAATCAATTTTCTTACGTTTTGTTGGCCGATAATCACAAAAAAAAAGTCTGGAATTTCAAAAAATCCATCATGTCACATAGTAAGTGATCATTTTAGCATAAACACAAATTGCAAATTGAATACTTCACTAAGAATACAATAGCCTTTGGTTGGGGATAATGAGAATCATTTTCTATAGAAATAATGAATATTCCTTATTAATATTTCATTTTGGACTATCAATTCGATCCGTATGCATGATAGATAGATACATACAGAAGTAATTGTTGGAAAATTTAGTCATCTAGACCGATTGATGCAATCTGAACAGGTGATATGTACAAACAGAAACAGAAGTAATTGTTGAAATTTCCACTCCTTAGTTCTGTTAATGCCTGTGCACATGCTCAAAACAAAGATAGCCAGCAAACCAGACAGACCAACTTGGAAACCTTAGAAGCCTATGTTGAGAGTTCCGGAGCGATTTGGTTCAGGGGTTCTAACATAGGTTATACAATAAAGTTAAACAGAAAACAATGCTTCACTGGGTTATAAAGCTTCGATTAATTTATTTTCCCACGGTAATTCATCGATGGATAAACAAGTTTACAGAACATTTAAAAAAACGTTCCCAAAACATTTGCAATGTAATTAAAAGCTAGCAGAGTGTTTGAAAAGGCGATCCCGGTAAAGTCACACAAATCGTGTCAATTTTTCTTTCCTTTTAATTTTCCCTTCCAACGTTATGGACACTGGCGTCTTTTCAACGTAATCCAATTTTAGAAAGAAACCTTTTCGATAACAAAATAACTCCTTTTACTTCGAGGTCTTTCTCAACGATTAAAAACTCCACCGGTACAAACGAGGGGAAATGTAGATGGTCTCACTAGATAAAGTATATTTTAGTTACGGTTCCTGTATTCATTTTTTTTTTTTTCATATTTTCAGCCGTTAGATGCAGACATTGAGGATTCTTGATAATTATCTTTACTGAAGTCGAAAGTGTTTGCTTAATTTTGAAGATAAAAAATAAACAGCTGAAAGATTCACTGACAACTAAATTGAGACATGATAAACAAATCAATATGTTTGAAATACAACCATTCAAGGAAATGTATGAAACTCTCAGATAACCTCTGCAAAGTGGAATCTTTGAAATTCTGCCAAACCGATCAGGTCAGATCAATCAGTGGTTCTCAAGCTTTAATGTGTGACAGCACACCGAAAAATATGTTTGACTTAAGCAGCACACCGACTCTTTGCTCTATCAAAATATGAATACAGGTTTGGTTAGTCAGTCAATAGAAACTGGAATATGTCTGACGTCATTCAGCATCATGCAATGTTGACTGTGATCAATTAAAAATTGGAAAATGAGTGATCAATAAATATGTTACTGCTCTTGCCTGAAGAAGTTTGTAGTTTGAAAGGAACTGGAGCTAATGCTACCGGACATAAACAGACGGATCGATTTCCAATAAATTTGCATTGTAAACAGAGCCCCCCCCCCAAATCAGTAAAAGAACATTTCGAGAGGAAATGTTCGGAAAACAAAACAAGAAAATTTTTTCAAGACACAAGGAGTAAATGATGATATTTTCAGCCCCCTAGCTCAATTATGCAGCCTGTATGCGTGACACATACCGGTAATCGGCCACCAGGATGGATGGACGGCCAAAATGAAAGACTGAAGATATTTATGTTGACAGATTTGGTTGATGGTTTCAATTAGATTTGTACATATCAGGTCATGATCAGGATGACATTACATGTTGAATTAGAAAACGAGCCTGTGCATAGATATTCTGTAAAAAAATGAATGAATTAGACACACAATTTTGATAAACTCACTGACACATGCACTCATCATTTTTTTACCTTCCATCAGTCAGTAAAAAGGTTAAGAACTCACAAAATATAATGACGAAACCACTTGATTGACATTCTTATGTTGGAAGGGGGACACACATAAGAAGGCAATCTTGACCTGTCCCGTTTCAAAATGGCCACTGCTCAAACTATTGAGTGACAGACAGTAGTGTTGATTTTGAGATTGGAGAAGCAGAACACAATAACCCTAACTCTGACTCTATTAGTAGCCCTAATTATACTAACCTTTAAAAAGAAATCACTCAGAAAGCACTAACCCATTAGCTTGAGCAGGGGCTATTTTGAAACAGGAAAGGTAACAATAGTCTATGAAACCTTTGCAGAACTAGTTCAAGACTCAAAATGCATGTATACGGAAAAAAATTACTTGCCACACAATCCAGGTAGTTGCAGCACACTATTTAGTTTTTCGGAATTAAGATTGAAAACTCTTGAAGAGATTAGTCGAATCTTTTCAAAATAATCAAGTTGCAAACATGAACTGCTAAAGATTGGAAAAGTTCGATAATCTACCAAGTTTACATGATAATCTACAGGAAACCAAAACACACTGAGATTTCGTTTTTTACTTTTCTGTTTTGAATAAGTTCGAAATGTGCCGCTGCAAACTTCCCACCGGGATTTTCTTTCTCTTTTTGAAATGTAACTGGGAGTTGTGATAGATTGAGAGCTTATCGGAAATACTTTCTTTGATCGCTATCGTCTCAAAGAGAGAAAGAAACCTGTCCCCAACAGAAATTGAATTTTGAAATGTTTATGTTATTAACAGGAAAACACCACTTTGAAAGTATCCGTTGCTCACGATTCCCAAAGGAGAGAAAGAAAAAAAAAACAATTTCTTACTGGAGGTAAACTGTGATTGGTTCAAAGTGAAAGCTCCAAGAAATTGTTTAGATAATGGAATATATCATTGCTGTATTGATTCAAAAAGATAAAGTACTTACAGTTCATTACATCAAAGAAGCTTTCTTTGTAACGCCTATCGGTAAAAGGTTGATAAAAACACCCAGTTGAAATTCTTAAAAGTTTCTCATGTTATTATTATAAGAAACTGTCAATCAAACTGTCATCGAACTGTCAGCAGACTTTCACTGTGGGTCTCTTCAGTTTTTGAGGTGATCCAGCTTGCTGTCTGGATATCTTTGTATCACACTGACAGGTTGCACCAATGGAGAAGGCTGAACATTATTATTTACTTTCTATCAGGAATAGAAAAAACGTTTTGTTTTTGTTTTTTGAGGGGTAGGGCCATTTTGCAGTGTAAGTTTATGCTGAATTAATACCTCAGTTTGGGTGTAGTAGAATTTACACTTCTAACACACGCTCTTACACATTCAAACATAAGTACATACACGTCATGACATATTCATATGCATCAACGTGCACGTATACTCCCACAAAAGCTTACACAAAGGGACATATATCCAGACACGCACGCATGCCAAAACATATCAAGCATTCAGGCTCATCCACCCATGCCTATACACAATATGTATATATGCATATGTATATATAAATATATATATATATATATATATATATATATATATATATATATATATATATATATATATATATATATGTATGTGTGTGTGTGTGTGTGTGTGTGTTTCATAAGGAGATTGTGTTGTTCAGAAGTTCTTACAGTAAGGGCCCACCTGTCTTGAAAATCTATTTTCAATATGCTAACTTGTAAGTGTGCTTGATAACCAGTGCCACTGGAAGATACACAACCCTCTCTTCAATCAAGCAGACTTATTCTATATTTCGTCTTTTCATGCCATAACAGAGGGGAAAGGTATTACTAAGCAATATGTAATATAATAAGCACTTCTTACTAACATTAAAAAATCCGTTCCGATAATCAGAGAGGGATCAGGATTCCATCTCGTGGTATATCAGTGCCTTTTATTGGAACAAAACATAATGAATGTGGAATCATTCTTTTATCGAAGTTTTAATGAGATGTAGAGATAAAAATAAATCCTCAGTCCGTTTTGTTTTCAATACTGAAAATTTTACGCTCTCTCTCCCCATCTCTACCCTCTCTCTTCCCCTCTCTCTCTTCCCCCTCTCTCTCTTCCCCTCTCTCTCTCTCTGTTTATCTATCTATCTATGAATCTCTCTCTCTCTCTCTCTCTCTCTCTCTATATATATATATATATATATATATATATATATATATATATATATATAGGATACCAGGCGTTTCAATCTAGCGAAAAAAAAAAGTAAATGATTGTTTAAAGAGATTTAATAAAATCAGTTAATCGAGACTTACTCTCGTACGTGGCCAGAAGCTTGGATACGTGGCTAAAAGCTGAAAGAAATGACAGCTAGAGTCTTGAATGAACTTCAAAGCACAACTCCACATTGCTTATTCCCCTTTGCCATGTAGAGATTCACCTTACTTCGTGACTAAAAAATGAGTAGAAATGACAAGAAATGATATCTGCTCAATTTGAATGACTTTAAAGTTTCATTTTGCAGAGCATGTGAATTTTGAAGTTCCAAGTTTCAGCAATTTTGGTGCAAAATTGTGCTCAATGAAAGTGAAAAAGCGGGAGAAATCATGTTAAATGACCCCTGGTTATCTGGGGTGGTATTTGAGGGTAAAATCATTTTTTCTACAACGTTTACTATGAAGATATGTACCTATATGCTGAATCTCAATATATACATTGAACAATTGTGGCCTGAAAATATTTATTATATATTATTTATCGTAATATCGTCAAATGAACAATAACATACATAGAGATCCGTAAATCTTCGTAGTTTTAGGGACTGAACACGAAAGATTATAAGCGTTAACAGAAGGTATTTTCAGACTTCTACTTTCTGTGGTCATCGTAGCCCAATCTTTCATTGAAATTGTAGTGAATCGTAGGAAAGGAAAACAGAGAATAAAGTACGTGGACGGTGTGAAAGAAATAACAAACTCAAGTGTATGAGACGACATCGATACTGCGAAAGATCGTTCTGTGTTTGGAGTCATGGTCACCCAAGCGTCCAGTGTGCATGGCACCCGAAGAAGCAGAATTAGGTTGGGTCGATGGGCAATAGTTTGTGTTTTATCGGTCTATTTTTTTTTCCAGTCAATATTCTGTTTATATAGACCCCATAAATGTCAGTTGGTTCTAGGAGTTATTTCAACAAAATATTTTATTGGGAATAGAAATATGTATTCAACACATTGTATCTATCTTTTTCGCTATGGATACGTATAAAAAAAACTCGAGAAGGAAACAGCAATGGTCGAAAGTACTTGGATAACTGAAAACAACACATAAAACGAATTTTCACATTCTTTCAAACTAGCGATAAGGGAAAGCATCCAGAATTAGCTCTCAATCTGTTACTACTGTACATTTCTAAAAAGAATCGGATATTATATATATATATATATATATATATATATATATATATATAATATATACATACATATATATATATATATATATATATATATATATATATATATATATATATAAATGCGTATGTGTGCGTAAAGGGCGTAATCTAAGGAGTTACAGGAAAAAAACTACCTAAATGTATAAGGAAATCGATTCCCAGAAAACAACTGAAACAAGCAATTTAGTAATTTAAAGCCAGTCAAACCCTATGAGAATAAATTTGACGTATTGTTATAGATTTCTCTCTTGTTTACAATTCATCAGTATTAACAGAGGCCAGGAAGTGTCTCAAAATGCCAGACACAACTGACCCTATCGATTCGATTGTTACTGATCATAATTCAATATGTGAAATCGATACTTCCATGAGTGGCCCTGTGTGATAAATGCCTAACAGACCACTTTTTATTTCAATTTGATATTTTTGCTATTCCATTTTGATATCTGAACACCCTATAAATAATAATTGCGAGTGTTTAGGCTTCAGAAAAAAAAAAGTATCATGGCTTTGAAATTAACGAAAATATCAATTATTTCAAAGATGCTTCGTTGGGCGCATATTATGCACTCTAACTGAAATGTTGAACGCAAATCAGATGAAAATAGAAAACAGTCCGACAATGTAAGGCTGCCCTGGGATTTGTATTGATCTTTTCACTACTTTTAAAAGTAGTCGTCGCATCTCTATAAGGCTCTTTTTTGTTGGTCGTATGGTCAGTCCTAGTTATACTTGACAACAAAAAGAGAAAAGGAGTGGCTTTGCATTTTATTCACCAGCTGCTATTGTGCCATAATATGACGTATAAAACATCATCCGTATTTATATATATATAAAACACTTGATAGTGTTTGTATGTCTGCTCCTCTCGTACCTTGGTTTAACATTCATCCAAGTCAAACAAATTGTTAGGAAATTGACGTATGGAAAGTATTTGAACAAATTGTAGTTGTTTTTTTTTTCCGAAAACATATTTATAAGTATTTTAAAGCCATATATCACTATAATGCAGCTGACAAAAGATATATTGACATAAATACAACATTAGTAAACTTTGCATTCGATAGAATTATGGAGCTGGAGAATGGAACCTAACCAACAAATGTCCCACAAACCGATTATCATACATTGTGCATAGGACAGAATCATATAGTTGATAAGGAAACTTAAGAAATTGAAAAACATGATGAAAATTTAAACCACTTTCAACATGTATTAGAGAAAAAACATGAGTTAGAGACATAGTAGAATCCATTGAAAAACCCAGACGGTAATGGGCTGGTTATGCTGCAAGTATGTGAGACGACCGCTTGACATCATGATTATTAACTTGAATCTCCAGATAACATTATAAAAAACTGTGGCTGACAGAAAACAAGACTAATCATATACATTTCGGAAGCGTAGGCTCAGTGATGCATATGATAAAGAGGTCTAGCTAATCTTGGGGAAAGTCGATGTCCAACAACGGACGTTGAAAGGCTGATGATGATGAATTCAAGAAAAGAGAGTATTATTCAATTACCTATTTATTTAAAACAACTAGCTTTGATTGTATCTCTGTCGTCCCATTAAATATTTAGACAGCTCAACAAGATTTAACACGAATTTGGGAGGTATAATCAATGGACCAAGAGGAGGGCTTTGCAGTGAAATGTTTCCAGAAAATTTCGGAAGAGTCCTTGACAGGTTTCTACTTATAATGTGACTATAATGCTAGATTAAAACATATCTTTCTATTCAATATGCATATATAATTAAATATATATCTGTTGAACCAACCAGGTTACGGGCTATTTCAGCTAATTATTTGTAAATATCAGTAAAAATGTCTAAAATCAGCGAAATTTTTCAATTTATAATAAATTTTATACCTAGAAATGTTATATATACTCATCTGAATCCCACCTATAATTGAAAAAAACAGTACTTTGAGACTCGGGGACAAGATATTGATAAAGATTTGACACTTCCTTTAAATAAAACTTACTCATTGTTTACCTGATGGATACATTTTTGAGTGAACCATCCTCACATTTTTCTATCCCCCAGTCACCACTACCAGCACTAGAAGTTCTTCGCTTAGTAATTTTTTAAAAACAAAAATCACAGATTGTTGACACATTGTTGAACTTGGGGTTCTTGGGGTTTTTTCTTTTTCACTTTTAGCTGCCCGAGCGACTAACGGCACAGAGAAGGGGCTCGGCAAGCCAAGTTCGAACTCCAACTGAGACAGTTTGTGTTTATATTGCACTTAGGGTTTCGGGGGAAGCAGGAATCTATTTCACTCTCTTCAGTCATAGGTAAGATATCGCAAAGCGAAATGAGTGACGCCACTTTGAGTGCTTGTCAACGCCAAGTCCATTCCTTTAACTGCTAATCTTTTCAGATTTTCCTTTATTGCTTCATCTAGAAGAGTCAACAAAAACGGTCTCCAAAACTGTCAATATAGGTATAATGAGTTTCCAAGCTAGGTGGCTGGCTGGCTATCTAGCTATATATGTGTTACACGCATAAGATGCACTAGTGGAGCTAGAGGCCTGAGAATATCATGTCTAGAAAAACGTGTTCCCTTTTGTTTTTTACGGGAATTTCCCGCCTGAATAGATTTTCAGCGGAGGTTTTTATAATTGGGTTGTATGCTGAATTGGTTCATCATTTGTGTCCGATACAGATCGTGCGGGTCTCAGTTTTAAATACGAATTTATCTCGGTGGGGGGTTCAGCCCCAATCATGTTGCCAAAAGGCATTGGTCAGGTGAGAATTTCTGTGGAGTGAATAACTAAACCTGTTTCTTACTTTTTTTTTTAAATTTTCTAAATATCTTTCTTTTTTTCCTTTTCTCTTTCATCTCATTTTTCTCACATTCTCCCTTCATGTCCTCTTTCATATGTCCTCTCTCTCTCTCTCTTTCTCTTTCTCTCTCTCTCCTTCTCTCTCTCTCTCTCTCTCTCTCTCTCTCTCTTATTTCTATCTCTTCCTCTCAGTTATCTTTGATTCTTTGTCTATTTTTTTTCTTTTCTCTCTTTTCCTTCAAATTTTGGGTACAATTGATTATATTTACTTTTTGAAAATAACTTCAGAAAGGCATGAACCAAATCTTCCATTCGCTCTGTTGCAAAAATACCGTTTTATGAAATGAATGAATAGCCTCGACAGACAACGTTTCTCCTAGGGCACATGCTTCAGCGAAGTGCATGGAGACCTTGCGATGCCCAGTTGTCAGAATACCCCTCTTGGCTTTTTGATGTAGACTAAAAGAAGACCGAAAGCGATATATCTAGCAACTATGAGCTACCAGAGAGATGTCATAATAGGGGGTCAAACTACCCTGAGGGGAGCTTCACTCCCTGGTTCGGAATCGGAGTTTTCCTTCTACTTAACTAGTTGCCCTCCGATGTTCCAAGTACCAAACCTGTTCTGATATTTTACGCAAGGCCAGTGGGTGAGAGATGAGTCCATGCCTTTCCGAACTGCTTTCGTGCAAGGCGACGATAAACATAGCCGACAAGGGTTTAAAATCGAGTCTGCTATTCCACACTGTTACCGACTTAAATGTAAATGAACCTCTTTACTGAAAGGAAATGTGGGTGCATGTGCACTAGGATGGAAAAAGTCAATCGAAATCACCCACGCTTTGTCGGTCAGGAACCAAACGTAGTTTATGAGATAAGTTGTAGCCATTTGTGCAAACAAAATTAAGAGCACTCCGTTTTATGGGAAGAGAATTTGACAGCGTCACGTGATTTCCTCTGTTCACAAAAATGGGACATAGAAGGTAATCGGGGAATTTTATCGGTTTTGTGTCTCATCAAAGGCATTTTGGATTGAAATCCTGTAAAACTGACAGAAAAAAAAGAAATTTAGTGAAACTGTGCTTCTTTATATTATCGCAAAATCTTTTCATTACCTATAAAGAAAAACAAGGACCATAAGTTCAACGATGTGCCCACCATCTGCACGTTCATATCTGTGATTTTCATTGGGATTACATGTCGAGTAGTCATAGCATTACTAGTTGTGGTAGTAGTAGCATGAGGGGGGTGAATAGGAAGTTGGGGATAATTCACCCAGAAAACAGGCTTCAAAAAAAAAATCAGTGAGATTGAATTAGATTGAGCCTGGAATTTTTATTCATAATTTGTTCTGGAGCTTTAATGTAGGGTTATTTCATTTCATAACTGGGCTTTTGAAGATTATACAAAACATTTTTTGCACATGACTTCAGCTGGAAATAGAAATGTTCAGCAGTTTTTAGTCATTTTTCGAGATGGTTTCAGTTTTTAATAACAAACGATACTTAGCAACATTGTCAGAACAAATACTTGATTCGTCATCCGTTGATCTAATGACGTCAAATGCTCTCTTCCATTCTCCCTCTGTTGTTCAAAAATGTTTCATTAAAATGTGTTGGACGGAAAAATATGACCAAAATATATCAAAACAAACCATCTGACCAACTGTCCGTGAATGTCCTCGGACAATCGAACTCATTCTTTTTGTCAATCATATTGTTCCCACAAAGCATCGGTCAATCTGTTCTACGGACATCCTCTGGAATATTATCTGGACGTTGAGTTGGATAATCGTTTTCCAAGAAGTAACAGAAGCAAATCCATCCTTGTAATAAATATAAAAAGCAACAGAAAAACAGAATTCGATTAAGGTATTTTATTGCTTTTCGACTTCATGAAAGCCCATTGGATTGATCACAGAAATGTTTTAGAAAATGAAAGGGGGATGCTTAACCGTTACATGACAAGTTTGTTAGCTTTTGTCTGAAGAGAGAATTATCAAAATGAAGACAAACTAAGAGAACAACCGACTTCAGATTCCCCAAAATATCCTTGTTAAAGACAATCACATTTTATGAATGATAAACGTATTGAAAAATTTGTTACTACAGAAAATACTGATTTACAAAGACTAGCGTTTTTGGTTCAGATTTTATAGACACAACTGTAGTTTTTCTTGAGTATTTCCAACCGATGCATAGAAGAAATTAATGTGAACACAAATATTTCAAATCCTGCAGATAATATAATGTTATTACGGGGTAAGAATTCCCTTATTGATTTTTTTAGATAGTATGATTAGTTCTGGTAAATAAAATTATTTTATCATTGTTAAAAAACAGATGGGGCCCAATTTCATACTTCGAAGAAGTATTTATAGATAAAACTCTATTTACTAGGAGACTACATGTTGGATATGGGTAGTTGAGAATAGGTTAAAATGAGAAAGAAAAAATTGATGAAGAGAGGAACAAAAGAGGCTGATATATTCGAGGCAAGATGAAGTCATTGACGAGATGGAGTCAAAATCTACAAAAGTATAAAATGAAGTTACACTGAGGGAGACACAGAAAGAAGAAAAGGATGAAATGAATGTGCATCACTATTCATATCCCTGTAAAAGTAGGAGGTGAGAGTATAGGACGATCTGCCAAATGGGAAAGAGGGAACCCTTTACTATGAGTTAGGTTCGTCGAAGTATTTCAAAGAGAGACATGTAGGCGGAGAGATTACAAGTACTGACTCCGTCAGGCTATACAAATGGAGGACTTTATCAACCAGTCACTTTATCTTCCTCTCTATTGATGAACATCTCAGTTGCTCTCTTGTTCTGCATCATTTTCTCCCTATGTATGTCATCCCATTTCTATTTCTCCTGAAAGACGATATTTAGTCTTGAAGCAGAGGTGAAAAACTACTATTACAATAACTTTCAGTCGGCCGACAAATAACATCTGAAAGAAAGAGAAAAGTGACTATTTTATCTTTAAAAACAATTTTATGTCTTCCTTTGACTCCACATATCAGTTACTAAGGTTCAGTGCATATCGCTACAATGGATAACCGAGTTTTTATTGAAAAGAATATTGATACCCAAATTCAACTGTGGACACATATTTTTGTCATAGGAGAGACTTTCACAGCATACTAACTATTAAACATTAGGAGAAACATTATTCACAACGTTGTACACTATGTCATTGCACTAAACTCATGGTCTGAATATATAAATGTGTTGACTCATACTCTTTTTTGCAATAGTGAATAGATAAAGAAAATAAAGAACTTTTCTATGCAACCTCTTATATTAAATGGAATCGGTGGTCCGGATGGAGAAGGCCGTGGCTGGATTTGGTCGGCATGCTGTAGTTAGCTGACCACTGTTCTGGTAGTGTGCAATCACAAATTAACTAAGAATAATTAACTTCTACGAGATATTCTCTTTCCCGAGCAAGTAGAATGAAAACAATCTACCCCCATGAATTGGATTAAACGTTCTGTTCGAAATTCCCAGGAGATTAGTAACTTTGACATACACCTGAAGAAAGATCGATGGCACAACGGCTGAAGCGTTGTGACTATAGCAGGTGAAATGAAGTTACCAATCCGAGTAAATCAGTGCCTTATATTGATAATTCTTCATCCCAGTAAGGAAGTTGAATCTTTGTTTGTCTCTCCTGCTTAGACAAACTGAGCTGACATATAGGTATGATACTTCCATACCATGATTTGAAATAAGCATCAACTAATTAGTAAGCAGTTCTCTCACCGACTGGGCCAAACATACATTTCTTACACATCAACAGAAATTTAGGGTACATATATTTCAAATGATTTCAAACTGTATTTTCAAAAAACAAATCGTGAATGATAACTGACACAAACCAAAGGATAAATTTAGTAAAGACTGATATTGTAAACTGAACCCCCCACAGAAAAACCTGGAGGGGTTTTGGGTTAAAACACGGGTTTTCCTTGAACATAACAAGAAATGAATGCTTCAATTAACAGCCCTCTGGCTCTATTGGTGCTGCCTAAACCCACGCAATATAACCAGATAGATATCTGGAGACTCAAACAAACAGACAGACCCACTCATAACCTGAAGGAATCCATGTTGCGGTTTTGCTAGCATTTGTGTCGACCGTTTCTCATACAATTGACTTTTGTTTTAATATCACTATTCGATGACATGCACAAGTTGGTATTATACATTTTCCCGAGCAAATCCAACAATACATTCAGTTGTAGTAGTATTGCTCATTATTACGTTATATTTGTATGATATTTTCTCTCCAAATGTCATAATCTAAAATCCATACGTCATGATAACACAATGGTGCTGTAATATCAAAAGTCTACTACAAAGAACAATGAGAATATTGGAAAACACATATGGTGAAAAAGACTGTGCATGATTTCACAGAAAAAGCAAAAAAAAGAAGCTGAGGTAGTGTGAAGTTTATACACAGAACGACTTTTAGAGATCAAAGGGTTTATGTCCAATAGAATCCTCCATAACTTGAGTTGATAAGAAGGTATTGCTTAAGGTCTATGAAGGGATTGGTGTAACCAAAAACTAGTTAGTTACTAGTGTCACAGAGAATTTGTGCTGTAGATAAAACCATTTTCATCGGGTGACCAGCACCTAAAGCCTTGAGCCAGACTTGAATAAACTTGATAAATATATATTGACAAACACATCGATAAATTATTCTATTAATGATTAAAATGGCAGCCTCTTTGAAAATCATTACAGTAGCGAGTAAGATTTTCACCCAGCAGTTGTGTCTTTGTTCTTCGCTGAACTTACTAAATCAGTTTTTCCCTAGTTGGGTCGATTCTCCTTTGGTGTTCACAAAACACGTGCCTTATGCCAGATAAAAGTCAAGATTGATGATGGCCTCTTTTCTGTCACTACAGACAATAGAATTTCCATTCCATCCCCAAGGAATGTACACCCTGCTTCGTCCGGCGATTGGAACTCCAAATCCCTTATTGATCAAGCACATGCTCGAACGTAATGTTATTCGTTCCTGTTGTTGTCTCGAGCTGCAAAGTAGGAGGATATGTCCCAATAGTTGCAGTGGGAATGATACCAAACAGTTCTCTGTTATAAAAAAAAAAAACTTTTTAATTACAATTGGAACCATAACTTGAGCAATCTAAACTGTCCAGGTTTGTTTTATTAATCCGTCTATGTTACACAAAAGGAAGTTCAGTTTGTAAACAGTGAGACTTTTAGCTCAACAGGAACCCAAATTTTACGTTATTATCTCGAAAAGATAACAACTAAGTTGCGCAAATGTCGCTAGATTTTTTCATTTAGCAAACAAGATACTGTTGGCTGTATTAGCTATGGTTATATCCTAAACCCCACATAATGAATCACCGTTGTCTGCACTCGTATTAGAAATTAATGACTAAAATTGTCTAAAGAAAAAAAAAATCTTTTTTTATCCGGGGCAATCGAAAATGACCATAGAAACAGAAAAAGTATTATTCTGACAAAAGTTTTTAAAAAATTATATGATGCATGCTGGTGTACTCGTAGAAACTTTTAAGGTTCAGCCCCCAAAATGTAACCAGGAGGTTCACATACACGTAACCCCTGCACACACACAGAGAAATGCAAAGAGAGAAGAATCTGAAATGCATCTGGCTGACTCGTTGGGTGGGCCATTGGTATGGCTAATGTGATTCAACATACTCCGCTGGAGATTAACAAAAAGACCCAAACTACACCCCCCCCAAAAAAAGACGTGTGGAATATCACAGAAAGTGCTTTTTTCTATTTCTTACCAGTGTTAACTATAACATGCCTTCCATATTCTTGATGCAATGAAAGTATAGTATCGCTGATAGTATACTATCGCTGATTTTGAATTCATTTCAGTTTTTCCCTCGGTTTTCGTCCCGTTTTTAAAATTTGCTTTTTGTTTTTTTTTTTTTTTTTTCCTTTTGCATTCTCAACATGAATTCATTCACATTTTAAAGTTTTACTCTCCTCCATTTTTTTTTTAACAGATGTTGAATAGTCACTTTTTCTTTTGGTCCCTCTTTATCCTTCCTGTCATTTCCTTCCTTCCACTTCATTTTATTCAATTTTGTCTGGCTCGAACTTACTTAATCAATACGTCTTCATAATTTTCTTTTTCTCTCCAACGTTTGTCAATTCTAATGAAAAATATGCGGATCAAATTTCCATAGAATATTCAAGATGGTGGCCAGGCAGAAACGGTCAAACACAACTGTCACCGAGACAGTCAACATCGGTTTCTTCAGTTTTTAAGTTGGTTTGACTCGCTGGCTCGCATGTAATGTATCAATGTATTACACATACAGGCCATTCCAATGGAGCAACAGGGCCAAAAGTTCGAACATTTACTCCTTACGTCCATAAACTTTTTTTTAAAACTTTTCCCCCTTATAATGATTAAGTGGAGGTGCAAATTGCAATGCAAGTTTATGCAAGATTTATTAATAGTCTGTGTCCAAATGCTTTAATACATAAAGTTTTTAAAATGTAGGTTAAATCTATTAATCACCCTTTTTACGAATAATTAATTTTAGCAACTTATAGATAACATGCTACCAAATGCTGTTGGTCACATGGCTGTTTCTATTAAATGACTAACCAGGTCTGTTTAAAAAGCCCATTTTATTTTGTTTCAGGCTTGTTAGGGGTTTTTTTTGTTTTTGTTTTTGTTTTTTTCATTATTCTCATTTCTTTAGATTCCAGTTTTCCCATTTGGAATTCTAGGTCATTTCTCCATGGTCTACTGGGGAATGGTTGTGTCACAGAATATGGCCTCTGCAGGAATTCATAATCTATGGTAAGTGCACGTGTCAGACATCTTTATTCTTCATCTGCAAGTCTTGAGATCAGGAACGAACAGTAAAAAAGGAAAGATAAAAGCATCATGTTTTTATTTTTTCTCAATTTTAATTTACTTACTTTTTCCAATATTCTTTTTATGAAAAGTGAAAGTCATTTTTCGAAGAGATACTTTAGCGAAGTTTTGTTTTAAGATAAATTGCTTTATATTAATATTCAGTTTAATGCATGCACTTCAGTATTTCCCTTCAATGTATCCACATTCTATCTTTTTTTCGCTTCTTTACATATATTTATTATTTCAATATGTATTCTGCAAACAGAATTTCGGTAAACTGTAAAAGCTATATTTATTCAATGTGGTCGGGGCAAAAAGGGAAAGATCTTATAGTTATTATACATCCCAGTGTTTATTAATTTATCTACGTATGTGTGCATGTTTTTCTATTTATACATATATATCAATGTATGAATACATACCCGGGCATAATCAAGAATATTATTCTTTCCAGATGCGTATGTGGAGTAGACAGGGATATGCTGGGTGCAGGGGCAGGTTGAATTATTTGCTTTAATTTTCACTTCCACCACTTGATGTCGCCACTGTTAGCTTCGTTCTGAGCAGAAAGATTTCAGCCATTTTTCTAATAAGCTTTAGTCATATGTGTTGTAAATATGGAAGGTTTAGTATGGAAAACGTTTTTTTTTTCTCCACTCCGATATTTGACTTGCCACATTGAAAGCTTGTTCTTACTATAATGTGCAGTTGAGGTAGCACCGTCAACGTTTATGAAATGTGGCTACAAGCAGTATACATAAGACACTTCAAACAGCTTTTTGGTCTTTTGTAACTGCATGCTATCGAGGCAGAGGAGAAACTGAAGTACTGGCAAAAAGATAAAACTTCAAAGAGGTCATTTGTATCGTCAGTCTTATATCTTCATTCATCTCCAACCTTATTGCAATGCGTCCTTGAGATTCACTCATGTATGATTCCACCCGGGTCATCCCTGGAATCCTACTTTTCACACCAATGCATTCATCACTCATTGTTTAAAATTTTTTTTTTTATCATAACAATCATAATACCTGCGTTATAGTGAATTAATTTCACGGGAAGTTATATCCATCTATGTGAGAAAAAATTAACTGCTAGCACTGTTCTCACCTCTATTTAAGTATCTAGCTGTATTTTTATCCATTCATTTAAAATATTTTGGCCAGAACGATTATCAGATGTGAGCTCATCTGATTTATCCATATAGTCAAACTTTTTTTAGACCAGGCTACAAGGATATCTAGTAGAATATAGATAGTTACTAAAAACAACAAAAGAAACAGTATGACTTAATCAAGTTTACTAAATAAATGAATTTGTTTGTCTTTCAACTTCGTTATAATAGTATTTTGTGTGAACACGATCGTTAAGTTTTTGTTTTTTAACTTACAGAGAAACTGAGGCAAAAAATGGATCCATATACATTTGGGAAAAGGGGGAGGTATGAGCAAAGATTACCATTCGCTCTCACGCGATATGATATTACATGACATTATTAAACCAGGGAAAAACTTTTCAATATCATTTCATTTGTAAATATTACCCTGGCAAAAGCGAAAGGTGAAATATATAAGTATGATGAACTTTATTTAAACATTGCTATTTTCCTTCTTGGTCACTTATTGATATTGTTGGATCTCCTGTCCAAATACACATTATAATAAAAACAAATGTACAACGTAACCATCGTCTCTAAAGTTGACTGAGTTATAATCATTCGATCCATTTTTCAGACCGTCTCATCTTCCGATTTTGATATTAAGAAGATGGTTAGGTCAGTTCATTCTGCGCCCCACTCCAGGCATATTGTTTGATGAGGAAACAGGGTCAGTTTTTTCTGTCTCTTTTTCCGATGGTGCAAAGAAAATAACCTGTAAAAGTGACTTGATTTTTCTACAGGTATCATATATTATACCTGAATAGGCTGTGAAATGATTCGATCAAAATCTTTTTCATCAAACATAAGAAAAATAGATTAAATTGTCCGAAACTGTTCGAACGTAAGACGTATTCGTTGAACTTTAGATTTACTGTGAATATCAAAAGAGATGACCGAATGAAATGTAAGAAAGTCTCACCGTCAGTGTCAACTATTGAACAACCGAAGCGTCAATTCTCGAGGTCACATAAAGTAATAATCGAAAACAATCATGGTCGGATTGAATTTTCTTCATGACGTTACAGATACTTTCTGGTAAATATCAAAAATGGAGTAAAAAGCCACTTGGAATATCTAAATTCTTGAAAATCAACGTGTTATCAATAAACCCGTGAAAATAGAACCCAAAGTGAAATAAACCTTTTTTTCTTAGAATAAAAAAAAATATTCCCCAGAAAGGCTCTGTTGGGGTGTTAAAGCCAACTTCCAAGTCCCTAGACAAAATAATATGGCCAAGATAGCTGAACACACTATCAAACACATGAAAATATGAAAAAAGGAATCCTTTGAGTAATTTGATGGTTGTGGTTTTTCAACCTGCCACCATCTTCGATGGCTACGATTTGAACATCGAGGAATATTATGTGGTGTGGACTTATTACGAGGAAGGGAAGGTAACTGCACATGGATCCACTCGAAAATCACTTCTTCCGTAGTCTATTGCACACTTTACATCAAAGTTCGATATAAACCCAAAACTCTTGGCTGCTATTAGATAATGGCAGATTGGGTTGTCACTTGAGCCTGCTAGAGATCTGACCAACTTTTATACCGTTTAGTACACATATGTGTGTGTTGGGGGGAGTATACGCTGCAATCTTTGATGGCTTTGTTTCACTATGCAGAATGTGTTTTCTTTGTTGTGTTCGTTTGATAACGTGTTCAGAAGACAAAGAAATTATACAAATTCATTTTTCTGAATTAATTGTCTGAAATAATTTAGAAAGGATGAAATTGTTTCAATCAATATATAACGATTTTTATTGTACCTACTGAAAGCTGGCAAAATATTGTATTCCCTATTCTAAAGCTGTGATGCAGTCAATATTACAATTCAACGCTTCCCATCGTCTAGAAATATTTTTAAGGGAGCATACAAAGATAAAAAAAACTGCGGTCTTAGTCGAAAATCAGAGTCCAATCAGCTCCATTCGCTGGACTATCTCAAACTCTATTGAGATATTCTCCATCCTGCTTTGGGTACAAAAATGAACTAACCAGCCTCAAATTTTCCTTTGAATAGATATGCAAGTTTCTTTTGCCACATCGACGTATAAACACCTTTTGTGAGATAAAACCATAGAAAATGAAAAAGCAATCCTATTAATTCACATGGAAAAAGTCTCTGCGGGTTCCCAGACCCGAAATCCTAATGTTAATACATTATTTTTCTTTTGAGTCGTCGGATGTTTAGGCGTTGGGAGCTACAGGAGACTTTAATGTACGAGATAGAGGAGGGGTGCACTGCAACTAAATCATTTGCAATAAAATAAAAAAAAAATACAGTTCTGAAGTGTATGCATTAAACTTAATATTGATATAAAACAATTTTATCTCAAAACAAAACTTCTGCAGAGTATTGCTCCAAAAATGACTTTCACTTTTGGAAAAATATCTCTTAGTAGAATAACATTTTTATTTCTGCTGTTTGTGTCAGACCTTATGAATTTGAGATTGAAATAAAGATGTCTGACACGTGCACTTGCTATAAATCATGAATTACACCAGGCCCAAATAAAGAAAGAAATTCATGTCTATACGCATATGAACATTTACACTTGAGATATTCCTTCATTTAATGCTTTTACGATGAGAACAGCTTCCCAGGCTCAAAATGTCAGTAGTTTCTGTTTTTGGTCTTTGATATTTTAAATAGACTTAGAGGCCACAACCATCTGATAGCATCACTCACAGTGCACACCCATAGCTGAGTTTTATGATTTTCTCAGATTGTCACCCATGCAAGTACTGCCCACGCTCAGTGCAGCTCAACATTGACAATATAGTAATAACAGATTTTTACAGAGAAGGAAAGTAATTGGATTCTTTCAAAAATCACTTCTTTCTTCGGCTATCGCTTGCTCTTCCACCAGATTCATTGAAAATAATCCAAAACCCAACAGCAGACTTGGTTGTCACTTGCTAAAAAGCTGACCAACTTTGGCAGTGTTCAGTACACACATGAATGTGTGAGAGAATTTATGCACGAATATACGTATATATGTATCTATGTATGTTTGTTTGAATATGCACTCGTGTGAGTGGTCAAAATCAGGAGGCTGTGTATGTAAGAAGTATAAGCGATAGCACACAGATACATCACTTATTTCCCACACATTTTATCAGAAAAAATATTTACGAAGTTTTCGTTTCACTGGCTAGAAATAAAGTTCCCCTTAGTCATGATCCTGACAATTCTTCATCTCTTCTTGATTTCGGTACACATTGGTTTAATTCAAATCTAATGGGATGATTTGAATATGCTCTAATCGAATCTAAAATTCAGCTGGCTGATTCGAAGTGACGAGAAATCCTCTACTTGAAATTAAAAGCCCTTTGAAAGCATTCTTGCTTTCCTCTGAGCTGGCAGACACGGATGTATTTTGGTTACAGCTAAATGGTGTGTAACTTATTGGAAGACAATGAGAGAGGAAAAGATTTGTTTCTTGCACTGACCAAGTTAAATGATCTCCAGTTAAATTGACCAAAAAAAAAATATCGCAGAATTGGCCCCAAAATAAGCTAATTCTTTCCAACCTCACTGCCTAACATTTTCTTGAATGACATTGAAATGTGGGCACGTTTGGCGATATCGTGTGGATAGACAGAAATACCTAACGATCGAATACATGCATCCAACTTTGTTGGCAAAGGTGATAAGTGTACATTAATCATGAATAATGTCTTTATTACACTTAAAAGACTCACTTCTGGAATCTGTGTGCAGCAATATGGGCAGAACAACAAGAGATACTTGTGCAGATTTTAGCAAATGACCCACAGCGCCGATTAAAGCTTGAGTTATGGTCATTTTTCCTCGTGCCTGCAGTAGTAGTAGTTATCATTGTAGTTCCAACGAATTTTGTTCAGAAATAGCTAGCTTGCCTAGAAAAGGGAAGCTTCTTCATTATTTATTTCCCGTGAGAGTTCATTTTGGAAGTAAAGTAATTTTGGATGAATACGCTTAATAATGAATGTACAGTAAAATCATATTATAGTTGATACAAATAGGGTACTATATTCTGTACAATATTATATTCAAATATGTTCGAAGAAAAATTATGAGTGATAGAGCTATTCTGAAAACATATTTAGATCTTGCATGCAAAGGTACATTAAAAAAAAAACAATTATTTTCCATCGGACAAAATCTCGGTTGACTAGTGATCAGCAAACGAAGCCAAACAGGCACTTATTTTGCTCTACAGGACGAGGTAAAAAAGGACCAACATTTTTTGAGGGGTTACCTATGTTGAAAGATAGAGCAGTTACCAATGTCAAAGGATACAGCAAGAGTATGATCCCCCAAAGATACCCTAGATCTACAAGTATTCTCACCGTTAAACATGTCCGTCTGATTCTATTTACAAGCTCTGAACCCTGATCTGAACAAATATTAAACAAATGTACTTCTAATGATCAAAAATAGTTTTCTGGTACTTCATTAATCTAAAAATCTGCGCATGTCAATTTCTAGTGCAAGGGGACAGGCCATCATATGACTTTGCCATTTGATCAAAATTGCTGAGAGTCTCTTGAGCTTCAAATGAACGCCCGCAGTCTTCACTTAGCTAGGTTGTTTGTCTACATATATATCTATGCGTATTATCCCAATAGATGTATCAATCAATCGATCTATCAAACAATGTCTTCCGTGTGTAGCAATCTTAAATCTTTAGAGTTTCAGCAAAAAGTGACAGAAAAGGAATCAACGTGGTTCAACTATTGGCACGTTCGACCAACCAGCCAAGTAGACTACAGATCATCCCATCATTGATCGTTTGTCTATCTGTCTAGTGTAGATCTCACAGTTACTTATTAGGAACTACAGCCATCGTAGCTTCTATCTAAAAACTTTTAATTTCAAAATAAATGTGGAGGGTGTCGATGATAATTTGGGACCAACAATGCAAAAATCTTGTGCTTGAATTTTTTATAAAGAAATTTCTTTAGATTTTTTCAGATGATTAGGTTTGGTACACGTGTGGACTACGGTGATCCATGTATGAGAGGTACGTATCTTTTTGTTATCGTATTTTTTAACCTGTTATCAGTGTTCCCTAGGTAGCAAATGCCAGAATCGTTGAAGATTACATTCGGATTGAGTGTTTTCAGATTACTTTTTCATTATCTAAAGTATTGAACAATCACGAAGCGTCAACCAAAACTGCCAACATAGGTTTTGTCCGTTTTTAAGAGGGTTGAACATCAAAAATTTCACTCCTTATTATGTCTAAATACTTTTTTTTTTTAATTAAGTATTCCCATGAATATGTTATTAGTGAGGTTCAATTCATCATGCATTTTATGCCAAATTTGTCATTTAATTTATGTCTAGCAGGATTAATGCTTGGAATTGTAAGTGACCAAACAAAATGCAGGAAAGTATCTTATTCATTGTTCACCTGCTTTTTTTCCGATAATTCCAAATCATCAATGCTTTCCAAAGAAGCTGAGTGTGAGAATAGAACTATTTTGGCAGATTTTCCTGCAAAAAACATTACTTTTTTCTTTCTACTTCTTTTTACTAAACATTGATCATATAGGTGTTTACATGTATTTACATCGTGCAACGTTAATTATGTGTATGAGGCTCTTCCCAAACATTGAAAATTTGGAAGACCATGGAAGGTCAATAAAAAATATAAAGAGATATCGATCTTGGAAGCTGTAGTTCAGTGTTCATTCACACACCTAGATTTTAACACCCAAGGCTTTTGTTAGTTTTACAAGCCTATCTATAATTAATGAAGACACGAGGAGAGTAAAACTACTTTTCGTCGCTGAGTGAGTGCAAACGTGTTTATCTTCTAGCTGCATGGTACGTCTTAATATGTATGGTCCAAAACACACTCGGCGCAGTAAGCATTGCTCTTGTTTACATATCTTTCTCTTCCACTTTTTTTTCGGCTTTTGTTATTCCGTTCACTCTTCAGCTAGTTTCTGATTTTTTTTTATCTTAAGCAATCTCTCCTCAAATTCTATTCTTTATTTCCCTCACACCTTAATCCTTTGTTCTTATCTCCGTTTATCTCTCTTCTCTTGGATTCTTTGTAAATCTTTCATTCTTTGTCCATTAACGCTAGAAATCATCTCATTCACTCACGGACTTTTTCAAAAGACTTTGTGAGGAACATTTTTCTTATGTAGACACTCAGTCGAAACCCCTCCAATTTTGCTGCCTTTTGACTCTTCCTATAAAAGACTTCGAAATAGCGTCAATCTTCAAAAGTAAGGAAGTGGTTTCAAAGAGCAATTCTGAAGTTCTTTTATGCTTTCAATCTTTTTTATCTCACACATCTTCTGAAAGGTTTAGAAGAAAATGACTACACCCAATAAAAATGAAAAATGTTCAACATCAAGAAAGATAGCGTACAATATAACAGTGTGCAGTAAATTGAAATATATACTTACATGCATATACATACATGCAAACATATATCTGTGAGTGTATGTGCATATATATGCATATGTAATACATTATAGAATAAAGGACGTATAGTATGAAATGATATCGATAAAAAATACACGTAATAAAAGGACGAACTTAATTTTCTCGATGTTACTTTTAATCTAAATAATAACACCTATAAACCATGAAATAAAAAATAATCTGTTATTACACGTATCATTCCAAGATTTAACCACCAAAAAAATCATTACACAATCCTCATATTGATAGAAATTAGGCTAATATACACCCCTCAAATGGAAGAAAATATAACGATGTTAGAAATAAATACACTATGGACCTATACGACAGCAGTTACAAGGAAATTAGTTTTAAACATGATGAATACATGAAATCCAACAGAGTGAAACATAGCAACACTGAAAAGTAGAGATAGAAAAATCATCTGGTGTACTCTGCCATTCAACGTGCAAGTAAAAACATTCTTTTAATTAATAAAAAAAAAATCCCAACACGAGCAACTCACCCAGTGAAATATAAAACAAGGACGAGCTAAAACTTAGCTACTGCTGTGTAGATAATTTTAATAAGTCCATGATAAAATTTAGAAGTGAAGCAATTAGAAATAATGCTACTCAAAAAAGCATAGATAAAACCAGATTGTAATTGGACGAAGAGAAACTGATACTATTTTGCATAGCAAATGTCTCTAATCGATTCTTGAGTACAAAGCTGGAATATCAATCATACAGAAACCGTTAGAAGTGAATCATTATACAGGAATATCTAAAACAACTAACCATATATGATAAGCCAACCATAAATCATCATTTACAAACAAAAATATAATAAAATAAAATACATCACCGTCGATGTATCATTAGAGACTAACCGATGGAAACCTACGACCTGAAGAAAAATGGAATACATAAAAAGTAAACACGCATATGCAAGAACATTGAAACCCCATGTTTTCCATGCCTGAATGAGGAATTCAAAATCCTCACTCTTGCAAATAGAGCAAAAACGAAAGCAGAATTATTTAATAGATAAAATAAAGTAGCGTTGAAATATCAGCAACGCTAAAGATTTCAATTTAAAAAAATGATTAAACATCCCACATATAGGTATACTAAAAATCAACCATCAAACACATTACCAGTGTACAAAATATTCAATATAGCTGATGTTGTTCTTTCCCCCTTTTGCAAGTAATGTCGCCTCAATTGTTTGGAGCATCGGTTTATATGAAGAATATATGTATTCAGGTGTTATTGTATTTTTACCAGGTAGACTGAATTGTTGCATTGAAAAATACTGAGATAACTTTTTATTCTTCTATTCTCCATGTCAAGCATTATTTGGTTTCTTCCAAGTGTTTTTTTAATGATATTTGAATCAGGAAAGTTTGCATTCAAGTTCAGTTTACGGATTCACTGACTGGAAAACCTCTTCAAAACGGAATGCGCATCATGTGATTGGGGCATAATCTAATATATCTGATTTCTTGAGTTTGGTAACCAATATTTTAATGGCAACAGTTTACTCTCTTAAAACTCTGAGTGAGTCACTGGATTCATCGAAAATGTAAGTAACTCTCGTTTTCTGGTGAAATGCAACTCCATTCTATCAATGGATACAGGAAACATTTCTGTGTGTTTTTATACCAATTTTGCAAATTTTCCAGATTCTTTCCGCCAAATCTTATGGTTTTTATCGCTAGGGGCATATTGGATGTTTCATTTGTCACTGAAATTTACTCTTTTCCAATCCTCATGGTCCACAACATGTATATCTTACGAAAATATAATCTGGCCTACATATGTCTTTTTTTCAATAAGGAAAGGTTTCTTAATCGGCCCAGATTCCTTTAGTTTTCGTCTAATAATTTACTTTCTATATTATATATCCCACTTACATTTCAAAATGGATGTAGGGGTATCTTTGTTTTCTTTAATATATATTCAGGGAATTTTGATCTTGTCTATGGATGCTCTCGCATGGATACCAAGTGTGCTTTTCAGCTGCAAGTTTGGCTTTATCTTTCATTCTTTTCAGAACCTTTCAGATATTACACTGACAAATCTTCATGTGCTCTGCTATTTCATGCTTATCCATTCTTGAGGATGCTAAATTTGACATCATTTCCTTTAAGATGGCGGTCAAGCCCTTTGCACCAGATTGTCTGCTTATATTTACTTCGAGGGTTTGAATATATCGTCAAAAGAGGGCTACAACTCATTATGTATAATTTAGAGTAACTAGACGAAAAAGTAAAAAAAGCCCTTTAATCGAATAGATAAAAGAATAATCAAATACTTCGAAAATATATATTTCTTGAACCGTCAATAATTGAAATCAGTGTAAAACACCCTTTTCTTTACCAAACATGTAATTAATTAATTAAAAAAAGCTCTATTCTGAAAACCTTACAAAATGCCTTGTTGGCTAACTATAATGTTATTGTCTTGTATAATGGATTCATATGATATACTTTTCAATCCATCTGTATATATGTCTTGAAACATTTGGGTTTTGACCGAAAAACATATCTTGAACAGTGATTATAATTTGAAAATATTTTTTGCAAACCTTTGTGTTTCAAAGACTGAATTTGAGCAATAGAGACAACCTTTGTAATCGAATGCAAGAGATACAAAAATAAAACAAAAACTACAAGTTCAATGTTGTACCAACCATCAATGCTGGTAGTACCAAAAATAAGAGAAAGAAGTAGATGGAGGTGATTCATCCAAGTTTCTGGACTGAGTTTCACATCAATCCAAATGCTACAGACGAGAAAATTGATATTTAGCATTATCAATTGTTGTGAGAGGAATAAGAGTTGAAATAAACGGAGGAAAACGAAGATCTGGTTAGTTCACTCATCATTAGGATTAAGTTTCACATCAATCCAACAAAATACAGATGGGAAACTGGAATTTGATAATAGCCCACCAACTGAAAAGTGTCTTATATAGATGCTTTGAAGAATCTAAAAATTGTATTAGCAACATGTGTAGCATTACAATCGAAAGTCAGACTAAGAATTTGCTTTAAAACCTGAAAAGATGCTGACAAACCCAATAGATTCGATATTTGGCTCCATCTCGAGCACGTGGCGTAAATAATTGGCAGATTTAGTAATTGTGAAATACGATAATACGATAATACATTACTCAAACTCATTCAGTGGCGTTTAGGTTGGCAAAGCTTTCCGTATAGCAAGCTCAACTTAAGAACAAGAAAATCCCGCTGGTCCTAAAAAGAAAGGTTCACAACCAATGTATCCAACCAATGGACACACGCAAAGCTGAAACATGGATCCTAATCGAATAATTTGCCCTAAAACTGAAAACCATTAAACGTGCTTATGAGAGAATAATAATGCTCAACCTCACATGGAGAGATCATAAGACAGCACATTATATTATAGAAAAAAAGGAGTCCGGGATATCATAGAGACTGTTAGAAAATTCAAATAGCAATGGGCTGGATGAATGGCTGACAACCGCAGGACATCACAATTAACAACATGGATCCCAACAGATCAAGTGCAGGGCGGTGGCCTACGGAAAGAGAGATGGTGTGATGATCTAGATGAATTTAGAAAGTACTGGCTCAGCGATGCCCATGATGGAGAGGTCTGGTGAATCTTACAGAAGGTCTTTGTCCGATGACAGATGCTAACAGATTGATCATGATGATGATGATGATGATGATGATGATGATGATGATGAATAACCTGGCTTGACTGTGTCTGTTCATACATACGTAGTGTGGTCCTGTTGCGATTTGCTACTAAGTCCTATTAAGGCTGCACAACCAGTTTTTGAGATATCTGAGATGACTTGATACTCACTAAACATGATTCGTATTGTGAAAATTCCTGTAAGTGTTTCCTTGAAGAGATACCGAATTTATTTCGTTGTGCCTCCCTATTTGCTGGAATATCTTGAGGGACTGCAGCCAGATTTGATGGATAATCCTAGAGACATGCATGACCAGTGGTGTGAACAACGAGATTAGATGAGGGAGATATATGAACCGTTTTGAGGAAATGATGAGATTACTTAGAGTCAAGGCGAAAGCTGTAGATGATTGCAAAGATTATCAGAAGTCCAGATATGGTAAAGAGATTCTGCATAGTTTGATCACCAGGGCACAGTGACCGGGTGGATGCCATTACTCGTTAAATCAGAGAAAATACGATAAAGGCATCGGTGCTGAATATAGAAGAAACAGATCGGGAACTTTTGGCAGAAAGACGAAGCTATCATTAATATAAATGGATTGTCCAATGGACTTTACAATAATTGCCATTGATACAATAAATTGGATGAGCCGTTGTCTAAGCTGTAAGCAGTGCGGAAAATGGAATTGGTAAGTCAAGTTCAAACTCCGGCTGAGAGACTTTGTGTTCCTTTCACACTGACGAATGAATGGCATTAATCCATATCTTCTCATCCCAGCTATGAATAATAGCAAAGAAAAATTGGAAAGTCAAACTGGTCGATCAGCTCCTTAAGAGCCAGCGAAAGATACAGAGAAGGGAACCAGAAATGTACACTTAAGTGGGCACAGATGAAGTTTCAATGGGCCTCGCAAATTAGAAATGGATTATGTTAATTGCTTAATTGAGATAACTGTGTGGTATTTCCGATGATTGGATAAAAGAAATAAGATTTTTCAACGTAGAACATTCGGAAATAAATGTGTATCCATTTCACCTCGTCTCACATGAGATAATAGTGGGAATATTCTGACTTCACACGGACTGACACATTAAAACAGCTGGCTCGATGCAAAGCAAGGGAATTTGATATACGTAAATCGTTTTACAGCAAAGCACATCTAGTAAATGAAATATGTATTACGGCCAGATTTCGTTCCGACTTGTATCTAAAAACGATCGTAAGTCCGACAAATATTATCTTATTATTTTTTTTTTCATTTATTACCTATCTTCCCTTTTAAAAATAAGATGATTGATTTTTTTTCCTTCCGAAAGATTGCAGGGAAATGAAAGAGTAAAGGTGACAATTATTACATATTCATACATAAGTACACTTTTGTCTCATATAATCTTATATTCACGAAAAACCAATAGGTTTTATCATGGGTTTTACTGAATAAGCATGTTTTCTTGTGTGCATAATCGTATGATTTTCAATCATTCTTGCATTTACAGCTTTCAGTCACAATTACGATACAGATCTTTTATTTACTGATCTCATTTGAGCTTAAATGCTGATATTTTGTACTTCGATGGACTGTTTATATCCATGTGTTTTAGTCAAATGTTTGGATGATCTTGAGTCGAGCACCTTATAAGTTAACCGGTATATGTATTATCTCAGGTAAAGAATCTCAAAAATTAATTTCTATGCACTTGGGGTACGAGAATGTGGGTCACCCTATCATGTTTGCAGTTGGTATAAGAAATAGGATTTTGTTTTATTCTTGTCAAATGCAACAGAGTACAAACTGTGTACCTCATACGAAATGCAATTTACATGCATGGGAGGATGTATTCATACAATGAGATGAGATATATAATGAATTGTTTGAACTCATGGAAATTCCACGGGTGTCGATAACTGAGAAAAATGATTATTTTATGCCTCTGTCCATTTCTTCCCCGTACCAAACTACCCAATTTTGATTTCTACCCGTTATTCCCCTACCCTGTTCAAACTACCTTTCTTTCTTCCAGCCTTTACTTCCTAACCCTTAATTAAACTATCTAACCTTTCCCTCTAGTAATCACTTGAAGCGTAACCTTCAAGTGCTGATAAAACAAGAATAATAGTATCAAATACTCACTATGATAATCATCTAAAATAGAGTTTTGAAACGTATAATTATCGAGATTCTAGAGAATTTAGGTACGATTATCAAACTTGTTAAATAAAGCCACTAGAGAACAAATTTTTTTCAAAGAATCAAAATTTCATCACTAGAAGGTATCAGATGGAGTACTGATATCAATTTCCAAGTCTGTAGACAAAACAGTATAAAAAGCAACGCAAGATTACACAAACAGGAAAAAAAGGAATTAACCCTTCAGCATCTTTGATGTCTATAGCTGCACAATTTTTGTGACCTCGTGACTTAGTTCACTTAAAAATGTTTATTCAAAGAGAGACGTTGAGGGAGCTTATTTGGGAAGAATTGTCGTAGGAGAAACTCGGTGACAATCTTACAAATACTAAAAGATTAGGTCAGCCAAATTCTAGATACACAACCTTTACAGGAGCATGCTTAAATCCATTACCGACCGAAAAGGAAAAAATTAGGCCGGGAAAACTACTCCATCACAGACATTTGGTAT
This sequence comes from Thysanoteuthis rhombus, assembly GCA_963457665.1. Classification (NCBI taxonomy): domain Eukaryota; kingdom Metazoa; phylum Mollusca; class Cephalopoda; order Oegopsida; family Thysanoteuthidae; genus Thysanoteuthis; species Thysanoteuthis major. The sequence goes on from OY735200.1 coordinate 4,207,619, forward strand.
TAGAGTTTGAATCATGACTGCAGCGATTAACAGATCTTAATTCATACAAAGTGTCATGTAACTGACATATTTTTGTAGCATGTCGATTTGGGGGTGATCGACTACAAGAGTTGGAAAAAAGATTGGCGAATAAATGTTACTGCTCCCAGGCTTTATTTGGCAGTAATCGCAAAAAAAAAAAAAATTCAAAAACAAGCAAGTACAATCAAAACAATCAAGTTAACCTACATTGTGAATCAGCGTCAATGAACCATTTACATAGGATTTTTAAAAAAAAGAAAAAAACAACAACGTTTTTCAAGGCAGAATATGGAATGAATGTTTGAATTTTCATCCCTCTAACTCTGTGGGTGAGACCTATACATGTGATACATAAATGAATTGCTAATTAGCCAGACCAACTTAAATACTGAAGGAAATTTATGTCAGATCCTTTGGCAGTGTTCGTTGAAGGTTTCTAATATATCGTGCAACAATCAATTGCTTCCCTCCTAATATTTTTTCACTGAGAGTAAGCTAAAATTTTATATCTCCCCTTTTCTAGTTATACTAGCATCGCACGCGGCGTTTGACGTAACTGGTTGACATATCAAAATGCCTCTTACGCCCCTTACTCAGTTTTATGCTTAAATATGATTTACATCCCTGGCTCAGTGTTGCTAATTGAGATGCTTTTCATATGAACCTAGACATTTTTTTTTGGTTAGATGATTTTTTATTATCTCTATTATTGTTCGAACTATGCTCATCTTTTCCATACAACGTTTCGGCTGTTGTACTGTACGGCCTACATCAGGTATCATCTGGTAGATGTGGGGGAAGTAACAAACCGAACCATTTATTTATGGTTAAATAATTAGGCAATCCTGTATGCAATTGCTTTTGAAGTATGCTGATTGTTAATCTATTGCCATTTGGTGGGTGAAAAAGACCGTGTTAACTTCCAATGCATCCAGTCCAAGTTCGAGCTTATATGAAAGCTAAAAATAACTTCTTTCTTTCTGAATATTAGAGCTACAAGTTAATTTTTAACATGCCAACTCAAAGTCATATCTAGTCTCTTCACAGAAATGCCAAAATTGTATCTCAGAAGAAGACTAGCTAACCATAATTCCTTATTTACTTAAGGTTGACACAGCAAAACACGCCTCTCCATTTATTTTTTGAAACTTTATTGAAAGATATATATCAGCCGATACCCCAGTCTGGATACATCTTCTATGATGTTCCTGGGATCTTCGAGTGTTTGGGTCTTCCAACTTCATACACACTCCTCCAGTCGATCAATTCCGATTACTTGAAAAACTCCCTTCCGAATGCTTCCTCAAACAGATCTCCCCACGGCACGGTCAGCTCCAGCAACAAAGCATGTAGATCACTGAGTGGTAGTTGAAATTTGGATAGGGAAATTCAGCTGCTGGTCAAAGCCCACTAGCATCAGCCAGTCCCTTGCCAAAGTTTGGATGCCTGCATATCTTGGCTGTATTAATCTGCTCTAATGAAGGCAATGGTGATTTTGGTGAGTCAGCATTTCTCTACCAACTCTATGGTTCAAACGAGGGTCTTTAAGATCTTGTCATACCTCTAGCTGCACTTCCCCTCTCCTAATGCCCTTGTGCAATGGCTAAGAATATGGATTCTCGTTAGGAGCATAGTACGCATGATGGTGATTCCACGCTGCCCCATGTGTGCAGATTGGACGTCATTAATGCCAGGATGACGAACTCGGTGCAATGAGGCTCGGCTTTCCAGAGTTCAGTCAAAGTCATTCTCCTCTCAACTGCCCGCCCCTTATTTTGTTCAAGCCCTCTTTTTTTCCATTGCCATTGACTTGCAGTTTTTCACCTTCTTCAATGCTTTTCTCGTCTATGCTGATCTAGATGGCACCCCTCTTTGCTACCTGTAATATCTATTCAGGGAATGGGAAACAACCCTAGTCTGATCAAGCCTCGTGAAACCACTCCAAGTACCTTCTTGTGTTGAGCCTTTTCTCTGCTTCCAGTTCAGCACCCTCGGCCCTCCATTTTTGGACAGTGCTCTCATGGATCCTTTCGTTAGCCACCATTGGATCACATGAGTACCTGTAATGTACCGTTTCTCTGGATTTTGTTATTTTGGATTCTTCCTCAAAGGACTTGAAAAGGTAACTACAGTTTGTAGTTTTGCTTGTCAGGTGTAATGTTGCTCAGCCTTTTTGGCAGCTCCTGAAATCATCTGAGATAGATGTCGACTCCTTTCTCCAAGGTCTCAACTGTTGATAGTTGAACTACATAAACAAGGATGAGCCACAGGATTTTAGGAAGAATGCCATGCTATTAGATCCAGACTATGAACTTCCCATGGAGGCCAGACTTGACCAACTTTGTACAAATTAACTGGATGGATATTGTATCTTTCACAGATACCTTCAAACCTCATCTCATTTCTTGACTAACTCCTGCGATACTTTAAATGGCTATCCCTTCAGTTGAAAGCCAAAACTTGTCCTCCGCCTAGCCGTTTCTCAGTACCATTGATCATGGTTGGCTGATTTGAAATGCATCCAAACCACTTCACCATCATTTCCTTCCCTGCAGATTCCACCAACATCCTTGAACCGAACCTGTCGTGACCGCGATGTCATCCATAAATACCCTGTTGGTGGTTGCTTTCAAGTATATCCTATTCTGGGTCCTCTGCATTCAGGTTCAGCAGATTTAGTGAGCATGTTGATGGCCAGAGAGAACAGCATCAACGAGATTGTACATCTTGTGATAAATATTAGAAAATATCAGAAATAAATAAAAAAATTCGACGATCGATTGAAAGATAATGAAAAACACTACCGTGTGTATAATCCCTAATTCATGGTGCAACTTGTTCCTTGAAGGAAAATTGCATATGTAAACACTTGGGAATAGAGATAAACTACTTAATTCAAAGTGAGAGACAGGTGGCAAATGTCGACAGGAAACAAAATACGCTTCGAATAACGTACCATACTAAATTGTACTATTTCAGAAATGTGTACAACTCAACAACAAAGAGAAATGAGAGTAAGATTTAACGACAAACTAATAATAGGAATTGAACGTGACAAAAACGTTTTTAGGACAAAAATGATGAGTTTTAAAGAAGATTGAAATGAATACTATAACGTGAATACAAAAACCTTTCCACAGAACATACTAATAATGTGAATTTAAGATAAAATAACTTGAACGAATGATGCTTTTCAGTTGCACAAATAAAGCGTAAAAACAACCGTTGAGAGCAGAAACAATCACTTGTAATATACTTTGAGAACGCAAACTTTGAAAAAACAGCAGTTATTATCATATACTGTATTACAATGTAATTGATTACAGATATCTCCAACCATTATATTTCAAATCAAATTGAAAGCAATTAGCTGCAGTGCATAAAAAAGCAGGCTCAGTTACATTATCTGATGAACTAGAAAAGGTTGAACCATTGTTATAGAGTGAATTTACACATATGGATATATGATCCGATTGAATGATTACCGATTGCGTTATATTATATCAAAAGCCTTGTGTGAAATTATATCCGGTCGTGGTTAATGTATCACTTGGCCTTGATAACGTAAATAAAAGGATTGATTAAAGAAGATTGGACTGCTGCAGGGATCGAACTTGCTACTGATAAGGTAGCTGCTCCAACGTGGTGTTTCACTTACCATTGAGCTTGATAGGCGCTAATAATGCACGGCCCCGAATGGGTGTTTCAGTTCCAATTCTTTTTCATCATTCATGGTCTGTATCTGCTCTACAACATAGGTTGGTAGTAAATTTCTTTATGTAGAACTTTTCATCGATTTGATTTAATATTGAAATACAAATCGTGGAAATATCAAAGAAGACACAATTCTACCAATATCCCAAACAATAGTTCATCTCTATATTGAAAATGGTAAATAGTGATTCCGAAAGCGCTTTATTTTTGGACAACATTTTTATTAATTGAAGCCAGTTCACTTCTACAAAAACAGAGGAAGATTACTAGAAGATTAAAAAGATGCCTCCTGACGGTTATACTCAATGAAATATATATATATATATATATATATATATATATATATATATATACATATATATATATATATATATACGAGTTAGTGTACATATGAATGTATATGTCCATATATCTCTCTTAAATTATATATATATATATATATATATATATATATGTATGTGTGTGTAATTGTGTGTGTGTGTGTGTATGTGTTACTTTGTTTTCCTTTCATACAAAAAAGCTAACTTCTATCGAATCAATTTATTCACAGAGAAACTAATCCTAAAAAAAACTAATGAGCAATTTCCTATTCAAATCAATTGATGTATGAATAACTCATTAATTAGTCCAAGATTTTTAGATTAATAATTTTTAATAACATTTCTTTCATCCGGTCTTGTGTCTTTTTTTATTGCCACACTGTTTATTCTATTCATCTCGAATAGATATAAAATCGATCCAACCATTGTGATAAAGACGAACAGTATATTATGAAAAAGATATGGCGTTGGCCCATTGTTAGGTAACAATGGTTTCAGCGATCTCGGTTCAAACTTTGACTTTGACTGACATTGACATGCCCCCAGGAAAGGCTTGAATCCATACCATCCCTTCAATTCATGGATAAAATAGCATATGAAGTGGGTGACGCCAATTATGACACTTGCCATGTCCAAGCTTATATATTACAAACCTCGAAGCACAAGGCAAGACGTGGGATCCTGTGATATGTGAAACGTTCACAGAGACGAATGATGCCATAACCAGTAAAAAATGAATGATTTTGGCTTCGTTAAAAACAATGGCAGATATATTTATCGGGGAATATCGCACTAAAAGAGCAATGGGCAGAAACATCATACGAAACGTTTATGTTTCTTCAGTTTCAAGTGAGTCTGGATGGCTAATTGGCTGACTTGCTTGTTATTCATCTACATGTGAGTCGCGCGTAACGGTTAACTCAATTGGGCTAGGGTGTGAAAATTTACACATTCACTCATTATATCTAGGAAGGACTTACCTTTAAAACATCCCACTAAATGTATTTGAAGTTGGTTACAATAGATATATATGGCCAATTACCTTGAGTCAGTGGCATCCATAACATTATCAAATTTCGAAATTTTTTTAGTAATCAACACCCAAGAAAAGACGAGAGAAGAAATATATTGATTGATCACTCATTCTCTTATTTTTCAATCAATCGCCCCCAACATGGCATGCTGCAAAAAGACGTTGGTTACCAGATGGTTTCCATCTAGTGACTAATAGATCCCGTACTTATTTCCAATCTGTAAACTAGTCCTACTCTAATATACGGAGAAAATATCAGATTAACATTTCGTAAAATTATCGATTTTCCCTTTTACTATATCTCATCATACTTTCTACTGGAAACATTCAACATCTTGACACAACTTGCTAATATATAGTTGTTTTGAAAGTTAACAAAATGACCATATATGTGTATTCTATATGAATACAAGAACCATTACAATTTCATGAAAACTTATATCATTGGCAACTTGTAAATTACAGTCATATAAGAGGATTGCAGTTTCACGGGAACTTATTGTCATGTATCATTCATGAAAGCACGTGTAGTCAACAACAGGACTTTGTGCATAGACTGGTCCTCGCTTGGTTAGATTTCCTGTTCATCTGGTGGCAGAAAATAGAATGAGACGGTCTCAGATCAATCTTGCTAATGTACACGACACCGTGTTCCCAGATTGTCACCCTTCTGGGTAATAACTAGGCTCGACGTCGCTTGAGTTCGGTGACCGTACGAAAACTGGTGTATACTTCGTAAACAGGCTGTTATTAATAATTACAGACCATTCAAAGTGCCACCCACGTTGATGTATTTACTGTTATAACTCCGTTTTTGCATAAGTTGTTTTTGCGATGAACCTAAAAAAAATATACCATTTTAGAGTAAATACAATACGGTCTAGACATCTTGTAATCTCTACAGACGAAGTTTCCATCTGACATTTCAAACAATACATTATCGAGCAAAACACAAGTAGAGTACCATATCTCAACTGAGGACAAACTCCACGAAAGAGTCAGATGATATAATACCTACAGCATCCATAAGGCGAAGTACAGACTAACAAAAACATTCTTTAAATGCTGCAGGGCTGCTTAGTCCATTTTAAAGGACAAAAACGTAAAATTCTATTTTGAATTGAATCTCCCACTAAAAAACTTGTAGGGTGGAAGTTTTTTTTTTTCAGAAACATGTTTTCTAGACATTATTAGTAGCATCAGCAGTTTTTGATTGCTAGCTTATAAAGATAGACATAATCACTTGAATACATGATCTATGAAACAAAGACAAACATCTTTATACATTTACAATGTATGACATTTTTAATAAAGTTAATGGATGACCTTTGAAATACTAAAATGTTTGAATGACCATAATGTATTTGGTAGAAAAATTCACAATAGAAATGACGCCCCGTGAAACTCAAAATTGCCAGAATAATATTGAATGTACGCGACAAAGGCAATTACCATCGACAAAATTATTTCACTTATGAACAAATTCAGACTTATTCAACAAAAAAAGTTCAGCCAATAATCCATACCTTAGGAAGTTGTCAAGTATAATGAATAACAACTGTATATACATAATTCATTGCATGTTATAAATAACAAGTTATACATTGTGATATAAAACACTGGCTCACATATAGAAAGTGTTGCCATGAACTGGAATGAAACAAAAGTTTCATCAAATTAGAGATAGAAGAATCTTCTGTCATCTCGGTTGGTTAAAGCTGTCAAGACTGTTCATCTTATTGGTGTGTATTGCATATATTCAAATGGGAACTAATAGAGTATGAAGACAGCGTTGGTAAATTCTTTCCAAATAAAGGGAAAATGAGCAATCAAGATTTTTGTGACTATACCTCGAATAAGAAAGAGAGGCACACTAACCTCCATTGCAAGTCAAAATATACCAGAGAAGTCACATTTGGGAATAAGAAGACGGAAGGAATCTGCACATATACAATGATTACATTTTGATAAGTAGTCTAAATATAGATATGATCATCTGATCAGGCCGGGGCACACGACAGATTCGGGATTCTTGAAGCGTTGTTGAGGATATCACCCTCTTTGCATAGAACCTTCATGATTTCTAAATGATGTTAGACGAACTAAATGAAGCAAACAAGAAAGTTGGCTGCCACATGAACTTCAGTAAAACAGCGTGTACTACAAAATCCATGAGGACAAAGACACGCCGATTGAAATCGAAAATGCAGAGTTGCAGAAAGTACACCACAACATCAACCTTGAGCGACGAGTTTCAGTGAAGTTATCAACTGAAAAAAAAAGAATCACACGAAGTTGGTAAGCTTTCAGTAGAACAGGTGCAACTTTCAAGAACACAATGGTCTCATTAGTCCCAAAAATATGAGTATGCAACTAATGCATCGTACCAATCGTCACCTATGGAGCTGAATCATGGAACCTAACCAAAAGACCAACTCTCAAACTCAGAACGTGCACAGGGAAGAATCAACCTCACATGGAGCGATCATAGGACAGCACTGTATATTACAGAAGAGACAGAAATCCGAGATATCATAAAAAAGTATTAGAAAGCTCAAATGGTGATAGGTTGGACATGTTACGAGAACTTCAAACGACTGCTGGATATCACAACTCGCGGCATGGATCCTCGAAATTGTAGCCGACAGAAAGCAAGATGGCTTGACGAGTTCGATTTATTCAGAAAGTACTCGCTCTGCAATGCCAATTGTAGAGAAATTTGGCTATTTGGGGGAAGGTATATGCCCAATGACTGACGTTAAAAGGCGCTGTTGTTGCTGCTGTTGCTGCTGCTGCTGCTGCTGCTGCTGATGATGATGATGATGATGATGATGATGATGATGAAGAAGGAACTCGACTTTATAAGTGGGTGGGCAAGTATAGTAGATTTCAACATATTCATTGAAAAATCTTGGTTTAGATATCCAGAGATCATTTCAAAAACCTCACACTGGTATAGGCACGAGGTTTGATATGTACGCAGTAAGATATGTATGCTCCCCCAGAGCAAGAAAAGACATTCCTGAACAGAACAGACATCCAAAGAAGGTCAGAGAATCCAGCATTGGAATGTGGTGATAAAAGAACAAAAATGCTAGTCTGAACTAACATCTACACCATTCAAAATTGACCGTAGCAAATTAAAAATTTGACCGGATACAAAATATTCGATTGAAGTAATCGGGTAGCTTTTGATATCTGAGTCATTGAGTACATTTCATGGTTTCAAGCACAAAGCAATTATGTCACCAATCAAATTTTGATGTTTATGTAATTATCTGCCTGTAAGGATAGACATAATTACATTAAAGACCTGATCTATAATTGAAGAAGCATCTTTACAGTGTATTGCCTCTTTAATGAACTTGAAAGATGTTTTATGAAGCAATTAATTATCTGAATGATATTGATCTGATGTGACAACGAAAATCGTTGTAGACAAATAAATATCACTTGAAAACAGATCTACGAACATCCTGCAAAAGGCGTCAAACGATTGACCCATTACTTGCTGGAGGAGACAAGTGTAATAATTATCCTTTACAAAGTAAAGTCCCCTGTCAATTGTAAGATGAGCTATTTCAAATTATCCTAAAATAGCACTGACATTAAGACAGAACTGAATTGCTTTCAACCGTACTTGAATGGAAAGTTGGCCACAGAACTGAAATGGCTGGACTTTCTGTCATCCACAGTTAAATTTGATTAAGAAAAAACATTTGTGACGGACGGGTCGTGTATATTTGATTGTTTTGTAGTCAGTAAGGGCAAGATATTACGTGTCTTGGAATTTTTTCCTCTGCGAAAGTAAATGCACACTTTAGAATTCAGCATTGTCATCAATATATTTCAAATAGAAACTCGATAGGCTACCTTCAGAATTTGAAGTCCTTGTGCACAGGTTGCAAAATTTCTGGGTGCACTCACAACCGCACTACCTTGAGGGATTAAGCTATTTTTTTATTGTTATAGTTGAGCTTAAGTTCAAATGCAAAGAAATGGAACATGAAGACTGCATTACGTGAAATTTCGAATAGATAGCACCAGTTAGTTTTGAAAATCAGTATTTGAAATGCTTGAGAGCAGCTGGCCATATGAGGAAGAAAATGGGTGGGTAGACTAACTTTGATAGCATGAAATCAAAGTCATTCAAAGGTGATCGCATCAAACAATAAGAAAGTTGAGTTAATGCAAACATCTATAGTACTTCAATTTCGATTAGTAGATCAGACGTATATCTTAACGTATTATGTGAACTATCAAACAGAAAGGGACAAGCGATAGTTTTCAGTTCCCAGAAGTAAAACTCTAAAAGGCGTTGGGTTAGGAGTGAAATTCAATAAAATCATTGTAAGATCACAGGTTCGACTTGAAGGCCACACTGTCACTGTCTCAAGGCTGTATTCGTATGTGGAGGGAGGTGTTGGCTTCCCCACGGCAAGATGAAAGCATTTCTGAACGTAACAGATAGTCAAACAAGGCCAGAGAATACAAAGTGAGACATTGTAATAAAACAACGAAGACTCTAGTCTGACTTTGCCTCCATATTAGAATTTGATTGTTGCAAAAAAAAGCTAGGTTCAAGTTAAACAATGTGTTAAACACCCATGGTAATAAGAGCAAAAAGAAGGAAAATGAGGAGCAAGCAATCTTTCTTTGATTCACTTCATTCTCATACTTGTAAAATATTTGGACGTGAAATTTTTGGCAAGCTATAGTTTCAATAAAACTTATAAATGACATTTTTTTGCATATCTTTCCTTCCTCTCTTTACCTCTTTCAAGAAATTCTTAGCAGCTGGTAAGGAATGTCTATAGGGATGATTTTAATTCAATTTCTCCCTTTGATGACATCACAATTCTTTCTCCCTACTTCTGTTGTTTAACGTCTGTAGGATCGACTGACCAACAGAATATCGTCTACTACAGATGTATGGAAACATTCGAAAACGCTGAGTATAAATGGTTCAATATGGGTAATTAAGTACTTTTTATTTTGAGTACTTCCAAGTTATAAGCATGAAATCATTATAAGTCAACAATGACATTTAGATAAGTATGTAATTACTGGCTTGTAGAGATAGGCATAATTACATTAAAGAGCTGATATATGAATGGAAAATCATCTTTACGGTGTATTGCCTCCTTAATTAAGTTAATAGATGTCTTATGAAGCACTTGATCGTTGGAATGATATTGACCGAGCGTGACAGAAGAAATCACCACGGATAAACGAATGTCACGTTCACAAACATTCCGTGGAGAGCGTTGGACGATTGACCCATTGCCTGTCGAAGGTAGCTTGAGTAAAAATTATGCACTGTGAGATAAAATCCCTTGTCAAATGCTGGATTATTCATTACCAGTTGTTCATTGCAATTTATCCATCGAGATATAAAAGACCAGACTCAAAGATAATAGTCAGTTGTCAATGACCACAATAAAATGGAAATTTTACAGGGATAACCAGAGAACTGCAGTTACGAAATTTCTTGTCGGCTTCAGTTGGTGGTTTATAGAAGACTATTGACTTTGGCAGTAAATTTTATGGATATTTACGAAGTTAGATTCAGTGCAGAATCAAATCTTAGGAATGGAGTAGAAAGATTACTTAACTTAAAATATTCTAATGCTACGCACTCAAAGCACTTGTGATTGACTAATCATCCGTACAAGATGGGAGGGAAGATCAACAGGCATAAAATCAAAGTCATAGCAAGGGACAGAATCGGAGAATTAGACGATCAAAGGAATACACATCCGTAATTAGATCGTTTATCAGCAGACCGAAGATACACATACCATTCGGGAGATACTCGTAAAAAAAGAACAAGCTAGGGATTGAGGTTCTAGAAGCCTTACCTGATAAAAGGGGTTGCTAGCAAAGTTCTACATGTTCATTGAATGATGAAAGGTTCACCAAAGAAGACAGCACACAGCACATTCGAGAAAAGTTGACCGGGTCCACGACAGAGACATCGAGATGAAAAAAAAGACAAAGGCAAGGAAGGTAGTTCATAATAACTTTTATAGAATAAGAATCCTACAGTCACACCAGGAAAAATCTAGCGATGGGATGTGTAACTAATTGGTTTCTAATATTCAAGATGTTGAGAATATTTGTCTGGTTCAAACACGAAGAAATTATACAAAAACAAGAAGATAAGATATAATTGTAATTAATTTCTCGTGAAGATAGAATATATCACATAGCAGGCCCGATTTCGATGAATGGAAAGTGTCTTTGTAATAGATTGTTTCTTTAATGAAGGTAATAAATGTGTTGTAAAGCACTTAATTGTCTGAATAATATTGACCAAGCCCGCCAAAGAAAATCACCGTGGTCAAATAAATGACACCTAAACACGAATGAAGATGCAAGCAGTTTATTTCATAGGATTGTGCAAAAATAATTAGTCTTTTCAGTTTAAAGTAGTATATTTCGACTCAAAATAGATGCTACTACTTTTGCAAATGATCTTTGGGGATCCAAGTCGTTTGACAGTGATTTCCAGCAGTTGTCTGCAATTCTTGCCACCTGACCAGTTCATTACCTATGAGGTTTCTATTGTATTGTATGATCTGACTCCTGTCATTTTTCTAATATACTGTGCTGTCTTGTGATAACACCATGCGATGTTGACCATAATTTTCAAATGTTCACTGTTCACGATTTTCAGTTTGAGGGTCAATCTTTTGATCAGGTTCAATGTTTCCATTAGCTTCATAGATGACTATCGGGAGGATGCACAGACTATCCACATATCTCTTAGGACGTGATATCTTCTTTCCTTTAGAAGTCATGCTTGCTCTACCAAAGGCTTGCCAACCTAGAGTGATTAGTCGCTTGATTTCCTCTTCTTTTCTAAGATTCTATGAGATCAGTTGTGTTGGGATGATGCAATGGTCTACTTTTTTCATTTCCACTTCTTCAATTCCCATCCTTATGTATCAGTCTTCAATATGTTAGTTTTAGATGAGACTTGCTTTTCTGAAATTCATGTGAAGACCAACTTTCTTTGGTCGGTTCGTCTACCGATATCTGGAGATCATGAAAGAACTGAGCAAAATGAATCTGAGGTAAATTAGGTATTAGTTTTTCTGATTCCTTTTTTTTTTTCAGTATAGGTGGAAAGAATTGTCATGCCGTCGCAAGACGCTTAACTATACGAGGTTACACCTCGCTGTGGGATAGTTTCACTGACATTGGAAATTCCTATTGAGTTGAAAGCCAAAAATAACACATTAAAGTTTTAAATGACCAAAAGTGCGATCATTTTTGCACCAACATAATTTTTACAAATCCAGGTTTGGCATTGAATTAAATAGAATAGAATAAAGTAGGAAGGTTGCTTGAAGCCAGTATTTTCCCAGATCACAAGGTTTGTACTGTTAATGACTTTTGTAGAATTAATAGGCGATAATTATATTGGTCTTCGACAAAAGATATTAGCCTTCACAGATTTTTTAAGCTTTTCCTGAACAGTTAAAATATCAATTCAGCTGATTTTTTCTGGTATCCAAATTGCTAATACGATTAAAATAAGATGAAAAAATGATATTTTTCATATAATTAGTAGACTTTCGATTGATTTTGATAAGCTACGTAGCAGAAGTAGTTGTGCGTTCTCATCAATACAAGGGTCTCTTTCATAGCTACAGTAGAAACCAATGGTTCAAATACTGATTTCGATAGCCGTTTTAATGTTCTTCCGGCTGCGTGTCAGATCAATTTGAACGCAGTTAATATTTCCATGCATAAGTTTTTCACGATACTAAAAAACTCTAATTTTACATAGTGGCAATGAACTGACTTTTAATTATCTATCCATCGATCTATCCATCAAAGGTTATGACACGTTTTGAAATGGGAATAAACACGTGTTCCACGCAAAAAGCTCCTCAGAACATCCATTATGTGGAATAAACTTTGACTGCTAGCATGATCTCAATATTTGGGAATCCAAACTGCTTCGTCTAATGCTTGACTTTTCTTCTAATTCTCTCGTTTTCCATCCTTTTCAGTCCTTAATTTTTATAATATTTTGAGACTTTTGTCGTTATTTAAGTCTTCATTTTGTTGTTATCAAGTTTATCAATCCAATGAGCTATTTTGGCATCTTTTGTTTTTTTTCACTTGTCTTGATTCTATGAAATAAATAACTTCCGTCTCGCTAAATATTCGATGTAAAAAGTGCCCGAAATGCCTTACTTACTGTGATTTGGAGTCAACAAATAAATGCTAGATGACAAGAGCCAAATGTTAAAAAAATAATCATTTGTTATCGAGAGAATTTGGTATTCTTTTTGGAAAATGAATAAAAAAGAATTGATTATCTCTGAACAACTTCCAGACACACTGCAATGAAAAAAACATTCGCTTGGATTGAATAAACATTTAGTTTGAGTCGAGCAAATGATGGTGAACCCATGACACGCGTATCAGCAGTGACGTACCACAATTTTTTAGATGACATGCAAGGAACTTTGGGAAAATTCTTTACCTTATTACTTGAGTTTTATTCGTAAAATTTGAAATTTTCAAGGTTCAATATCACACTAATTAAACTCATACTTAAACAGAAAAAAAACTGATCAGTTATTTGCAAGTATTAATGTGAACTAAAAATAAATGTTTGTATTTTAGTGGTTCTGATAGTTTCATATATGTGTCATATCTGGTATTATACATTGATTTCATACTTTACGTTTCAAACATATTAGCAGTTAACGATTGATATTATGAATATATATATATATATATATATATATATATATATATATATATATATATATATATATATATATAATGTATTTAGATAGCTAGTCTTCTACATGTATTTATCAAAAAATATCAACATTTCTTCTTGGTTCTACCTTCAGGTAAGCTTACTATTGCTGGTTTGAAAGAGTGTATGAGTTCTCTGGAATTCTCGTTGTACGTGCTGTCTTTAGTCATTTTGACATCGTTGTTTTTTTTTGTCAAGTTTTATTATATGTATATATAGATGGAGATAGATAGATCTGATATATTTATCTACTTCCGATGAAATATTCTGCTGTAGAAATAACTGACATTTATAGGGTTGATATAAACAAAATTTTGGGAAAAATACCCGATAAAACTTGAATTCTTGCCAAACGACCCAACTTGATTTTCCTTCTTCTTCGGGTGCCAAGCACATTGGACACTTAGGTGACCATGACTCCCGTCATGGAACGATAGTTCTTTCATGTTGTCCATATATGTTTTTTCTTTGTTTACTTCTTCCACGATTCTCAGGCTCACAGTCTTTTTATGTAAGGCAGTGGTTCTGAAACTGGGGCTTGCAGACGTCCAAATAATGCTTGGGGTCCTCAGATGATCTCACTGTGAACCTAACATTGAGATCCCATGGCAGAGAATCAACATTATTCATCGCCCAGATTTCGTTGAATTTAGTCATCCAATATAAACCTGTAAGATGTGTTAGAATTTCAGTCTAATTGATCTGTTTCAAACTTTTTAGATAGTCAATTTTGAATTTTAGCTCATCAACTAGTCTTAAAAGTAAAAAGTTAAAAATAGGGGATTGTCAGAATGTTTCATTTTAAGAATGGCTCTTAGAGTTCTGAGAGTTTCAGAACCACTGATGTAAGGCATTTATTTTCTCCTCTTCTGATGACCAGAAATTAAGATTTTATCTCATTCTATGTTTTCATCAGCGATCATCCCGAGTGGTGCCGCTGGAGTATTGTCCACCAATATTTGCAAAACTTATTTTTACAGCAAATTTATCGTCGGTAATAAATAAACTTAATTAGTTTACTATCATCTAACATGATTCAACAAATGAATGTCCGTCAATGTAACTTTTGAAACGAGAAACATGGGATTGATTGGGTAAACTAACTGAAACTTAGGCATATTTTAGTGCGTTGGTTTTGGAAAGTCCCCCCAATATTAGTTTTGGGTCGGCGTCTGTACTAACTCCGATGGTGATTTCCATCTATCTGGCAATGTAACTCACAATATATATATATATATATATATATATATATATATATATATATATATATATATATATATATATATATATATATATATATATATATATATATATATATATATATATATATATATATATATATATATATATATATATATATATATATATATATATATATATATATATATATATATATATATATATATATATATATATATATATATATATATATATATATATATATATATATATATATATATATATATATATATATATATATATATATATATATATATATATATATATATATATATATATATATATATATATATATATATATATATATATATATATATATATATATATATATATATATATATATATATATATATATATATATATATATATATATATATATATATATATACTGTGAAAGTTGCCATAAGCTTGTGGATGTATCCAAACATATCTCTTAGACGCTTTTCAGTCAGTCAGTCAATCTATTGATCGGCCCCAGTAACATCAAATAATGAGTTTTATTTAGCAGCTTGTATTATGTCATAAGATGTCTGATGTCATAAGAAGCTTTGACATTTATTTGGATCGACAGATGACGTATCAAGTGTTTTTGTTTTTTTGTTTTTTTTATTGTGATACCAAGTTTCATTTGTTATCATTCACTAAAACTGTCTCTAGAAATAGGTGAAATTTCCCGAACTTCCCAATCCCCAGCTAACTTTATAGTTAAGAGATGTTTTTAGTCTCATTACACGATTCAAATAAAAAAAACATACACCAAGATTCCAGCAAAAATTGAATGCTTGAATTGTACACCTACACTAATTAAAACTTACTATTTGTTTTGTGTTTTTTTTTCTCGATCGTTAGAGATTCGAATAAACTTTTCTCAACCTTTTTCGTTTCCTCCTGTTACTGCTATCACGGCTGGCAATGCTACAGCTTTTTGTTTAAAATCATTTTGAAATCAGAAATCATAGATACGGACATCTGGATCGTTGACGCTTCGTTGAACTTGCAGTTTTTGCTTTACAATGAATCAACACTCAATTTGGCACAAGAACCACCCTCCTGAAATTTGCTTGTCTGATTATCGAAAACAAACAAGATTAAAAAAAATATCAGGGGTATGACTTCCCTTCGATTATTATCAGTAACATGAAAAGAAACAAACAAAATTAATATTTGGACTCCAGTAAAATGCACAAGATTTCAACACTACACTAATAATGAAGCTGTCTTAATGACTAAAGCTAAATCGACCAGTCTTTCATATTAACGAAACTCTCTCATACAGATACTCCTAAGCTTCTTTCATTATGATAAACTAATGAATTTATATAGAAAACTGTTATACTTTTTAAACAAAAGTTGCAGGAATCATATAGAGTTAGAATAGATTGGTGGTTCCCATGGGTGTAATTTAGGAAGTCCCAGGGAGGGAAGATGGATTTTTTGTAGAAATAGAAGTATTGGTAATTGGTTTGAGCTTGGGGGTAGTGAGGCGTGTTTCTCGCTCATGGAGTCACAAATCTAAGAAGAGAGATCGCATTAATGTCTATGTCAATTTTAATTGTAGGATTTGTAATTCATTTGAATTACATATGATGATCTCTGGGTTATTTTTGCTTCCCAACAAATGCACGGTAACAACTTCATAATCATGAAATTAAACTGATTATTCTTCATGAATCCATCTAATCATGTATGAATTAAACAATTATTTGAAATAATTCTTCAACTTGCTTAAATGCAAGGAGAAAACAAGGAATCTCTCCGACAAAAGCGAGAAATGATCTTGAAAGGTTGAGAACCACTGAAACAGAAATTAGAGTGGGGTTTGACCCTGCAGCAGCCATTCTTGCATATATGTTGTTATTATCTATCTATTGCTTTTGCTGCCAATCGATATTCCCGTTCTTTAGAATTACTCTAAAGAAGAAATGATCGATGAATGGCAGTTAACATATCCTCCCATGGGTACCTTTTTCCACCCCCTTGTTCATTACATCGAAAGTATGGCCGAGTAGTGGGGAGGAAAAAAGATGGACGACTTGAGAATTTAAATTTTTTGCTGTTGAATATTTGTGTATTGATAAGTATTAGTGTCAGTGAGCAGCAATTGACGCTTCGATTTTTTCTCCCGAATTTGTAAGCAGTGGAACATTGAAAGGATTGCAAAGTAATAACTCTAAAGAACATTAAAACAAAACAAAAATCAATAAGTTTTACTGATGTGAGACACTCGAAAAGGAATATAATAATCAAAATGCGTTACAGTTACGCATAGAAACAAGCGAAATAGTTGTAGAAGATTAGGAACGATAGTCAAATAGTGCAATGTCATTTGATAGAAATAAAGAAGGTATTAAAACCGATAAATCAATAAGTTTTGATGCAAGGTGGCAAGAGAGAAGAAATGAATAATGTGCGGGAAATGTAATGGTTGCACATATAAACAAACAAAATATTACTGTAGATCAGGAACGCTAGTCGAATAGTGACATGTTATTGTGACAGAAATAAAGAACATATTTAAACGCAGAAATCAATAAGTTTTATTGATGCAAGAAAACGTTGGAGGGGGGGGGATAAATATTATCAGTGGGCGTAACGGGCATACATACAGAGAAGCAGTGTATTATTGCTGATTAGAAATGTAAGTTGGAGCGTGCAACGTTATTCTGATAGAAGTGTGTAAGGGTATAAACAGCATTCCATTCCTTCGAAGTGCAAAGCTGTCAGCTTTGAGGACGAACATTTATTTCATTCGAGTCTATTTTCCAAAACGAGGCTTTCATTTATGTAATTTTCAAACCGAGCCAGAAAACAGATCCACTGCAAAATGTAACAGTCATACATATATGCATGTAAAATAATAGTGTAAAATACGAATGTGAGTCAGAGAGTGTGATGTAATTGCGTTGGAAATATGTAAGAGCATCAATTTCATTTTATTCCTTTAAAGTGCAACGCTGTCAGCTATGACAACGGGGCTTTTACTTTCTTCAAAACGAGGTTCTTATTTATTTATTTATTTATTTATTCATTCATTTTTTTTTTCATTCATTCTGAACGATGAGGAGAAAAGTATTCAGTGCAACATCCACCAAAAAGAGCTGATGCTATCAGATCCGGTCAATAATCAAAACTTTCTATTTGTTTTTCCCTCTAGGAAAAAAGGTTTGCAGATTTTCAAACATTGAAATTTTTCTTCGAAAGCTGAACAGAATATGACTTGCCAGTCTTCCAGCGAGACAGTGACGCTAATGAACTTGAGAACGCATTTCAAGTTCACATGAATCAACATCCGATAGAAAGAGAAAAAATCTACATCTTTGCTTATCACCCAATAGAAACAGTCACATACACATGAACTACATACGCACACACAAAAACTTACGTAGAAGAGCCACATAGATTCAAACACACACACGCACACCTGCACTCATAGACCTCTAACACACAAATATACATCTGAGCATGCGTGACATGGTTTTGAGAATTTGCTATGTATTATCCATGGACTATTGTACTATGAAACGTCCTACCACTTTGTATATGTTTTGATAAAAATCTTGAGCGCAGTTACTTAAAGTTTTTCCACGGACAATAAAATGGTTTTACCTAAAATCCTGATAATATTTCATTGCACGGAATAGCTTTGAAGTATAAAACCGGAATTAATCTTCAAAGGGAGCGCTTTCTTTTTTCAAAGATGTGTAACTACCGATTCTGATACACACGTAAGTGATGACCCACAAAAAACACACTCGCTTGAATTAGGAAATTTAAGATTCTTTCAGCTTATTTTCAATTTCATCACTGGTGATTACCGAACAAGTCAATGCAGATTTATTATCATCACAGTCATCATCATCCCTTTTAGTTTCCATCGATTCAAAATAAGCTAGATTGGCGTTGTAGGGTCACTGCTCCCTGAATTTATCTAGCTTGTTACGCCATATCACAATTTTGCATATGATCCTGGATGTTTTGACGTTAAGTGGTGGTTTGACATTACTCACCGTACGTACGCCATTGCCACTTGAGTTTCCGAATGGTTTCTATATTCCAGACTCGTGTCATTTCTCAAATATACTGCATTGAATTCTGATTTCTCCATGTGAGATTGAACATGATTCTCTCGTTGCTCATTTTCAGTTTGTGGATCACTTCCATGTTTAAGCTCCATGAGCGACCATCGATTAATCAGCTGTAAACCCCTCTTTTTAGAACCTGAACGATTTTTCTTGTTTTTGAAAGTCAAGTTTTCTCTGCTGAAATTTTCCTAACCTAGAGATTTTTTTGCTTGTTTTCTTCTTTTTCGAGGATTTAATGGAGATTAATTGTTCTTGGTTGGTGTACTGATTTACTTTTTATAGCTATGCATTTTCAATTCCAATTGTTTTTGTTCTTGTCCTCAACATATGTATTAAATATGTCATTTGTTTTGCTGAAATTAATGTGGGCGCCAGTTTTCTTCCATTCTTCATTTGATTTGTTGAGTATTATTTGGAGATCTTATCGAAAACGAAGATGCTGTGAGCTAATCAAAGGTTATTCAGATATTTGCTGTCTATTTTGATTCTTTCATTGAGCTTTTAAAAAAATTCCCTTGCCTTTTATTGCAAAACTCGAATTGTTTTTAGATTTATCCGTAGTAAATTGGTACATTTCATAAGTAGAGAATGTTTACCGCTCTATTTGAACTCCTAAACAAAATAAAAAGTACCCGAAATTCTACAAGATCTGATTTGTCTAGAAAGTCTGAAATGTGATATGATAGATTGCCGATGTACAATAAAGGGAAAAAAAACAGATGGGTGTAATAAAACGACTGCAGTCTGAATTTCCCTCAAGTACAAAGTGGAAGAATTTGAAAAAAAGAACTGCAGGTCTGGTTAGTCATTTGTCAGAAACTCTCATCTGACCAACGTCTTTTGGCTGCATGCCGTGTTTAGAAAACATTGTGATCAATAAATGAGTTACTTTTCATGTCTTTTGTTGGGTGGGGATTGTTAGAAAAAATTCTAGTTTTCAAAAACTCCCCGTGTACACAATCATCATGATCATGATCATCATTCTTTTGCTTCTGTCGTTGGATTTACTCTTCCGAAGGGTGCGGAACAAATTTAGCAGTCTACATGTATTGACATCCACTGTCTTGAATAGCATTAAACAAGTCCAAAGGGTAAAACATAAGTCAGAAGAATCTCTGGTAACAATCTTGTAAGTTTTCGCTTTTACCTTTTGACTCAACTGGAACTGCACAAAATTCAAAGGCATCGGAGAAAATATGCTTATCGATATTTATAATATATTTCTAGTATGGAAAATTCAAGATACATGTATTGGGTGTCAGGTAAGATGATTGTATTGCACCAATCATTTGCATTCTGCACTTATCAAAAATACACAGCTCCCCTAACCATTAAATAGTCTACTTGTATTATTATTCCCCAAGTTTAATTCAGTTTGAAACAAACCGAATTTTAGAAAAATGAAGGTCTGAAGACATTCTAGTTTTCCAAGTTTCAACTTTAACTTTTGTGATTAGTGGGAAACATGCAAAATTTCCAGTTATCAGACGAGCCAAATTTATTGATACTTATAAGACTCATTCTGGATGAGGCAACTTCAAATCTTTCAGGTTTGGTGTGAAAGGATCGTGTGGCGCCAATCTTCAAAGTTTTCACTTTTACCTTTGCCACGGGTAAGAAATACATAACTATGACTACGCATGTAAGATGTATCAGCTTGTAAGGTCAACCAAAATTATCAAGATTTCTTTCTTTTTTTTCCAAGAGGGTCCGGCTAGCTGGCTGGTTGGCAGGCTGGTTGGCAGCCTAGCTGGCTACGGATATATGTATATATTACGCGTACAGGCTGCACAGATGGAGGGCTTAAAATTAAAACATTCACTCCTAGTCAACAAAAACATTTTTTTCTTTTTTCGAAATTCTGCCCAAAATTGTTTTTTAGTGGTATTCAATTTACAATGCTAGATTCAGCTAAATCAATCACATAGTTTGAGCCTGCTGGTTATTTTTTAAAATTCCTTCCTTCATATTGATCACTGTCGAAAGTGGAGGCGAGAGAAGTAATTACAATTTTATAATTGATCAACCCGAGCAAGGCATGTTGCCAAAAAATCTTGTGCTCCTGATGGTTTCTATTGATTCCAGGAACTGAATCGTTCAACTAGGGTGAGCATTCAAGAACTGGTGCATCCAAAGCACTGTAAATTGTAACGATATAGTTCTTGTCAATACAGGAAATCGACTGAGAATGAAAAGACGAAGAGGTGTAGGACCAAATATTCCTATTGTTTCATTTAATCATAATTAATGTTACTACAAATGAAAATCATCGTTTTACAGCTATAATTTTATCGATCATGAAACAACAAGAGGACAATCATGTTGCGTTCAATCATTAAATTAGTAGTTTTAAGCCAGGAATGAAAATCACGTACACAAATTAGGGTTTGTTTAGGATTGCATTTTGCCAACCATGCAATTGAAAAGGAGGAGTTCGTTTACTTGGAGAATCAGCGTTGAAAAATACAACTTTTTTTTTCACCTGTGCTCAAACACCAATATCTGTGACCGTTGGTATATTCACAATTACATCAACCTTACGGCAAATATCTGGAAAATGTATGTTTCTACACATGGAGTGGTCGGTTATCATAACAAATGCCATCAGACAACTGTCCTTTCGATAACTGCACCCCAGATTATTGATTCTTGAAAATTACCCCCAGGATAATTTCTTCATGGGTGTGATCATTTGCATCGTTAATTATTTCATTTCCACGGACTTTAATTTTGGCATTACGATTGCTATGCTACTGTCAGGGGGGCAGTTATCTAGTTGGCTATTATCCAGGGAGAAGCTGTCCAATAACCAGAGAGATCAACCTTTAAGGTTGGATGCATATCTGTATTGTTTGGCGACTGAGGGATGTCCCAGCAGTTCCGGTGGTCGATATTACAAACAGTCAACCAAAACTACAGCGAAAACTGTAAACATAGGTTTTTTTCAGTGTTTAAATAGGTGTGACTGACTGCCTATGTATGTTCGAATGCAGCTGGATGTTTGTCATTTACTCCTTATTTTGATAAAAAAAATTTGAAAATTTCCCCTTCAAAATAAGTTCGTAGTGGGTCGTTCAATTTACAATGGAAGATTATGCTGGATTAGTCCGTTACTTTGTGCACGGTTCATCCCACTCTTTCCTTTCAGAATTCGAAATTTCTAGTGATACTGCAAAAAGTGAGCGCGGTACATTATTCATTGATCCCCCTTTTTTTATAAACCTTTTGACGGATCATCCACATCAAGTTATGCAACCAACATACATGAGCTTCTTTTAAGTGACCAACAAGACCTATTCGCGCTGAGGAGATACCCTTTGGATTCTTAACTTTTGATGAAGTCAGTTATTGTGATTTACCAATAATCGAAATTAGTGAGTATTTGTGAATTGTCCTATATCACTTTATTAGTTGTGTTCATTTCAAAAGAGCCTTCCTATATTCTCTTTGTTTCAAGAGAATATTGAAAATATTTTGAAGTGTAGAAAATTCAATCATCAATATTCTGTTTCGTTTGAATACAATCAAAACATTAAAACTGTTAATATTGGTCTTTCCTGCACTCAAGTTGAGCAGAACTTTTCAATATTTACTCTTTAACTTGCATATGAATACCAGTATCTTGTCTTTTATCGTCTTTTTACCTTTCATTCTCACTAAATTGGTATTTGAAATTTAATGTTATGCTAAAGTTGAACCTTAGATTGAGTCAGGCAACTTTTTTAATGAGTCACTTTCAACTTGACGGTTCCTATTGGATTACTAACCAGGAATATTATCGTTTTATTTACTCTATTAATAAATCACACGTCATATAAAATCTAGTGTTCAATGTTGAGATCAAAAACGATTTATAATGAATTACTGTAAAATAATGGGGTCTTGGTCAAGATATCGCTGAAAAAGGATCCAAAAGATGATGTTGAGAATTGTTACCGTGATTAGCGAAACAGAAAAAAGTGAAAAATGTGTTTGTTTTTCGGGGTTTTCTGTTTTGTTTTTTTCGGGGAAGGGGTGAGAAAGCCTCCGTGATTCAAATTTCCCAGGCATATTTTCCATCTATGGAAATGTTATTTGCACGCTGTTACTAAGGAGTTCTGGTTTGCTGAAAAGTTTAGCTGAAATTTTGTAAAAGGAATGCAAGTTTTTGATCAGGGACTGTAGCTCTTTGGTCGACAAAGCGAATAGTAGCTTTTCAGACAGAGTCACGTTCGGACAGGAAGTTGTCTCCTCTTGGGGGCCAAGATGGATGTTGACTGATCCGATGATCAGGAATCGAAAACCCTAGATATGAAAATGTAAAAGTTTCTATTACCCATTCAGCAGGAAAACAAACATTCTTCCCCAAATATCTTCCAGCTAAATATTAAAACAAGAATCCGAGGAGAATCAAAGCAGAAACAGTTATTCTGTGTAAATCACAAGATAGCATATTTCATTGGATGAAAACCAGGAGTCAGAGATATCAGTATATCTAATAGAAAATTGTAATAGTTTAGGAAAGTCCATGTTCCAAGTATTTCGGGAAACCGTTTGACATTCCTATTCAAAACATGAATCCTTAGAGATTATATACTGAATTGCAGCTGGCAAACAGTAAGATGGTATGACAATTTAGACAGGTTCAGAAAATATTCTTGCTGTGATACCTACAGTCATGACGCTGTGGCAAATCTTAGGGAACGTCTGTGTCCACAGGTGGATGATGACTTTCGCTACAGGAAATGAAGATGATGATAAGAATGTTTGGGGAGAATAGGAGGGAAAAAGTGTGGGTATAGTCAGAGGTTAAATCATAAGAAACCCAATTCAGTTGTTTAACTCAAACATGGAATAAACAAACATGGATTGTTGCATCAGTGATGAGAGGAGTCAGAATTCACTCTAAAATATGAAATACCCCTTCAATGAACTGTAGATTGCCAAGTTAGAACTTGATAGAAGTAAGAAGTTTCGTTCCCTGCTCTCCGTTACAAACTTGCATGCAAGTTTCGAAGTATCAAAGAAATAAAAACAATAACCTTTTTCAAAAAGAGACGTTTTGTGACCGTTACTGTTACAAGTGCAAGTTGTGTATTATGATTGGAACATTCAGTGTAAACAGCCAAATTACTACCAGCGGATAAAAAATGGAATAATCTATGAACATCGATCGCATAGATCAAAACAAAAGATCAAAGAGAAAATCAAAAGAGTGTTTGATCGTTTTCTACACACACAATAGTATTAGATTAATTGCAAAAATAATAGAGGTTTTCCACCATTGACTTCAAAGCAGTATATATCAGCTTAGATTAAAAGTTATTAATCGAAATAAAAAACTTCAGATTGTACACATTCTTGCCAATAAGGATACATCAGTCTATTTGGAAAGCGTATGATTCTACGGTCCAGGAACCAATGTTTTAAAGCATTTTGAGCAGCTGCTTGCTTTTTGATGATATTTTCCTGAGTGGTCAAAATACTTGAAAAAATTTTGTCAGTCAGACAGAGGTCTGCTGAGTAAGGTAGGGGTAGTAAAGTTTCTTACACCATTTCTTTCAATTTCTGAATGGTCATTCAGTCGACTCATCGAGCTTTTTAGCTCCTCTTATTCGATATAATTATTGAACAATTCTTGGAAAGTTATCCCGCATCCCTCTGATTTTTTTGCATAGTTCTGTCCCAATATTGACCCTAAATTTGATGTTGTAAATTTCAAAAAAATTCCAAGTCTTCAAGGCATTTGTTTCTGTTTTTGAATTTTTTTGAACCAGCGTTGAGTTGTACGTTTGTTGACAATAACCTGGCTAAATACCTGGTGGATATTTGCGAGCTTTTTACGTTTCTATACGTCAGGTTTTTTTTTCTTTCTTCAATTTCATATCGTCAGATAACCCGAGATAAACAATGGAAATAAAATGTCCAGCTTAGATAGATAGAGCGAAACTCACACCATAAAATTGTATATTACATGAACGTAATTAAAACTACTTTATTGTAAAATAAGCATCGATGTTAACGATAATGAAACCTGCTATTATTTTTACACCATTTTCATGCAATCCTGTCATGAAATTCCCAATTATGTTTCAACAAAAGCTAAATTGAGAGTTAAGCAAAAGATAGAATTTTTATCAGATTTAATAGAGTTGTCTTTCAGTATTTCAACAGGTGTGTCATAAAATAGGTTTCGCGTTTTTCTGTATGTATAAAAGGGACAAAGGCTGGGTAGCAAAGATCAACACAGAATCAGTAACGTAGGTATTGTAATAGCCGGAGATGAAACCCTTCAGACTGGGCATCTCAAAATAAAGGGACCTTTTTAATCATGACGGGGAAAAGTCGGAACATGTAGATTTCGAATTTCCGTTAGTTCAATTGGAGAGAGGACTGATGTGCGTGGAAACTGTTGGCTGATGGGTCGGAAAGAGTTTCAAACCAGGAACTCCACCGAGGAAAAAAAAAATCTCAGCAAGGTTTGGGGGCAGATATTGGAAACCACATTCATGCCCTTGGCATGTGACGTAAATTTTCAACGGAAAAACTGACTGGTTAATAGGATTTTATAACTAAGACCATGCATGAAAAGCACGTAATCCAACATCCACTTGAGAATTGCACATTTCTGTGAATTTCTCAAGTGGATGTTGGCACCAAAGACAACCACCTTCTTCGCCTCAACTCTTATTCGAACCTGATAGCTTTGCGTTCACGTGAATCGGTGTGTGAGGGTTAATCTTGAGTGGATCTCAGGTGGAACTCAATATAAAGCTCTAACAAAGTCTCAATCAGACAGAATGAGAGTGTGTCTGACTTTGGCACATAGCAGTTGCTACTTTCTGCGTAGGAAGCGATTTTCACATTTCTCAACATTCTGTTTTTTCTTGTTCTTTCCTTTTGCATTTACCTGAGATGGCGTCTGATTTTTTGTAAATTTGAACCCTGGGGAATTGTCAAAGGAGGACAAATATATTTGCATCCTTTTCCCTATATGCATGGTGTTTTGCATTAATCTCAACGGATTTTCTTTTGTCACACAATAAAATGTCCTATTTCAGATAAGGCTCTTTCGTTCAATGAACTCAAAATGCAACACTTGGTCACCACCTCCAGATATAACGATAAAGTTATCTCTAAAATTACATCTGCTGACCAGGTCATATACATATATTCATATATATATATATGTGTGTGTGTGTGTGTGTGTGTGTGTGTGTGAGTTTGTGTGTATGTCTTTGCCTCTGTTTATCTTTCTGTTGGTCTATTCAAACAATACCTCCATCCTAATGTACACAAAGGAATTCTCTGGAGTTTTGCGTAATGTGGTGAAGAATAATTGGTTTAATTCCGTGGCGAATACAGTAAGTCATTTTCTTATCACAAAATATTTTTTTACATCTTTCCATAAATCTAGATATACGTTCATGGCTGTCCACACAATATTTTCAAAAGCTTCCAATGATTATTGATGAAAATTTATGAATTTGTTGGTTACAGTCCATGGTAAAAGAGATCAAATTATGACTGCAGTTACTTCCCCTAGCAATCATATCGGCAGACGTATGCGCTCACCGGCTGCTACGTAGTTCTTAGTGTTGAACCATCATAGTCACCAAAGGGATCAAAGGTTTCAACCCCTTTCTCTATGCTTGTGTTTTTGTTTTCGTTTCTCTCTTTGACCACTCCTGTCCATACTGTTTTATGTACGGACCATGACACTGGCCTCTGTTCTCCACTAAACCCATTTTGAATAAGTTGACTTTCTTTTTCATTTTGGGAAGAATGTTTTGTTTTGTTATTTTACCTTTTTTTGCCTTAAGATAACTTAGGTAATAGAGTAGAATTATATCGTAATATCTTTTTTAACTCGGAACAGAAAGCAATGAGACGCTAGAGAGAGCTTTACAGAGATTAGGCAGCGTATACCACTTATTCCCCAGGTCTAGAGACTATGAAAACTAAGTGGAAAATGAAATTTCTCTGAATGCTTTCAACTTCCCGACCAATACATCTCAACAGAACTACTCTCAAATTTGAATTCTATAATTAAAGGTGACTCTCCTGATTTAACCAGTAAAATCTAACCAATTAAAAAACAAATAAAACCTGACCCAGGCCTCCAATATTCCCAAGATAATGCTACAATCAGTAGTAAATATAGATAAAGACAGCATAAATGGATTAGTAATAAGTTTGTTTATATCAATGAATATGTTAATTGCAAAACCGTGTTTAAAACACGTAAATCGTAAAACCTTGTCTGAATATTAAAACTCTGAGCAGCGGAAAGTATAGGCCAGACTTAACACTACACAAGATGTGCCAACATATACGTTCTATTTACAGTTTAATTCCTTTTATTATCTATTTTGTAAAAACTCCACGATTATGATAATATAATAAATCCTAATATATAATTACAATAATGTTGATAATAAATAATTGTATCCCGTATCATCTGATATCAGTTAAAATGTAACTAACTTTCATCTTTAGTTACAGTTGAATCAAAATTGATTTCAGAACGGCGTCTTGCTCAAGGAATAAGAGAATTTAGAATCTCGATAATTGTTTTGATGTATAAATGCTGGTAGAAATTAGGCTGGACATTCCTCTGAATCACCATCTGCTGAACATTTTTGAACCTTAATACTGAATGCTTCAAGTATGGAGAGAAAATGTATGAAAAGTTGCTGAATCGAACTTTTGGTATGTAAAAAGGGAACAGAGGAGTCATATGATTGTAAGAGTTTTTTTTGTAATTTAGGAGAAGGGGGGTAAGTCTGATAGATCTTACACTTTTATTGCAGTAATAGTTAGAACTTTGAGGCTTTCGTGAAACATTCAAATATTATTACATAATTGTAAAATATGTTTTTCCCATGTGAACAGGCTATCTGTTCTCATAATTAGCAGGTTGCTGGTTGCTAAGGAGTACGAGAGGAAAGAAATGTTAACATTCGCCCGAGATATGTCTTTGGAATTCATATATATATATATATATATATATATATATATATATATATATATATATATATATATATATATAGCTTTATCAACTATGTGATATATTGAGCACTCTGATTTCATTTGTTTTGAATTTGTTTTGTTTTTTACGAATTTAGAAAATATATGTGATATGTACTAGTATATATGTATGTGTGTGTATGTTTGTGCGTGTGTATCATTCACAAGCGTATTCATCTATCCATCTATCTATCTATCAATCTATCTATCTATACATATATATATATATATATATATATATATATATATATATAGAGAGAGAGAGAGAGAGAGAATGAGAGAGATATAGATAGAGAGAGAGAAAGAGAGAGATGGCTTGGGGGCGGATTAATTGCCTAAAATTACCATATCCATTTGTATGTCTCATGCTACATTCCGAGAATTAGCGTCTCCTCCGCTGTAGCCTGACAGAAATCAAATACTTTTCAAACTAAATTATCCCCTGAAAATGACAAAATACAAAATTATTCAGCATTACGTAACATGATTCTAGTCTGACGAAGAACTGATCTATCAACACATCTATTCCTGTCATTTCTTTTGCAAACTATTGGTACCCAGAGAGGCCATAGCCTTTGTACATAGATATGCCTCCAAATTTGATCGCATATTTGGAGATATCAGGTGGAAAAAGCATGTGTGCAGTAATATGTAACTTAATACCATGATGTACGGTTATTGAGTGTGTAGCTGCAAGAAATATAATCATCTCTTTTGTTGTCTATTACCAACCCTTTCACAATTTCATTTAAAGTATTTTGGGATTTCTGGAGATTTCATGGAGACGGTCATTGGTTTAGCCATAGATGTTTTCAGATGAATTTTTAAGAAATCGATTAATCTGGAAAATACACTTGGATCTACTCGAAATTTAAGCAATCGATCCTAGTCTCATTGCCAATCCTTCCAAAAAATTCCATTGAATTTCATTGAGAACTATTGTAGATATCGTGTAGATCGACATTCAGATGAACAAATCGACAGACAGAAAGAAAGGTTAGGATGACTACCGAATACATACACCTCCTCAGCTTTGTTGATGTGGGAGAAAAGGAAATTTGAATTGAATTTTTGAAAGTAGATATACACTAAGCGCACATCGAAAACAAGTGTTACGCAGTGAAACTTCCGGAGATTAATGTAATTTGTTACATGTAAATTGATTTGTTTACTACAAAACAAATAAATGAATTTTTCTCAAAGTGATCTTTTCAGGTTGGTCAAGAAAAACACCTTATCGGTGTACATCATATGTTGCATTAGGCAACAAATATAGGGCACCCAGTAAGGACCATAGTCACTGCTAGATATTTACTCCGACTTACAGTTAGTCTCAGTAATCAAAATTAATATGTTCTGTCCTTTTTCGTCCTTCGCTAAATCTTTAACAGATTAGTCTCCTCAAATTGATATTCTGGAAAATTCACTTCCGAAATACCCTTCACTAGATGAATACTCGACCCACGGAGGGGTTTTCTGGCGAGTACATTCATATATATGTATATCCACAAATTAAACGGAAAATAAGTTTTGTCCCATAGTTACTATAAGAATATCGAAATCCTTCTTTTTCCTCAAAACTTTTAAAGAATAATTCTAATTAAAGGAAATCTCCTTCACTTTCACAAAAGGAAGATATGTATATGAACTGGAAGCATTTTTGACTCTTTGACACTATAAATATATTGTAATTAGGTCCCCCTTTTAAAATCCTATTTTTTCAAAACTTTTTTCTTTTGATAATCTCCCAGGCCCATTCAGAAGGCATACCAAATTAGGTTGGGCTGTGCCCATGTTTATGTACCTTTTAGAGCTTACCATGCAAACACACGTGCACAGAGATGCTATTCACATTCACATTTAAGATGGACGTGAAAAAGTTTTCAGCCAAAAAAAAAAGGTTGTCAACTCCATGCTCGATTTCTATTTTTTTTTAAATGAACGATTGGAACTTTTGCACACACCGAATAGAAAATGATGCCTCGAGCTTTTCTTGTGGGTGATTAGAAAAAAATACGTGCCACAACGATGTCGCCTTCGATGATGATTAGAAACCTGCTTTCTCAAATGTAATCACACATTTTTCTATTTTTGATGAATGAGGAAAGAAGATCATTTACTTATATCGATACCTGCAGTAAGGAACCGCCAACTAAAGCTGGCACCAAAACTGTTAACATAGGTTTCCTGAGTTAATGAGTGGGTTTGGTTCGCTGACTGACTGGCTGTCTATACATTGATCTGTGACCACCGTATGCACCGTGTACGAATGATATTCATTCAGTTATTTTTGATGATTGACTAGTTCACCCTTGTCAATCCATGTGTTGCACCCACCAATCGAGATACAACACAGAGAGAATTTCATCATTCACTCCTTATCATGCCGGATAAAAAACATTTTTTACTTTACTTCTCTGTGGGGGCCAGCTTATTACTGAGTAGTTTTATAGAGGTTTTAATTAACAATGTAGATGTACGTTTTATTGGTTTCTTTGTTAATCTCCACTTGCATTTTGAACATTCATTTTTTTAATGACCAACACCCAATGAAAAAAGAGAAAAGTAACTTTTTTTCGATCACCTTTTCTTCAAATATTTTAATTGATTATCCCTAACGCTTCTTGCTGCAAAAAAGATGCTAACCACGTAACAGTTTTTATTGACTGTCTAACAAAACCTGTTTCTTTTTTCCCTATTGCGTTTAAAGGAAGAAAATGATATATCTCCGTATGAATCAATTAAAAAGAGTTTCCCAATCTATCAAGTAGGTGAGGTTGGATCGAACAGGTACAATTGATCATAGTTAAAGGTTTCGGATCGTATTAGTATCCTCTCGAGGTGTAACCAAGTTTTGATTACTCTTCTTTATCAATCATCATCAACAGCAGCAGCAGCAGATCCTGCAGCAAGAGTGGTAGCAACACTCGGAAAAACATGTCTCTTCGAACAACTTGAAAAATACTTTGTTGAATGATAAAAACCAAAATGCGTAACTTTTCCTTGAAGTAAATTTTTGATTAATCATGATAAATGTTATTCCTAGATCAATTAATTCGTACGCAACGAATCAGAATATTTTTTCAAAGTTTTACATTACACTCTTTTCTGTACAGCAGCAGTAGACAGTCTAAGTCCAAATCCAAGCATTTCCCATCTCCTGTCATACTGACCATGACCGTTTTAACCTCTACGTTGTCTTACTAGTAATTTTTTTATCTCGTTTCTCTGGCTGTCATCCCTCTCATACTATTCGATGAACATTTTGCAACATATGCTATCCTTCGTTTTTCCTAAGTGACCAAGAATCTGTTTCTTAAAAATCAAATCCCTTTTGAGTATACACGTCCGGCAACGAAGTCCTGGTTTCTTTTCCATGAATCAATTTGCAATCATTAAAAGGTTCAAGTTTACGGAAGGTCATAACTCTACACCGAACAAGTTTCTATGACCAACCCTTTGGCAGGATACAAGTCAACCAAGGGAATATCTCCAACCTAATCACACAGCTTACAGTGCACTCAGTAAGCCGCTGAGTGCACAGAAAATTTAGTCCAAATGAAGAGTTTTCCAAAATCTTCTATTAGAATCGACCCCAAAGCCTATTACACGTAAGGCATACATGTTAATCACTGCAGGAGCTGAGTGCACTGCTATATGCCATAGTTACCTCTATTTCTATTGTTTGGAAATATTAATATGATTAACTTTGATCTCTTCCCGATAGGTATGCTTGATATGCTTATTGCAAGAAAGCTTAGATGTCGTTCTTTACAGGAAATCATGTATTGGGGAAAATACCATTATGTAATTACAGTAGCAACCTTTCATCACGAGGAATGTGGGTCATTATTGAACCAGAAGAACCTGAAGATTCACTCTATCGGTTTCTATGTCTCTGTTATTTAGAAGCATTTTACAGCAAGCTTACACAGAAAAATTGTCATGTAAACAAACTTTGAAAAATAACTCTAATTCGTCACACCTAAGTATATTAGTTTATCTCGAGGTATATTTAATTGATAGTCGAGTAAATATAATTTGAGACACACTAATGAATTCAGGTGTTACAAATTAGAGTAATCTTTTCAAGTGCTATTTCCACAGTGAATACTGAAAAAAATATTACTTAGAACAACATGAAAAATTTCTTTTATTTGTTATACCTACATAATTTGTTGCAAAGTACATGTACTCGATGAATGAGTAAAAAGAATTTGAGACAAACTAATGAAGTTATGAGTAACAAATAGAAATAATGTTTTTAAGTTGGTCTAAGTAACAAGCGGTGATAAGGGTTTGTATTGATTGAACCTCATTATCAATGACTATTTGTCGTTGTACTATAATTCTGTCACGATGAAATCACCGTGATGATGTTACTCCAGTGCTATTTCACCTGAAAAGCCAGACAATCTTACCATAATCACGACTCGAACCTGCCCTTGAAATCTATCAGTTTTTCACTGGTCTATGACCAGACCTTCCAATGATGTCATTGAAATAAAATAAAAACTTCCAGATATCCTGAATGAACAATAAACTATCAGATCTTGTTAGTTTCCCAATCGTCACTTGATCATCAAAGAAACAATTGGAAAAGGGGGTGACCATTGGACATGAATCGAGACATATGCAAAGGGGTATTTTTTATAGCATAATTGGTTGTATGTCTTTCCTATCAAATTTCCATAATACTCTGAAACTTATAATTGATTGGTCCATGTGTAATAGAATTACATTGTTAATAAAACAATTAGAGATCCGTTGAAAATATTTCTTTGGTGACATAACAATGACAATTGCGTTATAAAAACTCCTCAGACTTCATGTCCGATCGGACATTAGGACAGCTTAAGTTGAGTTGACACCTGAAAAATTAAGATTATAGAATGCAAATTAAAAAGAAATCTTGATAGAAGAGCTATTGACTCCTTAATGTCGATTCAGACATAAAACTCTCATTTCTGATCAGTACATATATACCCAAATGGAAAAACTGGAAAAAAAATAAACATTTTGACAGTTTTGGGGACAGTTTTGGTCAATGATCGTCCAATAGACTGACAATCATGTGTAAATACATAACTTAACTCCATATTGGCAATAAAAAATGTAAAGTTACACAATTGTATTCTGTCACAGCTAATGGCGCAAGAATTCATTTATGAAACCGATGAAGTAGAATAGAAATTCAGTCAGGTTCTAATTACGAAATAGAAAAGGCTGAATTGGAAGGATATTAATTTTTTTTGTTCAAATAGTTAAAACAAAAGCAAAAAGTGATAAAAATGTATTTGTAGCCAATAGAATAGTAAATTCAACGCAAATCTTTTTTATGTACGTATATGAAATACAATGTGTGTATCATCATATTTCATATATGCCGTCTTTTCTTTATGTCACCAGTAAAGTACTTGATTAACATTCAGCCTAGAAAGGACCTAAATAAACATCTGAAGATTCCTGTAGCTGAGCACGCATAATGTCATGATTGTAGACAAGGCTATATTTTCTGTGGGAACATAATAAAAGCCACATGCGATTTGAGGGAGAACATTTTCAGCCATAGCAATATTAGTAGGAACAAGGATAGAAGATTAGTTGTAGCAATACTTTCGGAAACTGAACTTGGTAGATGCAGGAATGTGTTTGTGTATGTCTTTGAGGGTTTCAGGAAAAGATGCTCGCAAAATTCCCAACTAGAAAACAAAACATGCAATCATATATTCACAGACACTGGGAAAAACTCACATGGTAACAACCTACACAGAGAAAGGCCCACGCGGAGAAGAAGAAACACAGAAAAGAACCCATGAGAAAGAAGGCAAATGCTAAAAAAGACATTATATAGAAAAAAAGCTCACATAGAAAAAAAGCTCGCATCGAAAAAGCCCTCACAAAATGATGCTTTAAAAGCAAAAAGCCAGCGTGGGAAAAAAGTGAAAACGAAACTTAATATTGGACAAAAAATTCGTAAAAATATCGGTATTAATATGTGTGTGGAAGCAAAAATTTCGATTTTTAACACAACAATACTGAAGAAATGGAATGAATGGTTAACTTTCAGATATTCAATCTACCTTGGAATTACCTAAAGATATACCTATTTGTTCCAAAGTTTCAGTTCTGTTCAAAACTGCAGTTCGAGATCTTATTAAGATTTAATGCGCTTTTGTCTTCAAGTTAGTTACATTGATTTGTACAGCAATACAATTACCGTACTACATCAAAATCTGCACGAATCAAAACCACGCTATTCGAA
The DNA here is from genome assembly GCA_963457665.1 of Thysanoteuthis rhombus. Taxonomy (NCBI): domain Eukaryota; kingdom Metazoa; phylum Mollusca; class Cephalopoda; order Oegopsida; family Thysanoteuthidae; genus Thysanoteuthis; species Thysanoteuthis major. The sequence goes on from OY735200.1 coordinate 4,242,090, forward strand.
GTATTTCTGTACTGCAATTGGGTTTTATATTATCATCCTTACAAAGAGTCTCCATGGAACTGTCTTGAAGCTTGAATTTGCCATCTGAAGTCTCCTAGCTTATATTCGTCCCTTCCAATCTCACATACACTTACTAAGGTATAACATATTCCTCCAACTTGCATGAAATAAGAATTCCAATTCCGGATATAGATCTTTAATAATCTATCAGACATAATACTGTATCAATATCAAAAGTGCCAGCCACGATTCCACGGCTTGCCACTGAGATAAAATCGATCTTTTAGAAGTGACTCTGAAGAGTGTGACGTAGGAGAGAAAGACAAAATCGCAATCCAATTCCTTGCAGTTATTGAAGTATTACGCTTTTATGTATATCGAGATCGACAAGCATTTCGTAACTGTTGTAAGAGGTTGGTCTATATATAACGCCAGTCTTTTAGTGGAAAGAGAAAGGAAGAATCTTTTTTTTCCTGTAGAAACATAGATTGTCCTACATCAGTGTGTACAGGAAATTCAAGAAAACATATGGAAGAATAAAAGAATGGAAAATAAATCGGTCACCCAAAAGTCCATTTATCTTAGAAAGTGGAAATAATATGAATAAGCCTGCCTACAGCAGGGTCAAACTCTACAACTACTTCCATTTCGACGGAAAACAATTCCTACAACTTTTATATAACGAATAAAAGATTATAAAATATATATGTATATATTTTAGGGTAAATATATCAACTAAATAGAATTTTAAAAAATTCTTTGCATGTTTGTGAGATAAACTTCACTAAATATGTAAGATGCTTCAGTTTCAATCAGTTGGTGGGTGAGCTGACTACCAATCATTCAGGCTGGGTTTCAAATCACGATCAGGAAGTGTTTATTTACTCTCATAAATTTGATGGGAATCGTTCTTGTTTTTCTTGTCACAGTAAAAAAAAAAAAATTTAGTCAACCCCAGATTTGGATTTCAGTATTAAAAAATGTTTGTCCTTTTAGACATTAACACTACACAGAACAGAACATTCAGCGTCCCACAATCTTTAATCATTTTTCTGACAACATCATAATGCCATTTTCCCGGCACTAGTTTTCCTCTTTCTGAGTAAAGTACTTCATAAATAGCCTTTGTACAGTCTTCACATAATTTGATTTCTGTAAAGCCTGGAATAAACCGTACGAGTGAAATAACTTCCTATGTAGTTATCCTGATCGAATATTAAACCTCTTTCTTAAATCATATCTTTCTTTTTTTCTTTTTCTTTTACATGATCGGTGCATCAAACTGGTTAAAATAAAAGGAATATACGTTCGAATCATCTCTTGATTTAGTCGTAGGATCTCAAATGTTGACAACTTCCTTCTGAGATTGTGATATACACAGCATCACTTTGTTTTGAGTAGGATTGATATTTAATGCAATCACTAACATTTTGCTTGCTTCATGATCATTTGCCTCTCACGGTGTTGTAATTTATTCATTTTTCATCATGTTTTCAAATCCAAAAATTTCATTAGGGACAAAGGGATATCCACTTTCGCTCAACTTACGTGTTGTTATTTCCCGTTCCATGTATGGATGTTTTCAGGTTAGATCTTCATTAAATCACGATCAGCATCAGTTGGTCAATCCAGGAGAGAGTAATTGATTGATAAATAATTCTCTGCGACTAACATCGTAAACAACTTTTGATACTCTTCAAATTTGCAGTACCTCATTCATGAACTGCATAAATCAATGGACAGTATTTTTTTGGCATGCATGAATGCATACTGGTGTGCCAAATGTCACAATGCAATCAAAAGATTGTTGAATTAAGTTGATCAAACTGAATTTTCCCCATTCCATCAAACTGCAGCGAAACATTTTGATAAACCCATTATATATGTCAGATACCCACATATTTATGTACCCCGATATAATACCACATCTCCTTCACCATTTCTGTATGAAAACGACGTTCGATTTCCAGAGTTATAATGACTCAACTCAGCTATTGAAGACTGGAAGGGTATTTCCACATCATAGCCGACCAGGGCTGTATGTGAATAACCAAAAGGTCTCTGAAACGGAGCTTCAAAGTGAGATGCAGCGTATGCATTACCCTTTAAACTTAAAAGAGTTTATATTCCATCTCCTTTGAGGAGGACAGATAGGAACAAATTCCCTAGGCCGAAGGCATCATTAGAGATTCTTTCACTTAGCATATGTTCAAGATATCTTTCCAATAAAATGTCAGATAATGTAAAACATGCAAAATGCTATCCTTTGATTCAGAGAACCAATGTAAGGTCTTCAGATTGATGATTGTACGTAGAATAATTCAATTACAATTTATTACATGGAATATTGTAAACCATTGTCAATAAATTCGCCACTATTTTTAAACGTTGTTGATTTTCATCGAGATGAGAATAAGACTGATTCCACTTCAACAGTCACTAAATAAACTAATAGGGTCCATCAAAATGAAGAATTAGTCCCACTTGTAGATTTATTTCAACGTGATTCTAATATATCCCGTGATACTTTAAACATCACCATTTTCATCATCATCATCATCATCATCATCATCATCATCATCATCATCATCATCATCATCATCATGATGTTTCTTTTCGGCCATCACTCGACACAGACATTCCGCAAGATTCGTCAGACCTCTCTATCGTGAATGTCATGGAACCAATATTGTCTTAACTTGTCCAGTTCGTCTCGTTATCTGATATTTTGCTGGCCTTGGTTCAGCATTCAATATTTGGGGATCGATGTTGTGAGTCCTAATATCCATTTGGTGTCTACCATTCTTACAACATGACCATCCCATTGTCATTTGAGTTTCTCAATGCTTGTATGATATCTCTGACTCCTATTCCCCCCTAATATACTGTGCTGCATTGTGATATCTTCCTGTGATGTTGAGCATTATTATCCCATGTGCATGTTCTCGGTTTGAGAGTCATTCTCTTAGTTAAGTCCCATATTTATTACTCATGGATAAATGTAACAACATAAATGTTACTAAGAAGATGCAACAAAACAAATGTTACTGAGAAGATGTGACATTTATTGTAACATTCTAGATGATAAAAATACCTTTTCCCAAACATTTGAACCGATGAACTTCTCTGAAACTTCGTGACGCTCTCCTGAGAAAATCCTCGGTAAAATTGATTGACGTAACCATTTACTTAAGCTATAAAAAGCCTTGAAAGAAGCCATAAAATAAGAGAATGCAAAGAAACCTATCAAACCCTGAAGAGGCATGGGAGGATATCAATCCCTGTCTGAAAGTAATTAGAAACCTTACATCAAAACTGTCTGCAAAACTGTAAGCATTGGTTTGTTCTGTTTTGAAGTGAGTTTGGCTGACTAGCTTGTTACGTATACATGTATGCATGCATGTATCGTGTTTACAGGCCGTACTTATGGAGCCAGAGGGCTGAACATTCAAATATTTACTCCTTATTACGTCTAAAAAATACTTTTTGCATATTTTGAACCTAACCACGATCGAATAGTTTTGATGAGGGGATTTCACAATGTAATTCCATGCTAAATCAGTTTCTAAGTTTACAATCATGTTAGTTTTTTGAAATTTTGACTTTTGAATGATCACCACTCCAAAAAGTGAAATCAGTGATTTGTTAATTGATCAACTTTCTTTCCATTTTTTTTCAATCAATCACCTATGACATGATATGCTGTGTAAACACGTTGCTCACATGGAGGTTTCTATTGAACATCCAACCAAAACTGTCTTACAAGAAATCAATAAAGCAAAGCCTACACAGTATTTGTTGTTTCAGATATATACGTCATTTTTTATGGGGAATTAAAAATATATCTATATTTCTACCCCTGGATATTGTCCCCCTGAATTGCCTCACCTCTTAGAGCACAGTGATCTATTCTCTAAATGTTTTCAATAAATAACCAATGTATCCATGATTTTGAGCATTTAGGGCCGAAGCTCAAATTCCCAAACACATTATTTCAGTCGAGACTAACGGACGAATTTGGAGAGAGAAGAAATAATGACGTCCGCCACATTATGTCATCATCAAGATATCCATCGTTGCTCAGAAACACTCACACAATAAAAGCCCTCCCCCATTTCGCTCAACAGCTTATGTCTCATCTGTTGATAAATCTCAAACATGGAACCTAATTATACGGCTCTGATACAGCAGGAAGAATTCTTATTAGAAATCAATAAAGAAACACCGACACACTATTCATGAGTTTTATATTGTTTCCAATGATAACATTGACGAATCTTTTGAAGTATGC
>OY735200.1:4248880-4276380 GCA_963457665.1 Thysanoteuthis rhombus
TCCTAGTTCAAACACCAGACGGGCTGTTTATGTTCATTTCGTGCAAATTCCACTTACGAAGGCTTGAATCCATATCCCCCGGTTATTGAAAAAAGGGGTAGGGTAGATTGGACCTCTACCCTTGGACTAGCTAGGGGAAGGACAACTCCAATTCTTAACTAGCAAGTGGAGCATCCTTAAGGCGGTTAGTTGCCTAATTTAACGCTTTTCAAGCAGTTTCTGCAGCCAGGTAGGTTTCAGGACTGCATAAGCAAGGGCAAAAGAGGGATTAACGTGACTGGGCTTTCAATGATCACTGTACACTTTGTTAAGGCGTGTGCCCAACAAAAGACACTCCCGTCCTATTTCATTGTCTTTAGAGAGAAAACGGTTGCCATTCATTTCAAGTGCCTTGCGAAGGACTATTTATTGAGACAGTCAAAAAACGCATATATTTCCAAGTCCAGACTCTGTTAACATGCAGACATCCCTAGAAAGATATCAGTACAAATTCCCCCTAGACTACTCCCCCAGCAGTATTACCCCGCGTAAAACAGCTACCTCTTGGATTATTCCCTCTTTATCTGTTAGATGGCCTTTGACAATTTCACTGGCTGTGATTATTCATAATGCCAACAACAATACGCTATTGTCAGGAAGACATTATCAGGGGGCATTTATCCAGAGGGTGATAGTCCTAAAACCCGAAAAACGTTGTAGATTCTTTAAAAAGAAAAGAAAAAAGAAAAACGGCCTGTTTGATGTTTGTTTCCAAAGCCTTTCAAACAATACAATTTCGATTACCGATTTCGGCCTCTACTTCAATCCGTTATTTTCATCGATATTACAATAATCTGATATTTGGAAAGCACAGCAAACACTACAAAGCTCATACTTTCACCAACGCCATTGTTTCATCGGGGTTGCTGATCGAAGAGAATGCCTTGGTAAAAGCTTGTAATTATCATTCATTTACAAATCTGGCTGCCCCGTGGCCAAATTCAACTCTTACTTCTATTCCAATTGAGGATGACTGAAACGTTTGTACTGTGAATGTATAATAAATGGAAAATTATAAATTATTTATACATATTCTGGGAAGCTTTACAGCTTCAAACATTCAATATAAAAGATTTTTTCAATAGATTTTGTGATCTCCAAAAGTAATTCGTCATTTATTTGGAATATTCGGTGTTCCCATGTAACTGTCTCGGCGATTTTATATATATATATATATATATATATATATATATATATATATATATATGTGTGTGTGTATATATATATATATATATATATATATATATATATATATATATATATATATATACATATATATATATATACATTCTCACCAGCGCAGTCAACAATTGAACAGCCATAGCGCCAATATTTGAAGTCACGTAAAAAAATCCATTGGAAAAAAAAGTCAGAATAAATTCAATTCATGACATCATTGGTGTTTTCTACTGTAAAACATCTAGGAACATATGCTTTTTAAAGGGTGTAGATGAATTAGTTTCCTCTGCAAAGTAAGGCTCTGAAAGGTCAAAAAACCTTTTTTTCCTCAAAACTGAAAAAAGAGTACCGAGTCTGACAAGGTTGATAAGAAACCTGGAAAAGTGTGTGTACTTTTACGTATGTTATGAATGCTGTACAAATAGATATAAGCAGAAACATGTTTGTGCATACATCAACTTAGAGAAAGATAGAAACATTTGGCATTTAAAGAGAGGTAGAGACAGATGTCTGGGTGAATAGCAATTCTCCGCTCGCCCTAGGTGTCAGCAGGTGTGTTTGAGCATCTCATGAAACTCTTACCGAATTTTGCATATCGTTTCTTTGAAATACAATACGGTAAATAGAGCAATTTCATCTGTTCACAACATCAAGAGAGAGATATTACAAAATAAAACACGTATTATTTTCATAATCAGACTCCTTGTTCTTCATATGGAACTAATTTCCATCGTTCAACCGATGCAACCCTTTTCTTCCTTTTAGGCAAATTCAACATAGCAAGCTTTCCCGAAAATTGTATCAATGGTGTCAAGATAATACGCACACCTAGAGAAGGCACGCAGCTTTCATTTGGGAACATGACTACTGGTCCCTGTAAGTAGGGAGATGTCCTCGCCATTTCCCCTTACAGTTATTCAACATGGTTGAAATGTCACACGCTGCTTTTATCCCTACAATACACATATATCGGTTTTCCAGATAAAAATGTTCAGCTCCATCATAGAAAAGTGGCAGAGGACGCCCACTCACATACACATGGATATAGATTAATGATATAAACTTGTTTTAGCGAAGAGTACATATCGCATAAAAAAATTTCCATGGAAGAAATACCAAGCCAACGCCATAAACATTCCGAGAATGCTTGCTGTTCAAAAGGAAATCTACCTGTGTTAGGAGACGTATCCAGAGAAGCCACGTGAGAGAACAAGTGAATTGCTTTGGTATGTCGGATGTATCAACGTCTTCAAATGAATTAGCAAGGTCCTTTGCCGAATGGGGTGTCGGATGGCGTTAACAAAAGAGCCGGAAAATATTCAAAGAAAAAAATTCCGAAGATGTTCAGGGGAGAATCCATGGGAATCAGCAAGACTCAATGCAAAATGTCCAGTAACGCTGAGGCAAGATTTTAAAAAAACTTCCCCAAATTTCATTATGTCTTTACATTTTCTAAAATGATTTTTTAAATGCCTTGAGGGGAACCCATGCAAAATTGCAAGATTTGTGTCTAAATGCGCTCCATGGGGCTGAAACTTTTTTTTCTAATGCAGTCATGATGATGATGATCATGATCATCATCATCATCATTCATTCGTCCATTCAATGTCTGTCGATGGAAAAGGACCTTCCTCAGGATTCGCCACACTTCTCTATCAGCTGGCGTTAAGGAGCCAGTACCTTCTGAATTTGTCTAGCTCGTCCCTCCATCTAATATTCTGCCTGCCTCGGTTCTGCATGTGATCCTAGTGTTTCTTCGCTTGATTTCCTTCTTCTTTCGAAGGTCTCAAAGCTCGCTTTAAAAAAAACAGATCATCATAAAAACTCTTTTTGATGCGGACTTCCAAGATTCTATGCCATTTGTTGTCCCCGGTATTGCTGGCACTTTTTAAGGAAGAAAAAATTCAATTAAAAACGTTGTCTGTTGGTTTTTTTTTGTTTTTTGTTATTTTTTTTCTATTTCCAAACATAAAACAAACGTTTTTGAAAGATTTCTATTTGAGTAATTGTGTGAATTTGCAAGGTTTTAGGACAATTACTGCGCCAGGCAGGGTGGACAAAACGAAAACAATCGAGGCCAAAAGGACAAAAACCTCGCCACCTCACTCGTTGTTTGGTCAGGACGAGTCAGTGCTTAGGGTTACGTTGATTCAATTATCAGGATGTCTAGACATTTACATTCAAAAAGACCAACCAATCAACACTTCTGTGAAAACAGAGTGTTTTTCTATCCACTAAAATAATGATAAAATGAACAAAATATCCTCAATTCAAAAAACAATCTTTCACACTAATTTTTTATATCTATTTTGGTTGGTCATTTGATTAGATTTTAAGAAAAGAAAATCTAAATTGAATCAAGAATTATCTCACGATATGCTTCCAGTTTATAACCACAAAAAAGTCACCTTAAGACAAGCCTGGTTGCTGCATGTTTCAGCTTCACTATAACTTCTATCATGGCTCAATTTGATCACTGCAAAGATCGCATTGTACATATAATGAAACAAAAATGATAATTTTAGTAATAACGAGTAACCTTATCAAAATGAAATAGGCCAAGGGTATCTGTAGGATAGATTTTCCTTAATATCAAAGGTTTGTCAATTTTGCACAATCAGTAAGACAATCACAAGCAATAAGTTGATTGGAAGTTCAAAACGGGATTTAAATACCAGTTTTACATTTCTACTTTTAATAAGGATTATAAGTGAGAGCGTGTATGTGTGTTTGTTACGACATGAAAACAAAGTCGACTCCTCACTTCGTACTGACGTTTGACAGAAAATAGAATTTGGACATAACTTCATTCTATGCGGCCAGTCAGGATCAATTTCTCAGTGTCTTTTTCTCTACTTGTGGACTATTTGATTTCAAGCCTTCTTTGAGCGTCTATTGTATTTTGGTATCTTCTTTTGAGTGTCTGCATTCCCTCTCATACCAGATATACGCCCGTATGCCTACCTCTCTGGGTTGACTTTGTGATCTCCCATGGGACACTCTCTCATCCTTCTGACCATGATAATGGAATCCTGGATTCTCAACTTGTTTCCCATTATTTATGGTACTCACAATCTACAAAGTCCATGCCTTCTTTTAGCAAACCACACACAGTCATTAGAAAGAACAGTTTTAACAAAATTTTGGCAAAAATAGGTCTGGTTAGTCCGTTGATAGAAACTGCTTCGTGACCAACGTTCTTTTGTAGCATGCCATGCTTTGCTTGATCAATTAAAATTGAATAAGTTACTTTTCTCCGTTGGGGGGGGGGCAGTGGTCACTGAAAAAGTGTTTAAACTTTCAAAATATCAAGAATGTACAAAACTCGACACAAAAAAATGCTTTTCCAATAAGGAGTAAATTAGTTCTATTTGCATGGCCTTTATTAGCAATGAATGATAGTGTGTCACCCATGGAGCCGTACAATGTTCATACTACATACAGCTCATATATATACGGTAACTGCCACCTAGGCCATCAGGTATACATGTAGGTTGCTACACATGACACTTACATACAAGTATACATGCACACAACTAATACGTTGCAAGTTTAAAAACTGAAGAAACATATGTTAATAATTTAAGTGACAGTTCTGATTGACAGTTTTTATCTTAAGTATAATTTTTTTGATAAATTTTACCAGTTTATAACACAGCAAACTCTCGGTGTCTTCTTTCATTCAAAAGTTCTATATTTAGTTCTGAATCGCTCATTTATTTTTTGAACCTAATTTTTTTCTTCATGTGAATTCTAATGTCCATCATTCAATTTATGCTTGTATTCGGGAAAACCGAGTCTTTATGTCAATCGAATATTGTCTGTTGAGACAGGTTTTATATGTTTTGTTCGATTATATTTGGCCCTCAGAGATGTATTGATTTTTTCAACGGAAAATTTGAAGAGCGTTATAAAAAGAATTCATTCTTTTCAGCCCTTCCGTTACTCCTGCTTTTAATAGCCCGAGAGAATCGTAAATTACCCCAAGAACCCCTTAAAAACACCATAAAATATCTTTGCAATTTAGGAACTGAATCGAAGCAATTGATGGATTTCAATATACGGAAGAAAGAAACCATCTTATTTAATGCTTCCAAAGCGTGTTTTATCCATTTGCGAATTAACAATAAAACATCTCTATCTTCAGTTGTTAGCAGTCTACAGAAAACGTTGTTCCTTGCTGAAAAAGTTTATTTTCCTTCCGTTTTTTTTCTCCATTTTCTTATTCATGGTTTTCAGCTTGAATTTTACATTTACAATGCTATATATCAGGTAAACAGGATATGCAAGGTGATAACTGTCCAGGATATGCCTGTAGTATCTATCAAAAACAGTCTTATTCGGGATAGTCAGTTCCAAAGGAAGCAAACTTCTTCAGCCTTGGACTAACATCTACCTAGAATGAGAGAAACCTTGATAAAGAAAATCTACGATCACAATTTCTTGCTTCTATCATTCCATTTTAGGGCCATGAAAAATCGACCTGAGGTTCGGAAAGTTTGTTGGTTAGTTGGACACCATATTTCATCGGGATTTCATCGCGTAACAACGAATACTTATCTTTTTTGAGTCTTCCAATTATGGGAACTAGATAAAAACACCACATTGGGGATGACCTTGGATATAAAAATCTTATTCCTGCTTACAAGATACTCTTGGTATTTGAGTTTGCTTGCAGGAGAATCTGACACCCTGAGACAAAAGTTTACATTAACTCCCAAGTTCATAGAAAAAAAAAGATATCCAAGGGAATAACTAGTGATTGAACTCGTCCCCTTCGGAGTATTTGATGATCTTTCAAAATTTTTACAAATTCCGTTATTCTTAATTATAACTATTGGAGAGGCCATCAGTCATTCACAAGCTGTTACCATCGATGTATGTCTTCAAGGGTTGATTCTGAAAAGTTCACTTGCATCTTCAATTGCAGAATTTGTCTGTCCGGTATAAGCCACATATAATCATCATCAGTCTTTTAACGTCCATCTTTGGGCATAAACTTCCCCAGGATCCGCCACAATTCTCTATCATAGGCGTAGCAGAGATAGTATTTCCCGGATCTGTTCAGTTCATCTCTCCATCTTGAGTTCTCTCCGCCTCGGTTTCTTCTGTGATCTCTGGGGATCCATGTTGTGAGACGTGATGCCCATTGGTTCTCTTTCATTCTCGAAACATGGCCTGCCCATTGCCATTTGAGTTTTTTAATAGTTTCTATGGTGTCACGGACACCAGTTTTCTTCCTTATATACTGTGCTGTCTTGTGATCTCTCCATGTAAGGTTGAGCATGATTCTCTCATGCGTAGGTTGCGTACTTCTCAGTTTGCTGGTTTGTCTCTTGGTTAGATTCCATATTTCAGCTCCATAAGTGACCATCAGAAGAATGCATTGGTTGTATACTCTTCTTTTTAAGATTATTGAGATCATCCGGTTCTTGAAAGTTGAACTTGCTCTGCTGAAGGCTTGCAATCCCCAAGCTAAGCCACATAAGCCATCAACAAAATTGAATGCATTTCCAATTATTTAAAGCCAAACTTATGATGTTTCAAAACAGAGATTTTTTGTTTTTTTACTAATCATTGCCTAACAGAGGGCAAAGGATCATCACTTTAACAAATATGTAATTGATCATCCCAAACTCGGCATGCAGTAAAAAGACATTGGTCCACGTATAGTGTGACAAACCAGACATGTCGCGTCTATGTACCCACTTTTAGCAGCGGTCTGCAGATCAGCTTCTCAGTAGATAATCATCTTTGAACTTGAGATAATAATGTTGTTTAGGTCAGTTTATTGCAGTCTAGCCTGTCAAACCTGGGCAGATTTATCTTGTTTTGTGATTTACCTCCGAGTATCATAAATAAAAAATAACAGACTATGTTTCTGATAACTTTCTCTAGTCCTTTGTATTTCGTAGATATTTACTAAACTTAGCTTAAAGCGACAGAAGGTCAATCAAGTTTGAGATAAGGTGAGGAAAACACTGTTACGCCAATCATACAAGTGGGGAAAGCCTGTCTACTTTGTAATTAACATTCCGAACCCAAGATTTTATCACTTTGCTTGTGCTTGCAAATACATAACTATTTCAAACACATGAAAAGCTGTTCTTGTATTTTATTGAACATACAAATGTTGTATTTTACTTTCATGTGTTTATATATATATATATATATATATATATATATATATATATATATATATATATATAGGGAGAGGAAAAGAAAGAGAGGAAGGAAGAGAGAAAGGGTGCTTAGTGCTGATTGGGGGGCATGGTAAAAATTGTTTGTATTCAAATCTTCGAAAGACTTCCACGAACGACGGACGATCACCACAAAACCATAAATTATATTTAGTTCAGTGCAAAAAGAAAACAAATTCCTTCGAGCTTTTCTCGACTAACAGTTATAAGTGAATATTCAATTCGCAAAACCTGAATGAAATAAACTCTCTACACTAATAACAGAAAAGAATGTACGTATTTTTATGTATGTGTACAGTAGCCATTGAGCATACACACTGATGCAAAATATGACTCAAGTGATTTCTTGTTGTGGTCGATGACAAAAATGTCTTAGCTGTTCAGTTTTTGCTAGTTTTACCATTGTTTACCGGTGAAAACATCTTATTAATTTAGCGGATATGTGTTGCTTCAGGGATGTAAAGTCCTGAGTTCGATCTTAACTTGATGCCCAAATATTTTAATACGGACGCTAGATTAAGCTATGCTTAGCAATTAGTAATATTCTTTATATAACATCACAGGGATATTGACGCCTTGGGAAAACATAAACGTTGAAATGAAAGTAATAGGAATCAGCACTATCATCAGTCAGGGGTTTGAAAAGTCTCAAACTTTGCCATTTCTTATCAACAAACATGTATATCATGTCTCTATCATTTGTCAGGTCTACTACTGCGTTCAGTATTCGTTGGACACAATTTAGTCAAGATTCCGAATCATCTGTCATGTTTCCTTCCTTGAAATGAGTCCTGCCCACTTCCATTTTTAGCTATTTAGTGATTATTATATCTCTTACTTGGTATATTTTCGAATACATGCTTATCTCTTTCAGAAACCATCAAAATTATCACCAAAACTTTCAAAATACCCCTCCAGTTTTTGAATTTATCTTAGATGTCTGGTTGACTATGTATGTATGTATGTATTTACGTATTTATGTATGCATGCATGTTTCACGTGTAAAGGCTGCAACAATAAATTTGGTTGGCTGAAAATTTAATCTTGTTGCCAGTAATACGTCTAGAAAAAACAGCTTTGTCTATCTAAAACCCCCATAGATTTTGTTAGTGGAAGGATCAGTTGGCAGTGTGAGCTCGATCCATTAGATTGTGTTCGGAATCCCCTGCGTCTGTGCTTTGAAAATCCAGACTTTTAGCGATCATGACTAAACAAAAGGTAGAGGAAATGATTTATACTTTGATCACCCCTTTCTCTATCTTCAATTAATCTCACCAAACAAAACACACTGACAAAAAAGGTTGGTCACAAAAAGTGTTCTATAGAGAGACTAACCAGACCTATCTAAGTCTTTGATCCATCACTAACATCGTTATTTTCAGTGATCTTTGTTTAATTTCAAGTTATCTTATCATTTTCCATGTTCCACACTCAAACGTTCATAGCAGATGTATATTCATCGTGAGCTTTACATTTCAGGCATATTTTCAAAGTGTTTTTCATTATGTCTCTTTTCCTGTCTAATACTTTTCGTTCGGTCGTCGTACGTCGTTTTATTTGATTTTCGTGATATTTTTTTCTGGTTATATCATCTGTGATAAGTAATTGTATTCCTGAATCTTTCCCAGATATCAATCGTTCTGTTCTTACGGTTGGTTTCAGGGCATTAGATTTGAACATTACTTTTCCCTTACTTCTGATCAGTTTCTTAACCGCCATTGTGACTTTCTATATTCAAATAATTTAGTATTCTTCTTAAATCCCTTCCGAATGTTTTCACTGGAGATTTTTATGTGGCGTGAAAACTCTTCTTTTACTAACTTTCTGGTGTCAGAGTGAAAAAAAAGAACTTGTATAGGGTGAGTAAATAAATAATCATTTCCAATATTATCATACAGTTTCAGAGAATCTTTTATGGTTCAACCACACTCAATTCATGTTGATTCCACCTATCCTGTGATTATATTCCTTTGACAAACAATATGATAAAAACAGCGGTATTTTGTGACCCGTGATCTGAGGCAAGATTTAATTCTGGTGGTTTCTTCAATGTTTTTGAGGATATAAATGATATCTGACAAAATTTGAAAGAAAATGTTTATTCCGTCTTTTGCTACGGACAAAAAAATAAATGTTCATTTTCCATTTCTTTTTTTGTTGATATTTAAATTACAATGGGAGCCGACAACTAAAAGTGTCTCCGAGACTGTCAATATCAGTGTCTTTGGTTTTTGCCCTCCATATTCCACATTACCAAGCTGCTCTGTTGGGGACGAGGGCTAAAATTTTACAGATTCACTCCCTAACCTGTTAACCATTTTTTTTTCATTTTCTTTCAAAATGGGTTCTTATATGATGGTTCAATTAAGAATATAATTTTAATGATAAATAAGTCCCAGCATTAACTCATTTTAAAAGAAATACGTACTTTTCGAGCGATCATCACCCAACAAGAAGCGAGGGAAGTCACCTATCGAACTATCATTTGTTTTTCCTATGTTTCCTTTATTGATAACCCCCTCCAATACGCTTACAGTTTGCAGTGAATAACATTAATCACATGTCAGTATCTACTGAGTGACTAACCGGATCTGTAACTTCTGTCTGTCAAATGTTCGTGTTTATTGCTTTTTTGTGGGCCTTCATTTCATTACATTACAAACCATGCCAAAGAAAGTTGTGTTAATCTACGATCTGAACATTGGCCAGTTGCCAAGCGGAGTGTTGTTGCCAAAAGAGGGAAATGAAACAAATTTAACCGAAGTTAAAGTTTTCGTAAGAGAAACAAATATGATTGGTCGCCAAACCAAACATTGAAATCACACACAAAACTGCAGTTTCATCACATACGTACGTACATTTTGATTTATAATATTCAGTTCTTAACAGTAAAATTATATCTATCCATCTATCTATCCATCTATCTATCTATCTATGTATATATATATATATATATATATATATATATATATATATATATATATATATATATATATATATTGCATTATATTAAGATCAAAGAATTTAGCACAATGGTAAGTGCATCGCTAAATTGAAGTGGCAACGCTATCGGTTGCACATTCGAGTCCGATTTTTCTATTGTTTACTTTTTTACGATGTCTAAATTGATTAATATATCAACTGTGTAACAATCGGAGATCATCTCAAAAATTTTGTAGATGATGATGATGATCATGATCATGATCATGATCATCATCATCATCATCATCATCATCCTTTATGTGTCCGTCATTGGACCTTTATCATAAGTGTCATTGAGCCAGTACTTTGTAAATTAGTCTAGCTCATCTCTCCATCTGGTACTGTGCCGGCCTTGATTGCACATATGATCTCTGGGGATCCATGTTGTGAGTTGGAATGTCCATTGGTTTTCTGCCATTCTTGCAACATGGCAAGCCCATTGCCATCTGAGTTTATTAATGGATTCTATAATGTCTCAGACTTCTGTTTTCTTCCAGATGTATTGTGCTGTTTTGTGGTCTATCCGTGTGAGGTTAAACATAATTCTTCCATGTGTACGTTGTATGGTTCTCAATTTGTGGGTTTTTCACACGATTAAGTTCCATGTTTCAGCTCCATAAGTGTCTATTTGGAGTATGCATCGGTTGTACACTGTTATTTTTATGATTAATCGGATCTTCCCTCTGAATCATGATGAATCGTTTTCCTAGTTAGATGTAGTCGTCTACTTTCTCTAGTTCTGTGTCTTGATTCTGATTCTTGTTTCTGACATGATTGTAGCACATGATCTCCATCTTGCTGAACATTTTAGGTAGGTGTACGTTCTTACTCTGTTCATTTATTCCGTCATGCATTAGTTGGAGGTTGTGTACGCTCTCTGTGAAAAAGGGCAATGTCGTCTGACAATCTGAGGTTGTTCAGATATTCTTTTCCTATTTTGATTCTTTTATTTCCCTTGTTCAGTTTCCAGAAAATCATCTCGAAACTGACTGTGAAGGGTTTGGGTGCGCATATATTACCTTGTCTTACTTCCTTTTAGAGCTGGATGGGTTCAATTTCTATACTTAACCTGATAAAAGAGCTTTGGCAATTGTATGTACTTTATGACACTCTAATGTGCACCGGATGTACACCTTGCTGAGTGATGGCTCGCGATTTTTTATTCATTCTAATATATCAAATTAGTCAATTATATATATATGTATGATATATATACATACATATATATATATATATATATATATATATATATATATATATATATATATATATATATATATATATATATATATATATATATATGTATGTGTGTGTGTGTGTTCGTATATAGCACTTTACGAATGAGCAGCTACCTTATCATTCATTTCTAACGGTAGTTCCTTTCTCTAATTTTTCATTCCACTGAATTTGTCGTGGCCAAATGATACATCCACCGTTGATAAAGGGAGATCATTTCAAATGAGGGTTTCGATATAATATAATGCAACTTATGATCAATCTGTTTGATCAGATATCCTTTTCCTGATAACATAATTGTGGCATTGAAAGAAACGAATAGAGCATATAGACCGATACAGAACTTAATTCTATTTGGAGTCGAAACATTGGGGGATGAAGAGGAAATAATGTGTTAAATATATATAAATATATATGCAAGTGTGTGTGTGTGTGTGTGTGTGTGTGTGTGTGTGTGTGTGTGCGTGTGTGTACTACCCCTAAACCGTGAGATGACCAAATTGATTATTACATGGTATCATAATTTGATTTAATTGAAAACTTTTTTTACGATCTAAAGTTTGAGAAATCGAACATTTTTTTTACAAAAAATAGATAAATACGTACTCCTGATTTGATCGAAAGTTCATTTGATAGAGAAAAAAGAATTGAAACGAATATTTTTCAAGATCAAAATTTGATGTAATCAAAGTGAAATCAAAATGTTTTACAAAAAAATATGCAAACATTGCAAATTACGCTATAATACCGATTTGATGTGATATATATATAGTTTTTCATCAACGGACAGCTGTTTGGATATATTGCCATTCTTCAGTGTAGCTATAGACAATCCAGTATCCCTTCCAGTGCGGATAGGTGGGGTTGAAACATCCGCCATGGACTCAAGGGTAGATGCTGTCCCTCTGCAGTAAGTGGAACTTGACAAATAATTGTTACCAATACAAATTTTTTTCACAAATTTGATTTTCAAGGGATATCTTAAGAGTGAGTATCTTTCTCTCTCTTTCCCTCTCTTTCTCTTTCTTTCTCTTTCTCCTCCCCTCTCTCCCTCTCTCTCTCTCTCTCTCTCTCTATATATATATATATATATATATGTGTGTGTGTGTGTGTGTGTGTGTGTTACTCTCATGTGTAGGATGACATGAAGATATACAAAGGTGTATCGTGATAGAAATCAGTTTGGCTAGAGTTCAAAAACATTCTTATCTAAGGAACCTGCATTTGGATTTCAACATACATTTATATTGAACGCAAACGTGTGTGCACGTATGTGTTTGTAAAACATTTTTAAAAAAATTTTTTTTGATTTCACCATTTTATGATATTTTGGAGAGAAGTGAATAAAAAAAAGATTTCGAGGGTTATCAGCTGGAATGTATAGAAGAGATTATTTTTAGAAAAAAATTAAAATGCGCCTGGTAGATGTACATAGGATTGCAATTTGTGAAAGTTATATACACATTTTATTTCTCAAATTAATGTGTACATTTCTTTTTATTCGTTAGAAAATTCAAATTGCAATGGGTTTGTCATGTTGCAAGAATATCAGACCGTCGATGGAAGTGATTTCCATCATATTGTGGATCCCCAATGATCATAGGCAAAACCAGCAAAATGTAAGTTGGTATGATGAAATCAACGAGTTCAGAATTCATTGGCCCTGCAACAGTCATGAAGGGTCTGGTGAATCTTTATCTAGGGATGGACCTTGAAAGGCGGCTGCTGATGTTGATGATGAAATTATTTTTTATGTAAATAATGTTCATTCAATCGATGAATTATTAAGTTTATATCAGGAATGTATAAGCTGCTTACAAGAAAATGCTATACAACAGAACGTTAGATATTGTTAATGAACAATGCAAGTTCAAAATTTCTTGCTTCTACTCTTGTATTTTAGCAGCAGGAGTAACTGATAATATAAACAGCGTTGGCATTACAATTGCTTATTATTCCATTTGAAACTATGATTTACTTATCTGAATCTATGATTTCAGATGTTTAGCCAAAAGCTAAACAATCTCCCTCATTGATAAAGGAGCGAAGACGTCAGAAAATTTACAAAAGTAAATAAACTACGAAAATCCACACAACAACAAATAAACAAACTGAACCATTGAATCTTGACAACATGAATCGATCTTTGTGGTAAATAAATATATTCAGTTGCCAATTCTTTCTATTTGCAAAAGAGATGATATTTGATCAGAGGAATGCAAACATATGATTAACGCTTGGGATTTTACTTTTTCTATATTTCATTCTTTTTTTTTCGTATTCCTTTGCTTTGATTCCTGTCTTTGTTTCATCATTCTGTTTCTCTCAGCAGATATTTCGCAATTACATCTCATTTCCAACCAGATACAGATTTGCTAAACACTATACGTAGAGATAAAAGAATGAAATTACAGCAGTTTAACATACAAGGGTAATAGATATCAGCAAAATGCTTACATGGTGAAAATGTTAAACGCATAAAAAGTATCATGCATCATATTCACTCACGGCAAATTTCTTAAGAGTCTTCGAGGGGCTGTTTGGAGCTGTTTTCCAACTTTGATTTACCGAATATCTTTGAGGCAGCCTTCAATTTCCCGAATCTCTGATTATAGAAATCCTATTGGCTGATTAAGAATGTCCACAACTCAAATGAACACAATTCAAGAGTTTTTTGTTTCATTTACAAAAACACCAAACAATTTCTTTTCCTAATCAGTATTTTGAGATTCGGAAAATTGACACTGGCCAGTATTTTCGTATATAAGTCGATTGTGAGAGTAAGTTGAGGTCTGATTAGAGTAAGAAAGCCAAATAGATATAAGTCGAGCCAAGAAATCAAGTATTTTGACAAATTCACCTTTGCAAGAGAAAAAGTCGGCTCCATACACTGTGCATCTTATCTCGTGTGGTCATTGGACAGTGTCTGAAGTCTGAAATGCCAGGTTTGATGATTATTATTGAGTTTCCAGATAGCTCTGGAGCTATGACTTTCAACAGTCCTACACAAATTTCTCTATACTTCGTCTTCTTCATTAATGTACCAACGATTGCAATTTATCGACAAAAATTATCTACAGATACAATATATCTACAAAGGTAGTTTTTAAAAATACACACTTACTCACATTCACACACATGTATATGCGTACACATACATGTATACACAAATACATACGCTCATGCACATACATGAATGCATTCACATACGAACTTACAAACAAATACAAATATTTGTGTATATTTGTGTACGTATATCTGAATTTCAATATTTGTGAAAATGAGTGAAAAAATGAAAAAAAAAAATTGTTAATTAGTATTGCACTGTGAAACTAAGGATTACTACTATTTTATTGTGACATAGCGTGAATATATACGTGAGACACGCGTGCACGTGGGTGTGTTTGTGTGTGCATGTGTGAATTTATGAGTTTTTGTGAATATGTGAGTGAAGGGTGTTTGGCTGTTTATATATTTGTGTAATACGCTCTTAAGAGTAATTACAGATAGGAAATTTGGTATCATATGTAATAGACGAGTATATTTTTTAGATAATCTGATGTTTTAAAACGTTTTTCTGGTTTTTATGATAACATATTCTAGTTCTATTTACGATATCGCAACAATGCCAGATTTGAATTTTTCTCCGCTTATATATAAATCTGCTTATTTCATACACTTATATGGTAATATTCAAGGGCGTTTGAATAGGAAACACACCTTTAGAGTGGTCAAATGGACCAAATTATTTTTTTAAGTTGCAATTGAATTAGAGAATATCTTTCAAGAAAAAAACATTCTTGAACATTACGATGGGTTTCTATCTCAAATGTAAATATAATGCAAATTCGGACCATTACTTTTGTTCAATACATATATATATATATATATATATATATATATATATATATATATATATATATATATATATAATTGTGTGTTCATATCACTCAAATAATCTGTGTGTGCATATATGCTTTTTTGTATGGAGACACTTGTCATATCTTGCAGCAAGTATATGAGAAGAACTTATATACGGCTAAATTTCTTGTGATATTCACAAGTTCAATTGCAGACATAGCCGTATAAGTATTGAACATATCTTTCCAAAAGTGGCTGCTATCATCCACCCATGTTATCAAATCGAGGTGAGGAAGTTTTATCATCTATTTCGAATACTGGTAATTTATCTAATCGTGCCTCCAGTGATTCTGTCCAACAGTCCATCGAATGATATCTCCAAGAGTTCTCAATGAATGCCAATGGAATTTTGCAGATAATAGGCCATGAGTTGGTGACGAATCAATTACATTTTAGGATGGATTCAGGATTTCTTTTTCATCTTTTCTTTCCTTGCATCATAGCTATCTATGAACTGATTTCCATTTATTTTTGATGCCGATGGTTTTGGTAGAAGTACGCAGTCTTTGGACGATTTTCAGTAATTGATTTCATTGAAAAACAGGGTTATTAGAATAGAATAAATCTTTTGTTGAACTTTTCTGTTTTTAATTTCAAAAGTCGAAATATGTTATCATATAAGCAGAACTGATGTTTATTTGAACCAGAATGATTCATTAAAACTTCTTAGAATAGCTTCAGAGCAATTATCTCTTGGTGTGATTTGCTGTAGTAGTTTCTTCTGCGCCAATATATATTCCAATCATCATCAGCAGCTTGTTAGCGCCATTTCCCAGACATAGGACTCCCCGAATATTTGCCAGACATCTCAGTCCTTTCAAAATTGTAAAGTTTGTAACACCACTTTGTCAGCCTCTGCTTCACTTAAAATATTTGGATATCAACATCGTGATGTCCATCAGTTTTCTGAATCACTTGCCTCATGATCAACCCATTGCCATCCAGATTTTGTAATGGATTTCTATTATATCTCTGACATTCATATGTTCTTCAATATAATGTGCTGTTATGTGATCTATCCAGGTGATATTGAGCATGGTTCTCTCCAGTGCACGTTGCATTGTTATCTATCGGAGAGTGAATCTTTCGTTTAGTTGTGTCAGTACTATATGTGACAGACGGGTTATATATTGGTTGTAAACCTTTTTTTTAGGACCGAAGGGATTGTCTTGCATTTAAAAGTTGTGCTACAGTAATTATTCCCTTGATTTCTTTTCTTTTCTTTTTTTTTTTTTGAGGATTCAAGGGACATTTTTAAGTGACGAAGTTTAGAATAAGCCCAAAGACCTGAACAAATAGGTTAGAAGCAATTCTTGTCTCAAAGACAATGCAAACGTTCCTTTATGAAATAAAACACTTCCTGATATATCTCTTTTCTTACATTGCTAGTTTTTATGGTCTTTTCTCAACAGGGATCAGCATATGGGAACAAAGATGCATCTGTAATCCACGTGACCAATATAACGAACGGTGGGTTTGGGGGATGAGGTGGTTCTGCAATTTTCACTGATGAGAGTGGTCGGTATTAGGTGTTTGATCCCAGATAAAAGTGAAGGTTTTACATTTTCCTTCCTAAAATGAATTGGCCCTGCTCGCTCACAGAAATTGATCAATAATCTTCTGACACCAAATCTCTCTAATGTAAGCCTATGCCAAATAAGGCAAAATTGATTACCGTATGTATTCCTGTATAACACACACTCGTTTTTGATATGCACCCTCCATTATGGACTTTGAAATCCTGGACAAGACATTTCTCATGTTTAATGCGCACTTATTCCATACAATATGCTCCAGCTAAATATATCATTATCATCATCATCATTATCAGTCTGTTAATGCTGTTGGAAATGGACCGTCCCCAAAATTTGCGAATCTCAGTATCATGGGCATTGCAGAGCCAGTACTTTCTGAATATACATGTAGTTCGTCACACCATCGTACTTTCGGTCGGCCACAGCCTTGCACTTGATATCAGGGGATCAAAGTTGTAAGTATGTTGTCCAGCATTTGTCTGATATTCTCTCAACATGTCCAACCCATTGCCATTTGAGTTTTCAAACATTTTATGTGATTTTTGGACTTCTGTTTTCTCTATGATAAATTGTGTTGTCTTACGATCTTTTCATATGAAATTGAGCATGATTTTCTCGTATGTACGTTGAATGATTTTCAGTTTGAGTGTCAAACTTTTGGTTAGGTCCCGAGTTTCAGCACTATATGTTACAATCGGTAGGGTATATAGGTTGTACACCGATCTTTGGAGGCTAGCGGGATTCTCTCGTTCTTAAAAGTCAATCATGCTCTACCGAGAGTTTGCCAAGTTTTCTTTTTCAAAAGGGACAATGTCATCAGCAGATTCGAGGTTACTTAGGTATTTGCCGTCAATCTTGATTCTTTTGCGTTCCTATTCAGAAAATCTGCTGAAAAAGCTGCAATTGGTTTAGCTGATATGGTGTCACCTTGTCTCACTCCTTTTCTAGTTGAAAGGGCTAAGAGTTTTTATATAGCCTGATGGAAGAACTGCTCTATCGATAGATACGTTGCAGTACTATGACATATACTGGGTAGGCACCTTTTTGTATTATTGCAATTATCATGAAGTCAACAAATGTCACTGCTAGTGGCGTTTTATACTCTATGTGTCGCTCTTTAGTTGATTGCACAATGGAGATACTCGATGGCCAAGTAGCTTCTCCTTAAGCCAGCTTGCCTTCGAGGTTGGTTTTCATCAAGTGTTTTGCTGATTTGGTTGGTAATCACTTTTGTGACGAGTTTGTAAATTTAACTTCGATTAAATTCTTATTTGATTGGTAAATGCAATAAACACATTTTGATAACTTACATTCTGTTTTGAAGCATGGATTTCACAAAGTATTCGTTACATACTATCAGTTATGATATAGCCTAGTTTTGGTGATACGGTCTCCAATATTGTTACGCCCTTTGCCAGGGAAAAAGGGAAACATTTATTACACATTATATGCACCTTTGAGTTCTTATCTTAAAAATTAGGGGGGAGGAATTATATTCAGATATATGCAAATATCATTACTTCCATCACGTAATTTGACTTAACCGTTACAACTATCGTAGTGCAATGGTTGCCAAGCTCGACTTGTTGACCAATTTGTAAGTGTTTAGGCCTCAATAAATGCCTCGCTACAGTGGCTTTGTGGCACACGAAGCAATACTTAGTACATGACAATGTAGGGTATCTATTGCTTTCCAGTAATTACCCCATAACGCTCATGTATTTGCTGACGTAATTTATTCTTCGTTCAAGAATCCACTTTAGTAATAACATGACAGATATGGATTTTAATGAAAACGTTACCTGTACATTCTTTGGGTACATTTTCTTCACTCAAACTTCTCTGCATATGAGATATTATTTTCATAATGAAGATGAGAGTTGTTTATCTACTAAACTAGTTTGCCTAACGAATAGGACTCGCCCAGGCTACGCAGCTAATTTTTCCATGAATGGATTTGTGTTAATCTCAAGGACATTAGTGCTAAGTGACCACAGATTATCCTAGTCGAAGTTCGAACTAGATGAGCCGATTCCATATTCGGTACTATTGACTGCTTTGCCATTTGCACTCCCTCCAATGGAAGGTAAGGTAAAAAAATCATAAGGCCTTCTGAATTGTTTTTTCACTCTGAATATTGGGTAAGTAACACTCCACGTAAGGAAAAAAACAGGTCAAAATATCTAAGAAGAAGGAAAGAAATAAAGAAAATAGGGCTTGAGCGAATGCAAGAAAAAAGTTCTGGTTAGTCAGTCAATAGTCAGTCAATACACGACAAAAATCTTTCTGCAGCATGCAGCTTTTGGGCATTATAAACTAAAAAAATAAAGTTGGAAGAAGAACTGATTCCAAATCGTCCAAATTTTCAAAAAAAAAGATTCGACTGCTGTCAGACACGAATATTTGACCAACTTAGCATAAACCTACATTGAAAGTAAAAACATATACTCCTAAGAATCGGAAATTAAAAATGTCTTCTTAAATACATCAGCAGCAGCAGCAGCCATTGCAAGTACATGAATGAGCAAAGACCTGTTAGTTTTTCTCTTATGAGGACCTCAATTGTGATAACCTTTGCCATGTCTTACTGACAACCTTCACAATCTAATCTCTCCCTCTTACTCCAGGTATTTTCCTACTCAGTTAAATGTTACATTAACACCAAGCATTTTTTTTGCTCCATCAGTTGTCATCTAGTCTGAAAAAATGTCTAGTTTTCAAGCGCAACACACAGATAGATGGATAATTTGCCATCCCATCTAGAATCACTGAAAGACTGAAGGAGCCTACGGTGATGATGACAGTATCTGTTGACGGTTTCCAACACTGTTGATTGACAAGAGATAGTGCGGACTTTATTCTAAGTAGTGAGGAGGAATAACGCCAATAAAAGCATATTTAAAGCGACAGGCCTACAAAGGAATAAAGTGGTTCATAAGAAGTCAGCCGAGAGAAAAGTGGATCGGTACGAGAAAGTTGAATGTACAAAATGCAATAAGAAAGATATATTCTGCATGGAGTCTCAAGATGAATAGTTCCCTCGAATCCAATTCTACACTTTACATGCCTAGGAATGTCCCACAATAATCTTACATCGGCGAAGTAGATATAATCAAATGGAAACGTTCCCTAATAATCCAGGCTTATTAAATTCTACACACAGCAATGGTCTCAGAACAGAGGGTGATTCTTGGAGACGATTATTCTCCGCAGATATTACGGTTTTTATTTTCATTTTATGTTCTTTGATCGAATCGTAATCTTCCCTTCACATTACCGTTTCTGCTTCTATTCTTGCGAGAGGCGTTTATACTGTAAATCTAGATTACCTTTAATGCCATTGTTATTAAGTCTTTTGCGTTGTTATCGAATATAGGTTTTCCCGAGTGATGTTTACCAGATAAATTCAGGATAACGCTTTGCTGATAGTTCCATGAAAAACTGCATAGAAACGCATATATTATTATGACCTGGTGTTAGGATTAGAGATCCCAGCATGCAGTTTTTGTTTCTGAACCATTTATTGTATTGACGTAACTTTTTTTCCCGTCTGGAAGAGTTGCGTATTTCAATACAATGTAAGTGGTGTGTGTTCAAGCTCAGATTCCGTTGCCGAATCTGTTGACTGTTATGCCACTTGCACCTTGTCAGGCAAGATTCAAAGTTGTTGGGTTTCCCCAGATCTTCTAATTGCCTTAAACAGAAATATTGTCCCAAATCCTATCTTGAAACTTGACCCGAACCAACCACCAGCTTGGATAGAAAATAAAGAACTATCAAATGGGTGTCATGTTAATGTAACAGTTTGTTTTTGAAATCCCCGTGACAATTTTATTGTAAACGACTGATGACCTCAACAAGAGACAATTTATAGGTTTTATCTAAACAGTGACAAAGTATAGGGGAAACAAAAATCACATTTTACAAGATTACATGAATTGCATTTACAGATATTGGGGAATTGGTGACTGACGTGATATAGAAATCCAATCGGGAGGGATATTTACCGTTCAGCGTTTGAAGCTGTTAAGCTTTTTAAACTATTAATATATGCAGTCCGAGTTTAACACTTATAAATCAGATTCAACATTCACACGGGTGAATACTCATCGGAAATGACACGAACAACGACTCACATATGTTGTTAACCTTACTGATCCCTCATCGAAAAATATGTTCCTTGGGTAACTTACGTAATTGAAGACTTTGTTTTTAGAGGTAAATGTGTAGTATAAAATGATATCCATTTACAATACATAATGATAATTACCTGTATAAAATCGTAGATTACATGTATGATGGCATAGTTCTAAAAATGATAGAATATGATTAAGAATTGAAATCATCCAAGTGAGGTATCTAATCAGCCTTGACGGCCTACCATGTTAATATAACTGTTTTGTTCTTGAATCCTTGAAACAGATACATCGTAAACAACTTATAATTCCAAATGGTCCACACGTAGCACAATAATACCTAATTCTGCGTGAAGCATAAAACCCACTAAAGAAATACATACGTTGCTTTAACAGATATTGGGAAATGAGTGACTGAAATGACATAAATGTTTCATATATTGCTTTGTACATTTTGTTCTCAGGAACAAAAAGGTTGTTTAGACTATTTACATTTCTTGAAAATCTGCATTAACCGAAAAAAGATGCATATATTCGGAACAGGTAAAATCTCCCTATTTGAAAGATTGGTGGATAACACGAAAAAAATCTCCTCCAATCTGACCTTTGTGACATGCTAAATAGATGAGTGAATCTAGAGATTACCAGTTCAGATGAATGTCCTCGTTGCCGTATGCAAGAATCGATCCAGCTATCAGACGGTAAATAAATCGGAAAAATATGCCTAGGGCGTGATGGAAGTTGCAACGAAAAACCGATTCTCTGTAAGTTCGATTTCCAATAGAGCAAAATGCTTAAGTGGTCAGAGAACAAATCGTGTTGGTACATCGAGCCAAAGAGATGGATGAGTTCAAAATGAATTGGTGCGAGGACAGTGAGGATCAAAAACACGATTCTGGAAGAAAAACCTCTATAAAAAGCGTCAAAACACACAAAACTTATATATATAAATATGTATGGGACACACACGTACACACGCACACACACACATACACACACACAAACACACACACACATAAATATATATATATATATATATATATATATATATATATAGTATGAATAGCGTTATATAACATGGAAACTTTTTTGAAATGATCTTCCGTCGTTGCTCTGTTAATATATCATTTGCCCTAGACAACATAAATAGAATAAACAATTGAAAATATAGGGCTGTTGCAGGTAATGAATTCGCAACCCACAGGGTAGCCGTTTCAACGTAGTGATACACGTACCATTGTGCTGAACCCAATTAGTAGTAGGATCGATTCCTATAGCAGCCCCACTTCTTTTAATTGTTCATTAAATTTACGTTGTCTGAATTGAGAGATATATTAACCATATATCGACAGGAGATCATTTCAAATGTTTTGTTCATTAAATTTACGTTGTCTGAATTTAGAGATATATTAACCATATATCGACAGGAGATCATTTCAAATATTTTTTTTTGTAATATAATGCAATTCAGGATTCATACGGTTGGACCAAATATGTCAATTTTTCAAACACACACTCACACACACACACACACACACACATATATATATATATATGATAATTGGAATGAGGATCTATGGTGCATAGGTGGGGTGATATGCTGATGGATCATTTGCCACATAAACTTAATGTCGATATGTGTATCGTGACCTTAAGGGAATTACCGACTGGACTTTTGATCACATGTGGTACTGAAATAATCAGGTGATAAATGTCAGCAGTTCAGTTTGAGGTTAGTTTAGAATTTGATTGATGGGGGAACATTTGTCAAAACAAAGATGATCCCCCCCTTCCACCAATAATTCACAGTCTTATGAATACCTGGTTTCTCGTAATACTTCAATTTCCTGACAAAAGTCGAAATGGGCAAAATGTTGAAATGAAGTCATTTGTCATGGATTTTCTTCTAATAGTGTCATATCGCCCACACAAACAAATGCATCTCTCTCCCTCTTCCTCTCTCTCTTTTCTCTCCTTCTCTCTTTCTATGTATATGCATAAATATATATATATATATATATATATATATATATATATATATATATATATATACATATATATGCGTGTGTGTGTATGATTAGCAACTCATTTGTGAATATGTATCGATGTGCCAAACGTCAATCTATAGAACAATAATTAATATATGTGACCATACGCCCATAGTTAAATGATCCATACTAAATCTGGATTATCATTTTGACCTTCGAGCAAATCTGATTATCGTTACGGGCACCCACTACTATGTCTTTTGTTCTAAGCCAAATAAATAACCTGTGGTTTGTTCATTTCACAAAAGCTACAGTTTAGGGCTCGATTTCAGGTGGAATTCAGGATCTTCCACGAAAGAATTATAACTGTCTGGTATGAAAGTAATAACAACTACTGAATTATAAACTGCCTACCATGTATACCAAGACTTTCTATATATATATTGAATATGATTCTAAAAAAAGAAATGTATATAATGAAGTATCATCTATTATAAATATGCCTGTGAGAGACTCATAAACCCATCGATATTACCTTACCACCAACAATTTTAAAACTATTTCATATTTCAAACCAAAAAAGTTTAAAGAGAACATTTTAGATTTTCGAATATCACAGACAAAAATATCCAACGAGAATTCGTTCAAAACAAATATTGAACGTAAAAAATTCAAGAGTACCTGATGGAATTTAGTTCTAGTCAGAATGAGTGTTTCAAACAGAACAATTTCAAATTATATATATACATATATATATATATATATATATATATATATATATATATATATATATATATATATATATATATATATATATATATATATATGATCTTGTTTCTGACAATATGACTCCAGTCGTCGGAGATGAAAGGTTTTTGAAAATGTTCAATTGAGAGATGATTGGTTTAGTCAAGCTTTGGGCCTACTTCGCTTTGCCAATCGTAAAAATCTATAATTTTCAATATAAGTTCTACCTAGGGCAATGATCTTTCACTCTTTTAACGCATGAATTCTCCCAGTTCTGTCTCGAATATTAGTTTGACGAATATTAAGATGCTCTCTCCAGGGTTTCGGCGCTTTAACGTGTTTCTCCATTTTTGCACTTGTAGACAGTTGCAAATAATCACGAAGACTGACATTATTTTTAATCCAATTGTTCATTCTCAAGTCTGTGTCTTTTGACTGCTCCGGCTTAGGTTAACTTCCTGAGATGGCAAATAAAGTGAATTATGCAACACAGATCCCGCAACTGGGTTGCCGGCGGTCAAGCCGTTTGGAGCACAGAACATTGTATCTTCAAGATGTTCAAACTCTGACTGAGACGATCTGCAATCAACTTGAATAAATACACTTGGGAAAAGCATGAATCCATTTGTTCCGTCCTGGTCCCCGTTATAATTAAAACAGGCTAGAAACGGATGGAAGGGATAGTTTTTGTGTTCCCAAAATGTACGATCATCGTGGCTCTGGTGAAGGTCCTAGCCAGCTTGGAATGGATTATTATGGAATGAGTAGTTGGAAGACTGACTGCATGACAATGCTGCCTTACTTAATGAGCCTCATAGTTTTCATTTAGATTCAGACTCTACCTCTGAGTGATATATTGATCAAAAGCTTTCGATTTCAAAGTGAGTTGTAGCAAGCCACGCCTGGATCGATTTCAATCTCTGGAAAAGTGTAAAGATTTCCCTCCGTATACGTCTTTCCATCATGGGAGCTAAATAGCTATACAGTGTAAATTCCACAATAATATGATCATGACTTTCTCGATCCGATTATTGATACCGAGAGGTGAATTGAATTTCTTCTCTTTAATTTCATCAGATGAAGTATTATGAATCATAATTAATTTCAAATTTTGACTTTTTATCTTCATCGAAGTTTTTTAGCTGTCTTTTCCACAACTTTCTGCCCGGGCCGAATACCCTCCGGTAGTGAGTAAATAGCGTTGATCGGAATAATCTTTAAGCAGGATTTGAAATCACAGCCCCTTACTAACTTGTAAAACAGACCGGACTAAACTCTGCTACGGGGATGTGGGTGGAAATCCAACCATACGCTTATTCTCTATTCTTCGATCAACGCTATTTGCTAATTACGATAATCAGTCCGAGCATAGTCGGGATAAATTGTAATGAAGGAAAAAAGATTTCAAAACAGTAATGACCATAACGCTTGCTCATTATGTAATCATAGTATTGATAGAAGTAGGAATAGTAGTCGTAGTTTGAGATTTTTCTGAATTTTTCAGATGAAGCATTTTCATTGTTAATGTTTCCTTCCATCAGATTTTCAAATTCAACAAAACTTTCCTTTTCCAAAAAATTGTTTCAATTTTTCTATATATTTGTATATCTATATCAAAACAACGTCATGGAATAGTAAATGATAGTATCGTGGTAAAAATATCATTTTGTTCTATTTAATTTTGTAAAATTTTGTAACTGATGGTGAAGTGTTTTTAGACGCACAATTAGTTTTGCTTCTAGTTTTTTGGGGGTTCCTTTTTTAAATCTTTATAGATCATAACATTGTGTGAAAATTGCTGATTACCTCTCGAAAACAAGAAAATGGTGCAAACTTATGTTCAGCTAGACGTATATCCTAACATAGGGTCGGATTAAGCCAGTGCAGGGCATCTAACATGTAAAATACATCTAGATATTAGGACACGTAACTCATTTTGTTCAAATAGTGAATAACTTGTTGATACTCATTTGATTTATACGAAAAACGAAACGAGCTCGTTCCATCATCTAAGAGATCTTGACATCATATCGCAAATGGGTGTGTATTAAAGCTAAACTGATTTTGATGAAATTTGTGACCAGTGGCCAGCTGTACGAGCTGTCGCAGATTAATTGGACAACATTCAAGCTGGACATTGTAAAAGTCAATCGAGCAGCTTGCCCAAACGACTCAGTTTTCTGAATGAAAACATGAGAAAAGCTATGCCATATTAAACGTACTCTGCGCACTTACACAGTATGAACTGTTTTATAAAATTGTCGAAAATTCCATATTAATTGTTAGAATGGAAGAGTAATCGCAAAAACATGACGAAAGAAACTTGGCTGATCTTCTTTTTCTGTCTGTGTGTGTGTGTGTGTGTCTGACATCATACAAATAGTGCTATGCAATGAACCTTTTGATCTTTGTGCAGAGGCTATGGTCTCTTCACTTTCAAATCTCATCTTATTTATTCGATATATATATATATATTATTTCCATTATTATTCGGACCATCCTCATCTTTGTTGTTTTTCATACAACGTTTCGGCCGTTGCACTCTACGGCCTTCGTCAGGTAACATCTGGGAGATGCCGTAACCACTGCGCTATGTGTCCATGTGGACAACCGGTGTTAATTTTTAGGAGCCTTAAACCTCAGATGACAGAATTTTTTTTTCTTTCTTTGATGTTATTGTTTTCTGTCTTTTATTATTAGAGGTTCCCCATAGAGTGCAACGGCCGAAACGTTGTATGAAAACAACAAAGATGAGGATGGTCCGAATAATGATGGAAATAATAATAATACCTCATCTCAAAAATTCCGATATATATATATATATATATATATATATATATATATATATATATATATATATATATATATATATATATGGCCCTCGAAATTGGGAGGTCTGTAGCATATGCTAATTCTGCTTTATAGTTAATCTTGAACAAACTTAGTTTTTTTCTTTTATAACCAAAATATTTTCTCAGATGAGCAGACTAGAAATAATGATTGTAATTCCCGGGGGTTGAATGAGTGGATAAATGATATATAAAATCTTTCATATAATCTCTAAGAATCCCCTAAAAGCAAGACCCAGACAGCGTATATCGACACTCCAATAAAAGCATCATTTGATAAAGGATTCAGCAAGGCGACTGAGTGCAACAGTGAATATAAAGAAACATTTAAATAAATCAAATTGCAAAGTCTTACACGCAGCAATCAGTAAAAGACTTGTTCTACCATGTATCAATCCAAGAAAAATGTATTATTTAGAATATCCTTACCACAAACAAATATATTGCTGTAGCTTGTGTGTGTACCAGAACTAATTATCTGAAAAAAATTACCTGTAATTATCTAAGGAAATATACATTTCATCTGAAAGTATCTAAAAAAGAAAAAAAATAACAGCACAGGATTTGGGGATCGTAGGTCCAAAATGACCACAACACCCCAAAACGCATTTTTTCTGGAAAAAAAAGTATTGTCTCCAAATGGTTACTAGTGAGGTACTCATGCCTATTTCGAAAGTTCTAACCCTAA
>OY735200.1:4278880-4331380 GCA_963457665.1 Thysanoteuthis rhombus
CAATCGACTGCTGAATGAGCGCTAGTGTAACATGCTTACAAACTACCCCAGCCAGATTTCGCCAATCCCATTTCCTGAGCTGATAACAGTGAGGCCTACTCTGAATCTCCGAGATACATGTAGATGCTGAAGGATTATGTGGTAATAACAACGGTTTTATACCCATCACACACCCTGTTTAATTTCCTGATAACGATCAACCTTCGATCATCGATTTTCTAAACGACTGTCTCTTCATGAAGAGCCCATCTTGTTTATGACGTCATAACATAGCAACAAGCAACTCAATAGTCTACAAAGGGTTACTGATCCCGTAATCAGTCTACAGCAGCGATTTGCTATTGTTATAACCTTACTTCATCAACGCTGCATCAACTGATTTGGAAGCGACACGAAAGATGATACATCAACCGAGACAGTTGACGTAATTAGAATGGTCAACCGAAATTGTTAACCCAGGTTTATTCAGTTTTTTAGCGGGACTGGTTGGTTATTTATCTAGGTATCTATCAAAAAAGTGTGACTCCGCTGATGGCCAGGCCGACCAGATAACCATGTGGATAACATATTCACTTCTATTTGCTCTTCTGTATTTGTGTGTATGCGTTTCCGGATCCTCCAGGTCACAGTTGTTGGGATACAACCTTGAAAATGTGCATGTGTACAACATGTATACAGCACGTAGCACCGACTAAATTCTTTTCTTAAAAAGTATCTTTTCTTTTGGTGTCTATTTCGTTTGGGATGAACAATAACCAAATCTTTTATTTCTAGATAAATTAAAATAGATATCTGCTTCCTGATTTCAGACATTTTTAGATAATTAGCTTAAGGTATAAACGTTGGCTACTGTAATACATTTCAGACAGTTTCGGATATCTATCTATTTATCTGTCAACGTGGTTTTTTCAATTTTTAAATTGGTTCGGCAGAATGGTTATGTACGAATCATGCGTACAGGCAACACCAATAAAGCTAAAGGGATGAAAGGTTTACTCATCATATTTTTGTGTTCTTTTATAACTGCTCTCTTGAAGGAGAGATAAGTAATCATCCCTTTTTGTGATGTCTTGACTGATTACCCCCAGCAGTATGTAGATGTTGATCACGTTACAATTCATTTTGAGTGACTAACATGATCTGTACCTAATCATATTAATAAAGCTTCAATGTAACAGCTGATAAATTGTTTGGGACATTATCTCCATTAATTCCATCATCCATCTATACTATTATTACTCTTACGTCGTAAGACACTCATAGTATAATTCACCAAAAAACTAATCAATTACGATAGAGAATTAGGAGAACCGAAATAGTTTAAAAGGACATTTTTGAAACAGATTGTCTTTGTTATATTGTTTTGGAATTATAAGTTTGTGAAGAAAATCTGGTTTTAGATTCCTCTCTGCAAAACCAGGGATATTTTTAATCAAAATATATTATTTGTTGTTTCTTTTTTGAATTGCAGAAATACAGATATTTCTTATTTTGTTGAATTTGTTCATTTGTTACTATAATTTCAATCCATTTAAAATATATTTCTTCTTAAAATATAGATCGAGTAAACAGTATAAATTAATTTTCCCCGATAACATTTCTTATTTTACTTCAAAAAAAATTGGGAGAAAAAGTTGTTAGATAGTTTATTGAAGCGATAGGAAGAGACAGGGGAGGAAAGGCAATTCAGGTATTTTGATAAGAGAGTAAAAAGAGAGGGAGACGAGAAACTTAGTTAACTGGTAGGACTGCAATTTTTTGGATTTGAAGTTAAGCAAATCATACTTTATGTTTCATTAGATTTATTTTCAAAAAATCATCATGATCATCATGATCATCAACATCATCATCAGCCTTTTTATTGTCAATCTTTGGACATAGGCCTTACTCAAGAGGCGTAATATTTCTCTATTATGCATGCCACGGAGCCAATACTTGCTAAACATGTCTGATTCGTCTCACCACCTTATTTTCTGCCGGCTTTGGTTTCACATTTGGTCTTTAGGGAAATATGTTATCAGTTGTGATGTCAATCGACGGCCATTATTGCAACATGACCAGCCAATTGCCATTTGATCTTTTAATTGATTTCATTATGTCTTTGACTCCTGTTATCTCCCTGATATACCGTGCTGTCTTTTTATCTCTCCATTTGAGGTTGAGCATGATTCTTTATCGTGCACGTTGTATGCTTTTCAGGCTGCAGGTCTGTCCCCTGATTAGATTTCAATTTTATAGCTCCATAGATAACTTTCGGGAGGATGTATTGGTTGTGTACTCCTTTTTTTATGACTAATGGAATTTTCTCGTTCTTGATATGTATACATAAATAACATGACAGATGACGTATTTTTTTGCCATTTTCACCCTAGGCACAATGGTGTCTCGTTTTGAACATAACACTGTGAGCGCTTTTGGATTTGCCACGACACCAAAAATAGTGAAGAGATGAAAAGAGGAATAAACTGCGAATCATCAGAACTCAACCAAAATTGTCATCCAAACTTTTGACAAATATTTTTCAGATTTAAAGTTAGTATTGCTGATTAGCTGTATAGGCTTCACTATTGGGGCTATAAAATTTAAACACCTACTCCTTATCATGACAACAAGAAATGATAGTTATCAAAATTCCCCAAAATAACTTTTTAGGGGTGATTCCAATTTACAATATAAGTTCATACTAAATTAGTTCCTTGGTGTCTAGCAGAGTTCACGTCTCGTTCTTTGAAAATTCAAATGAGCAAAACCAAGAGAAGGAATTCCTCCACTGATCGTTCCTTTTTACCAATTTTGTTTATTGATCAATCCCAACATACGCTGCTAAAATGTGTCGGCTAATTGACACTTTCTATTGATTGACTAACCAGACCTATTTTCACAGCCTTTTCACTGATCTATCTGCCAGACTTTACTTTCTCTAACGATCACTTGTTCGAATTCTTGCATGGTTGGGTAGCATCACCATAATAGATGATAATTATTGTTTATATATCAAGACAACGCAGGAAAGGAGCAGAATGGATGAGGATTATAGCCAACGTGGCCACGCTAAATCGAAAATGGCATAAGTTTGCTCCAGTAACTGCATGATTCAAACAAATTCATTTCTGAAGTGCATTTAATGCAGCTTTGTGAACAAAGCAAACACCAAACAATACCCACAATTGCACAGAATCTGTTCATTGTTTGACTGTACCAAACTGCATTTTGAACGGATGACCTTGGAGTGACATGTTGCAGTTGGGATGAGAAATATCTATCGTATCCATTGCACTTCCCTGATCTGTTGTCCTGTTCAGAACCTTTGTTATAATAAGGATAAATAAAATAACAATACCATCAAGGTGACATTGGAAACCTTCGATTCGAAGCCAGTACCATTCATATGCAATATTGTCTCGTTATTGATTGGGAAGAATGGTTATCATCTTTGATTGAGATCTTTGTATGTGCATGCACTGCAAATACTCGGCAACAAGCCATTGTACGAAGTTAACACTTGGCACTTATAACAGTCAGTACACAGTGTCCATCATAAATCACTTTTTATCAGCGATTCTCGAGAAATCTTATGATAGTTTATTTAGAATTTCAAATCATGATCAGTTTTCATCATTTCGATAAACTATCTCATTGACCTCTTTTTTTCAGAATTATCTAAATTTCCACGTAAAATACCAAAATCAGCAACACTGAAGAAAAGTAACGGGAATACTCCAAAGACATAGTTTCGTACGAGGGACATAAAACTATTTCAGAACACAATCGCGGATGTCTGCTCAAAACAGCATTAAGTCTGGTCCTATCAAAATATGTACCTTTAGAGATAATTAATCATTTGATGTAACTTTGGTACCATTTTCATTGATTGATAGTACATAAGATTTCATGGGAGTAGAGTTTAGCAATAGGAAACATGAAAATACTGATCGAGAAAACCTGTTTTCTGAGCCTTGTGTGAACATCACCTGATATTTTCATTTGACAATTTTCTATTCTGTCCTGAATCTAAAACGCTTGCTGATTCCTGCATTTGAGATTTATGCAATAACCCTTGCCTTGTTAGCATGTCCATAAAGTTCTAGATATCGGAAAATTCATTTCAAAATTCTTCAAGTAAGAACTCGAATCGTTCCCTTATAATGGAATACACAATGTAACCAAAAAAAGCCAGGAAGTATATTAAAAGATGATACTAACTAATCATTCGAGAATAAAGTATTTTGTGAAATATTGCTTGAACTTTTTGCATGAACCCCGTAAGAGACAATTGATTCCCGAATGATGTGTTATAGTTTTAATCGATATATTGAACCGTCAGTCATTTTGCAAATGTTTTTTTTTTACATTTGATCGCCCTAAGAAGAGTCTTCCAGTCAGTAACTAATTCGCGGGATAATAAGAAAGTAGTGATTTATGCTGCAAAACTAAGGTGGGAAAATAGCTCACGGATCGAATTTAATTTTATAACATGATAATCAATTACTAATTTTTTGCTACTGTTTACCTTAATCACAATATAGCTGTTATTTCTTTTTAATGCAGTTGAAATTTGGCTAGACTCCCTTCAGCATAGAGAGTCGTGAGTTTGAGTCTCACCTGGAAAATATTCTTTATTCTTCATACTTACTGCTGATGGGAAGTCAGCATGAGTTTATTTGCGATGATTAGCAACAACCATTAAGATTAAAGAAAATAGTAAAAATTAATATTTTATAATGATAGCTCATTGGTGCTGAATTCTAAACGATTGTAACCCTAGAATACGTCTTAAATGATGACTTAAAAGCAAAACGAAGGTTGAAATATTACACTAGTGATGTGGATGCTAAGATAGCTAACTACTTTAAGAATAATAGGAATTATTATAAAGTGTGAAAATTATTGCAGTTTTTGTTAGTTTTAACTTCAATGTTAATTTTCTCAACTCTGGCAGGGTAGTATATCGTTTTGAAGTTTTGAATTCGGGTCAATGTATTCAAGCAGAACGTTTTCTTTCCACTTCTGTGCGATTGACCCCAAATGAAGAGCAAAAATGCTTGCTTGTCACACGTTGACCCTGCAGAAATTGAAGGAACCAGGCTACGAAACTCTTCTTCGACCAGATTACTCAACAGATATCTCTCCGAATGAATGCCACTTTTTCAAGCATTCTGATCACCTCCCTAGAGAAGGTGAAAATGCCCTCAGTTGATTGATTAAAGGATCTCAGATTCCTATGCCTCTGTAATAAATGAACCTGTCTCTAGTTGGCAAAAATATGTATAAACGAAGGATCTTTTTTTGATTGATAACTTGTATTCTTAGCAGAAATATACTGTTCTTTGAGTTGATGTTAGAAAGCTGTAATTATTTTTGCACCAACTTAGCAATAGGAGTCAGTGACTCAAGAATTCATGTGTTGCTAAAATAATAAGATAATTCAAGTGACAAACAATAAGCAAAACACTTGTTCATCTTTGTTTTGAAAGTGATCAAGATTGCCTTCACTGGAAAGAACGGAACAAATTTAATCCTCATGGCAACTGCGCTGGGGGAGAAATCATTTGTATGGAACTTTTGCCGTTTTTTTAATTACTTAAACTACTGTTCAGAATCAGCCATTTTTAATGACTAAGAAGGCTATATTTCAAACAGGAAATAGCTTGAATTGAGTAGAGTCACATTTCACATTAGTGTATATACTCCAAAATCTCAACCAAAGGATCCGAAGGTATAAATATATCAGATGAATATATTGTTGCTTAGAACTAAGATCTGTAAGACATCTATTTGGTTATATTTCGGATTTTTCGGAACGCCCTCCATTTGTTACTACACATTTTGATTTTATTCAGGGACGTATTCGTCCATAATGAAATATTTGGCTTTTATTTTCGATATTGTGTTAAAATCAGATCAATATGTTGTATAATTATGCCTATTCGAGCCTTTGCATGAATCATTTGATCGTTAATAGCATTTTTAGCCATAAAGTTACCAAGAAATTTAACGTAACTCCTTTTAATTATTCTAAATGGCCTGTCTCCTTCAATATAGCCATATTTAGCGATTTAAAATCGCTATTCTACTTGAATAAAGTCACCTTTAGCTATTCAAAAATGGTTATTTCTCTGTTATCTAACCACTTTTAGTTATTATGAATGGTAGTTCCACATAAACTCAACCACTTTTAGCTATTCAAAACTGCCTTTCTCCCAGAATCTAGCAACATTTAGTGAATTAAAATAGCTGTTACCCTTGAAAATAGCCCCCTTAGCAGTTCAAAATGGCCATTCCAAATGTTGACAGTTCTAGTTATAAAAAAAAGTCGCTCTGCTCAAATATAACCACTTTTAGCTATTCAAACTGGCCGTTTCTACCAATGTGGCCTCATTACACTACATAAAATGACTGATCTTTTGAAATCTAAACATTCTCAGCTATTTAGAGTGGTCTTTAGAGAAACTGCTTGTACCCAGGTATTGTCGAATTTTTATATGATACAGTCATCGACTCACAGATTATTTGTATTGGAGTTGGTTGAAGCAGTTGAATCAAATTGCATTCAAATCATCCATTACTATTGAGATTCAGGAAATTGAGAATTGGTGCGCACATTATTTCCTATGTTTGCTGTTTGCGAGACGTGCGTGCACGTGCACATGCACACGGCTTATAGGGAGCAATGCTTTAGTTATGCAACTTTAGAAAACACAAGTGGAAATGCTATCAGTGGATGCGGTGGAAACTGCTGGTGAGACAAAGGCTGCAATCTGCAACCCTCGAGAAACTTTATTCAATGGATAAAAATTCTTTTTATCAAAGGCGTATGGATTACAAAAGATGTGAAGAAAAAGAAAAGGCAGGGCTGGTAAGTCACATAAAAGAAACTGTCACGTTACTGATATCTTTTGGCAGCATTCTGTGTCGGGGATGATCAATTAAAAATTAGAAAAAAAGGGTGATCAATGAATGAGTCATCCCTTCCACATTTTGTTGGGCAACAATTACTAAAATCAGAATTTTGTAACAGCAAATGTCGATGCTGCTAGACTCGAACCAAGGAACCCATTTACTATAAACTTGTATATTACCCACCCTCTTCTGTAATACACGCAAAAAAACCGAAATTAAACTTGGGGAGGTAAGTTTCACAGAACGAAGACATCACTTGTACCAGATATCATAAGGAATAATATATTTTTCAGCCGTCTGGCTCGATTAATACAGCCTGTATACGTATACACAGACAGGCAACCAGCAAGACCAACTTAGAAATTAGAGAAACATATGTTTGCAGTTTTTTGTGACAGTTTTGTTTGAGGGTTTCTAATACATTGATGCAAGTGTTTCTAAGAGGAAGGAGAAAGAACTGTAGAAGATCCCTTTATTTATGTAACGTTTTCAGAGCACATGAGTCAAAAGAAGAAGGAAGTAAATGCGATAAACTCCAGGCTACTGCAGGATGGGATTAGCTGAGCTTAAAGGAACTGATGTCATTACAAGTGCCGCGTATTTGGCATTCTTATGGCTCCCAGGGAGAACACTGGAATGGAGATATTGCCAATTTATAAGAATATATGATTTTCTGAAAGACATGGTGGGAACTTTCGCATCATCTCAACCAACAACTCGCTCCGAAATTATTTGTACGCCGATTTATATCAGTTTTAAGACAAGTCTTATAGCAGTGATTTCTAACCAATATGCCGAAGCATCTGTTGGCATACTGCAGGGGGTTTGGAGGGAGGTTGATTTTCTTCTGAAGAAGGGCCATAAGACAGTGTTCTCAGTATGGATACAAAAATAAGATTTCAATTCGGTTTGACATTACCCAAACTTATATTAGACTTTTTTTTCCCCAGATATGCCATGAATTTTCCATAGAACCATCAGTTTCATATAATCCTTTGGTATCTTTTTCAAAGAAAACTTCTTTTCAACGGGTTATAACAAATATGCCCTATGCTTTCAAATCTTTTGAAAACCATGATCGAAAAAATACTTTTTGAAATTAAAGTAATTATTTTTTCAACTTATCAAGACCTTGTGATTCGATTTGTGAAAGTCAAATCTTTGAATACAGATGACGGGCTTCATTTGTTTTAACACTTAGATCACTGTGCTGCAAGACAGAAAAGGTTGGAAAATCACTGTATTATAGATATACAGAATAGTTAGACATTCAACTTTTTGATCATCATAAACAGTGTCCAGTATGGGACTCTTTGATGCACCCTCCTTAGTCCAGTGGCAGCTTGGCAAGGAATTGATATCTGGTGGCATCTTATAACTTTAAAAGGTCTCAAAATAATCCTGTTGCTGCAAATGGCACTTGATATCCCTGGACGGTCACCCATCTTGGTACTAAGCAGACTCGACGTCGCCTTAACTTCGATGGGCGTACGAAAACCGTTGTATTTGAAGTGATTTTGCCGTATCAACTTTTGAATACTCAGTAGCAAATATTCGAGTGACAAAGAAAGCAATCTGTGTGATCGGAGAGCATTTATTCACTTGATAGAAGTTTCTTCATCAAAGGCAAATGCATGTTCAAAGAAATAAAGAAAAAGATCGATCCAGTGATATAAGTCTGGCTTGGGGGAGGAGAGAATAGAACTCTATATGTTGTCTCTATTGACGCTGGGTTGTCAGAGCACACGAGTCACATGGAGACGGAAGTCAGTACAAAAGACTTGCGGCTACCAAAGGATAGGATTAGTTGAGATTAAAGGAAGTGACGTCATTACAAGTCCCGGATATTTGAGACTCTTATTGTTCCCAGAGGACATGGACTTTGAATAAAATTTCTAGGCAGAGTCTTCCTTATCCCTTATTGTCTCCAAAGTATTCTTCGAATCAATTTTATGTTCTTCCTATCTACCCGAATTTATTGATTCATCCATTGACTTATTCATTTTATTTTATTACACTAGAAACTGTCAACTGGAACTGTCACCAGAACTGTCGATAAAAGTTTTCTCCGTTTTCAAGTTGGTCCGGCTGCTCACTGACTGTGTGTATGTATAGCGTTCACAGCCCAAACCAATGGAGCTATTTACTCTTAATGTTTACAGAGAAAATTATTTTGCTGTTTGTTTCAAATTTTCCCATATACAGGTTTTTATATTGGGGTCAAATTTGCAGAGCAAATTTATGCTAAGTTTATCACTTGATCTGCATCAAAAAGCCATAGCAATGTTTTGAAAATTTCGACCTTTTTCTTAGTGATAACTGCCTGATAAAGCCAAAAGAGGTAACTCATTCCTTGATCACCTCTTTGTCCAACTGATTTTTAAATGATCACCCCTTGATACAAAATGCTGCTGAAAGAGTTTAGTCATATGAAAGGTTTCTCTTGGATGTCTGACCGGAACTATTACTATTCATCTCCAAAATAGACTTTCGCTTAATTTTCAATTCTTTCCATCAAAATGAATTTATCGGCTTACTTATTGGTTCATTTATTTGTTTGTTTGTTTTTTGTATTCTATCCATTTATTTAATCATTCAATCGAACTTTGGTGAGTCGTATCTACTCACTCAAGTTTGTCCACCCAATATTTCCAAAAGTTCTCAATTGATTCCAATGATATTTTGTTTTCACGCGCGTTTTTATGAAAATTCAGTCTTTTTACCAACAGCCAACAAAATACAAATCAAGTATTTTATTCATCAATCACCCTACTTTTTTCTGATTTATGTAATTGATCATCCCAAATACAGCATTGTACTAAAAAACCTGACGCTTACTATTGAGTAACTTACCGAGCCCATTTTTTTTTTTCGTTTTTTTTTTTTTTTGCTTCTTTTAAGAATTGAGAATTTATTGCTTAAATCATACTGGTAGCATTTTCGTTGGAATAACTTGCTTTTACAGTTATAAATCCTTATTTTACAGGACAAGAATAACTTACATGGTTAGAAGTGTTCGTTTTGTTATTCATTTATTTTTTGATGATCAAAAGAAAAGAATCAGTGACATATGGTGATTTGTATCTTGGTTGTGCTGTGTGGTACAGATGTAAAAGAACGCAATCATATTCCTAATGTTTTTGTTCTTGCACAATATAAGGGAGGTGGTATCAATTGTATCATGTAAAGTTTCATTTTCGAGCATTTACGTTACAAACGGCAAACAAATAAAAATGAATAAGAGAATTAATGGAGGAAAGTTTGAATTGGACATCAATATCCCACATTCGGAGTCATGATCTCCGTAGGCTGTCTGGCATTCTTGCAATATGACCAACCAATCGTTAGTTGGGTTTTCTTATTGATCCTATGATATCTCTGACTTCTTTTCTCTACTATACTGTGGTGTCTTGTGATGTTAAGAATGATTGTCCTCTTCACACTTTGCCTGCTTTCAGTTTCAGTCTTTTATCCTTCGGTCAGCTCCGTAGGTGACAGTCAGGAGGATAACTTGGTTGTATGTCATTTTTAGAACTAATGGGATTTCGTTGCTATTGAAGGTTGAGCATGTCCCACTGCAACGTCCATGAATAACCATAATTCAGTTATTGTAAAAATTTTATCAATTCTTCTCCAGGCTATTCTTCCTCTTGTCCACTATTAAACAAAGAATCATTGAAATTATTGAGAGTTATTGTGTTAGAAAATATAAGTGAATGAATACATTCAAGAAAATGGTTCCAGATAGCAGTCTCCATTTCGATTTCATTTAATCAAGGGTTTATTTGGGGTGAGTCAATGAGTCTTCACACTACAACGGGGCAGTGACAGGGTCAAACTCTCTAAGAAACAAAGCAGACGACTGCAAAAA
Source organism: Thysanoteuthis rhombus (assembly GCA_963457665.1). Classification (NCBI taxonomy): domain Eukaryota; kingdom Metazoa; phylum Mollusca; class Cephalopoda; order Oegopsida; family Thysanoteuthidae; genus Thysanoteuthis; species Thysanoteuthis major. Next base: position 4,289,652 of record OY735200.1, read on the forward strand.
GATAATTGAAATCCACTCTTTGGTTTAATTTAGATGTCATTCATCAAAAATCAAATGTTTTGACTGGAGTCAAAAATCAGATGATAAACTTGGCATCCAAACCAAAAAGTAATTTGACGTTTTATCTTCGATGGGAAAAGATAATTTCACCGAGGAAATAATTTTATTGTAAAAATGATTGCTTGCTAGTTCATATAATCAGATTCTGTGAATAAAGTTTCGCATAAAATTGCTTTATGAAACTAGCTTGTCAAATGTCAAATGCCTCCTTATAAAGATTGTTATAAAAAATTAGTGAAATATTGTTATACGTAGATAGGGAAAATCGTGCAAAAGTTTACGCACAGCACTTACCGAATATAGAAAACATAAGAAGTGATTCCCCAATCAACGACCATTTCAGCACGTGGACTCACACCGGGAGTTCAAAATCTGCATATTTTGATGTTTTGTACCTGGTTTAAATTATCATAAAACTAGTTACTGAAAGTCAAACGTAGTAACAATCAAGTCCCCGTTTTATCCACCTTGGATGCGTAAAAAATCCTTGGTAGTAAAAGAAATATGAAACTAAAGGAAAAAAGCAGATTAGTCACTTAATAGATACTTTCACATAACCAACCTCTTTTTTGGAGCCTGCAGTCATAGTGTGATTAATTGATAACCTACTTCTGTCGCCTTTTGTTGGATTGTGATCACTGAAGATATTAATTTTTTTTTTAAAAAGGAAAAAGAAGGAAGTTGCTGGGAAAAAAAACGAGGAGTGAATTTGGCAGAAACGTACATTATAAATTAGGGGCCTCACTAAATAAAATGCTGCGGGGAGGAATTCTTAGAAACAAAACAATTTCCCCCCCAGACATGTTGCTACCCGTACGCCCGACACATACATACATAGCCAACCATCTGGACCAACATGAAAACGGGGGAAACTTATATTGACTATTTCAGTTGACAGTTCGGAGCATAATGAAACAAAAGAAAAATAGTGATGATATTGGAGTTTTTATTATGGGCGTGTAGAATGGCAATGACATCAAACAAGGTCTGGTATCACAAGGTTTTTGTTCAATTCCGTGATGAAAGATGAAAGGATATGCCTTTGAGAGACTTCAAACAGTGAAAAAAATCATATTTTACATCGATTGAATTGAGAATGCAAAACCAACGACAAAAGAATATTCCTCGTGATCGTTTGCCATTCTCTGATGAAAAATAAAAATTGTTTTTGCATTCGTCAAATTTATTATTGACGTTCTTTCCTTGAAGAACATTCCTTGTTTTTGTTTTCAACATTCTCGATCAAGAATTGTAACAAAACAGACGATAGCGCTGATGAAACCTCTGCCCCAGCTTTCTAAAACTTTGGTCTCTTCAATTGAAACAAATTTGTTATTATTTTTCCCTTGATAAGAAATAGAAAGAATATCTTAGAAATTCAAATGCATCCTCGAATATTCTCACGATTTTCTCATCGGCCATTGTTTTTTGAAGCCTCAGTTATCAGGCTGGTACTGAATCAAAAAAGTTGAATGTGATCCAGAATTTTCACTAACATTTGAGTCGTTTTTTTAAAACTTTATGCTTGACATAAAGTAAAGTAAAAAGAAAATTAATTAATTCAAAGTACAATCATTAAATGGAAGAAAATGAAGAATTGGACTGAATTTCATGGTAATTCAAATAATTCCGTGATTTTTATCTTGGGTGTAAACTACCCTTTGATGAGACAATCATTTGAAAAAACACAAGGAGAGATAGTTATGAACCCTGACGGTTCCAATGTGAAAAAGCTGAATGGAAATAAGATCAAACAAGGGTTGGGTGTGGCAAGTTCTTTTGTTCAATTCCTTGATTGAAGATGAAAGAGTCTGTTCCGAGACACGGGAAACTGAAAAAATTATATTTTGCATCGATTGAATTTAAAATACAAAACAAAAAGACGAAAGCGAATTTTTGCTACCGTTTGCAGTTCTCTTATGAAAATGAAAATTATTTATATCTTTGGGTAACAGAGTGAACCTTAGGATAAGGGAAGACTAACAAGTAAATAAATGAGTAAATAGTCATATAAGTATAATAATTAGAACGGATAATAACTGCAGTAACGGAACAAAAAACGAATTTGCGATTGATTTTAGGAACAGAAAAATTATTGGTGAGGTAGAATGTGACATGTTATTCATTTATATCAAACTTGTCATTTATGAGGATTTGGATAAAAAAAATGATTTCTGATCAATTAATTATTCTAAGAATGATTAAATCAGAGAGCTTGTCAGGTGTATATAGATAGAAAAGTCAGAAATTCATCCTTTGCATAATGAATCACAGTAGCCTAAGCCTGTACCCAAACTAATCAATAAGAAAATCATGTAATATTATTCTAAAAGTACACTTTTTGTCTAAAAGAACCTAAAAAACAACAACACAAGAGTTAAGTATTACTACTGCTACAAAATGTCCATGGAGACCATAAAAAGCCGATTTTTGTTTTGAATCATCAGAAAGATGAAAGAATGTACCTAATCGCGTAACAATGCAAATTATTAAGGTTTTTGCTGCAACTTAAACTAATAGCTACAGGAATTAAGAGTTTATTACTTCATTACTTGTTATTGAAGTGTCAGTAAATGCTGGTTAGGATAAACAAATGAATCGTTTTCACTTACCAGGAGTCAAAATGGGAGAGCAAGTCCAACCTTCCAAAACTAGAAAATCGAGAAAATTTCCATAAATCATTATAAAGAAGGGTGTACAACCAATACATCATCCTGATAGTCACCTATGGAGTTAAATCATGAAGCCTAACCAAGAGACTATCCAGCAAAATAAGAACCATCGAGCATGCATAGGAGAAAACCAGGTTAACCCCACATGGAGAGATCACAAATCAGCACAATATACCAAGGAGAGAAACAGGAGTCTGAAACATCATGAAATCGATTAAAAACTCAAATGGAAATGGGCTGATCATGTTGCAAGAACGTGAGGCTACTGATGGACATCATGACTCATATCATGACTCCCCAGGGATCATATGCAAAATGGGCAGATAGAAGAGGGAGAGATAAACTAAATAAGTTCAGAAAGTATAGGTTCTGCAACGCCTGAGGTCTAGGAGGTTTCGAATCCTGGAGGAAGTCTGTGTCAAACAACGAATGATAAAGAGCTGCTGCTGCAGCTGATGATGATGATGATGAACATCATCATCATCATCATCATCATCATCATCATCATCATCATCATCATCATGATAGCTTCAGACGATAATGTAAGTTTTCTTAGTGTTGGGGTCGTAGGCAAAAACATGGATTCCAAGTTGTTTGGGGTTTAGAGTTTCGAAAATGCTTTGTGAGGAATTCAATATTCTGTTCCATGGAGACGGGCTGATCTCCTTAATTTATTCTGAAGCAAACAGAATTATAGTCAAATTCATTATATAAAAAGATTCATATATTTGCAAGAAGAATTTAAAGAAACAAGGACTTTGACAAATTGCACCAACCAGGTTTTCTGGGCTCATTTTTTTTTTTTTTTTTTTTTTTTTTTTTGTTGAGGACAGAATTGATTAAATGTTGGGACGAATCGGGCAACGGCATTGTTGAATAAAGAAAGTGTCAGAGATTTGGAGAATCTTGCTGTTGTCTAAACCCCCAATGTTAACCACTAATGAATTCTGATTCCAGATTTGGAAATACTGGGACATGTTTCTTTTCAAGTGAATCTTTGGAAGAAGTCGTTGATAGCATCAACAAGAAAGAAATACCATTGTAAATGTGATAATATTTTTTAGTTGTTGTTATGTCTTGTAAACTATGGATTAATTCAATTTCGTCCAATCGAAAATTTTCAACAAAAAAAAGATATTTTTATCCCCCCTCTCTCTCTCTCTCTGTCTCTGTCTCTGTCTCTGTCTCTCTCTCTCTCTATCTATCTCTCTCTCTCTCTCTCTCTCTCTCTCTCTATCTCTCTCTCTCTCTCTCTCTCTCTTTCTCTAAGTCATATTTCAATCCTTAAAAAATTGTACTCAATGTCTCACCTAGCAGGGGAATGGACTCATGCCCTTACCTAGGGCATTATTGCAAAGTGAATATGAACAGCCCCAACCAATACCATTGTCTGCGTCTTTACCACGATGCCCTTACACCTTCTCACGCATAAATACAAGAAGGATTGATCGGTACAGTAATTTACGATCAATAAAGGCTAGAAGCTGATATTTGGACTGAAATACTCTCTTCTTGTCTTCAACTATCCAAATATCCAGGCTAAGTTTGTTGCAAATGAATCTATTGTAAGGGAATGAAAGACTATAATCGAGTAAGTGAAACTAGTAATCCCAAGAGCAAGTGTAATGAAGGAAGATGAAAAGATCTGTCGTGATACACTTCAAAAAGTGAAGAGCTCATATTTCATATCGATTGAATTGAGACTGGATAAAGTATAGACGAAAAATACATTCTGTTATCGTTTGAAGATCTTTCAAAACAAAATTGCTTTTGTATTCTTCACATTGTTGTTTGTATTACTAGAGACTGTCAACCAAATCTCTCGATAAAGGTTTCTCTGGTTTTTAAGTTAACTTGGTTGGCTGGCTGGCTGTGTATGAATGTATGAATGTATGTATGTATGTATGTATGATTATGAACAGCACTAATGTCTGCAGGTGGGGGACATTTAAACATACTTATTATGTTGAGATAATTTTTTCAGTTTTTTTCTTTGTTATTTGCTCCAAACTAGGTATTTAGCAGGGGTTCAATTTGCAATGTGAGTTTATGCTAAATTGATACCTCAAATTCTACACGCTTGTTTTTTTTGGAAATTCACTTTTTTTAAATATCACAGCCCAAAAACAACGCGACGGAAGTAACTTATTCATAAATCACCCATTTTTATACGTTAATTGATCACCTCCAACAAAGTATGCTGTTAAAAGTGTTGTTCCGATGAGGGTTTCTATTGAATGACTTACCAGAACTGCTGTTTTTTCTCTAAGATTTATTCATCTGTTTTTACTCTATTTTATCATTCTTCCGTGATAATATTCAAGTAAGTCTGTGAATAATGGTTTCCAGAACGGATTTCGGCACCTCTCTAGTAAATAACTTCGTAGACAACGCAGATTGAACAGTCTACTGGCTACCCGTACTCGTTTAAAAAAAAAAAAAAAACATTCGTCGGAATGGCGTAAGGCAAAGAAGCATTTACGATTAACTAACATGGACAAAAGTTTTGACCGTTCTGGGTCTTCCGTGGTTCGGTTAGTGGGAGGTACTGCAGACTGCAGATAATAAAGAGAGGAAGAGGGTGGATGCTCCTTCTATAATTACCTAATGCAAAAAAAAACAAACTGAAACTTATCCTCACTCTTCGCCTTTTTCCTTTAAAATCAAGAATATGGTGTAAAGCGAACTTTCAAAACGCGTGGAATATCTATATCTAATTAGATAGATTAGTCCATGAGGATGCAGATTAGATTGTTTGGTGTATAAAAAAAAAACTATGGATATAACTAAAGAGAACCTATAAACCTGCTTCAGAAACTGGTTTTCAGATAACTACTTTCCGTAGAATTCGAAGTCCAACAACCGGCCTCAGTTGCAAAATCGCAAATTCTGTGCTGGTGACTGGTATTTACGGAATTTAGCTGTGATTCTAAGACTGCATTACGCCAAAAATCCAGGAAGGGATATTTCTTAGCTTAAAACAATCAAGGTTTCTCGAAAGGAAAACATTTGGAAAGAGAAATAAATCACAGGACTTACCATCACTCAGATACAGGAGATTGAAGATGAATATGATTGAAAAGTTTGAAATCACAAACAAAATGTACAAAACAGCAGATTGAGTTTACAAAAGGAAAAAAAATAACAGACGAGGGCGAGGAGAAACGAGAAAATAACTGCAGATGGAGAAATTCAAAACATATCTGGGAAGATACAGCTTCATAAAAATGAACGATGCCAATTTGGAACAGCCTTCCTAAAGATATCAGCATTGAGTGTGGACACTCTTAAGGAAAGGGAGGGTGAGTTTTGGAAGAAACAAGCCGATTATTATAACTGTATATACATGATACAGTGCGTATTAAATGGAGGAGTTGCCTACCCTTGCAAAAAAGACGAATCCAAGGAACTGGAATAAAATCTGATCTAATCTTCACACATCGACATTTATAATTCTATCTTTTATCCAGGTCCAAACACTTCGGTGAAAAGAAGGAATCTCAGCCTAAAAACAGTAAGCTGTACATACTGTAGATTTTTACTCGGTAAAGTTTGATATAAATAACAAACAAATAAACGATTGTAATCGAGGCAACCTGATGATCCCTCTTTAATATCGATATTATCCTTTCCGACAACCACTTACCTACAATAACACGACTAGAATAGGATCATCAAGTAGATTTTCCAAGTCTTTTTTATGACTTGGTTTACGTTTTATCGTATTTCCATGCGTTCACCAATCTGGATAATACGGTCAACGTTGCCTTAACTGCGGTGATCTAACGAGATCCCGTGTATCCAACGGAATTTGACCGGGTTGAATTTAAATTGCATTGAATGTGACTTAGAGGAAACTCAGAGGAGTGATGAATGTCTTGTAACAACGTTTCAAAAATTAGAGGAGTTTCTGTCTTTCAAAATCAGCATTTGAAATCCTGGCTTATATTCGAGCTCCCTGATCTCTAGTGCGAGTCTAAATTCCGTGCTAGATTTCGGGATGGAAACCGTCAGCCAAAACTGTCACCAAAGCTATCACCTTAGGTTTTTTAGGTTTTTAAGCCGGTCTGGTTGGCTTGCTAACTGGCTTGCTGATTGGTCCGTGCGTTATATACGTATCACATGTATAGGCACAACCAATGGAACCAGAATGGTGGTAAAGCTTTTATCCGATTATGTCAAGTGGAAAAAAGGTTTTATACTGAGTTGATACTATTAGGTTAAATTTAGAATACGGATTCAAAGTATATCCATCTCTTAGTTTCTGCTTAGCTGCGTTCACACTTCTTTTTAGTGATCACCTCCCAACAGAGGGTGACAGAATAAACTCGTTAATTAGTCCTCCTTTCTTTCTATTTTTATATGATCATCCCAAACACAGCAGGCTACCAAGAGACATTAGTTTCATGGAATCTAACGAAGAGACAGACCCGAGATGGGGTCAAGATGGAAAAAGCGAACTAGACAAGTTCTGAAAATATTGGCTCCCTTACGCCCATGGTGCATTGGTCTGACAAATATTAATAGAGGTCTATGTCAAACAATGAACAATAAAAGACATGATTAGGATGGGTTCACTTCCTGGTTTAGGAATCAGATCTGCCAGTCTCTTTGACCCATTGTATTCCAAGTGAGAAGAGATGGATGTATGCCATTCCCAAGGGCATTATTGCAAAGTGACTGTAACCAGCCAAGACCAGATTTTGAGCTCGAGTCGCCGATTCCATTATCCGTGCCTTATCAGATATGCCAATTGCACCCTTGTTTAATAGATAGAGACATGGAATAACATCTGGGACCGTTTCTCTACTGAATATGCTGTTAACAATAATGAATGTCGTTTTTCAATTGATTCTACGCAAAAAGCATGAAAGAGGTCGATCATTCTATTCAAACTTCCATTTCCTGACGAGGAGAGTGATGATATGAAATCTATGTATTCCTAGTGGGACCATTCGCAAATTTGCACATTTTCAATCACATGAAGAAAGAAAAACCACTTCCATATGAATATCAGTCTCTTGACTACATAGGTAATGTTCGAAGAGAATAATACTCATTTTTTATATTTTTCACACATGAGCAATCAGAAAATAACACTTACAAAGCCAAAGAAAATACTTCGTTGCATGGTCTTCTAGTGTGCATATAGAGCAGAAGATAGTTGGTTTCTACCATACTTGTAAAATCTATGATTCCCTGTGGCAACAAAGACTTTGAAAAGTGGCATATGTGGATGTCTCTATGAATAATTAAAATTTCTGACAACTTCTTTCGTAAAACATTTCTGTTTGTCATTTTTTTTTTATTTCGAAATCCCAGCGGTTCTAGACATAATATCAAAATCTGATTCATTATTACGCAATAGCCTACAGGCTCACACCGTCTTACTGAAGCCATCCGATTTTCGTCGGAACGTGAGTGCATCGGGATGTGTTAGTTGTATTCGCCAATAGACTAAATAACAAGCGTTGCTTTTCTCTTTCACCCAAACCCACCATTAACCCCGACTACGTCTGTGATTCTACAGACTTCAGAACATATATAAACAGGTCTGCTTATTCATTGAGCAGAAACTGTCACGTGACCAACCTCTTTTCGAAGCATGCCGTGTTGGGGGTGATCATCAAAAAAATTGGAAAAATGGGTAATCGATGAATGAACTATTTCTCTCACGCTCTATTGGGCAGTGGTGACTGTTAATTAAACTAGTGTGAATCCTGCCAGATACAAACGGACAGACCAATGTTCATATGCTCACATTGTTATTTGAACCCCAAAATAGAACCAATTTTGTATACATCGTGAGGAGTGAATATTTGAATCTTCAGTCCTGTTTTTTTTTATTGGTACGACCTGTACAGATGAAATATACATTCATAGCCAGCCATACTTGCTTAGAAACTGTAAAGAATTTTGGTTGACGGTTTCTCACAGTATGTGAACTTTGCAGGTCATTTCCACACTTCTTCCCAATTGATACCATAATCATTGTGAGTATTTGCTATCATTTGGGATGTTTCCGTCGGCACTTGGATACTTTATGTCCATGGGGAAAGGGTTTGGGTGATTATCATGCAATGGATTCTGCTTCTTTTTTAATTTTTTTATTTTGATCAAATGGATATTAGCACATTGAGGTAAAATCCAGCCAGCAGAAAATGCCGAAGATCTATTTACACTGTCTCAAGAACAGGCCTTCCGATACCAGTCTAGATTCGAAATTTTCCCTTTTAGAAACTGTCTACCAGATCTGTCACCAAAACCATCAACATAAGTTTGTTTCTGTTTTTTCATTTTTTTTAAGTAGGACTGGCTGAATTTCTGGCTATATTTGTATGTATTACGCATAGATTAAATTTACCCGTTATTCTGTCTGAAGAGAAAGTTTGTTTTGTTTGTTTTCTAATACTTTCGAGAATAGCTTTTTATTGGATTACGATCCAAAAATTACTTCTTCAGTTAGTGCGTGGCAGCATTCAAGCTTGATTTTTTAAATAAATTCTGATTTTTCTAGTGATCACTGCCCAACGTAAGATAAATGAAGGGTCTTATTCCTTGATCAGTTGATCAGCTCAAGCACAGCATTCTGCATAAATGCGTAGATCGTGTGACGGTTTCTATTGAATGATTAACCAGACCTGTTTACATTTCTCGAAGAAATTCGGAGAGCGGAAACAGCAACCATTCTCTTCAACAGCTACTTAAGATCAGGACATGTGGTTTCCTTCACCTCTCAGGGTTGATGTAAAATCAACATACATTCAGACCTACATAGTGTCTGCGCTTTGTCCGCAATAGTTATCGACAGTAATGGTCGGCTTTCAAGCCCTTGTAAAAGCCAAGGAGGTTTGCGCTCCATAATCTTCAAAATCCCATTTTCCTTCACTTAGGCCAGTACTGAACGTGGAACATTAAACATCATCATCCTTATTATCATCCTCAGCTGTTATTGTAGGTTTATTCCTAATCCAAGGCAATCCATAGCTCTTCCCAATGACGAATGAATAGTTATATTGGTTCTCTGAGGGATAGTTGCTAAATGGGCTCATATTTTGACACTATATCATCGTTGAGTTCATTTTAAATTCCGAAAAGCCCTTCTACTAGATTGCTGCCTCACAATGACAATCCATTATATCCAGCTATTTCACTAAAAGCATTAATATGAAAGTAATCTACTTCAAGTCATCTCATTGTTTAATTCATTTTCTGATTATATATATATATATATACATATACATACATATATATATATATACGTATATATAAATATATATATATATATATATATATAATCAGAAAATAAATTAAACAATGAGATGACTTGAAGTAGATTACATACATATATATATATATATATATATTACATACATACATACATACATATATATATATATATATATATATATATATATATATATATATATATATATATATATATACATGAATATATATATTGAAAAAGTGGGCATACTTGGTTCTCTGGTTTTGTGTGGTAGCCAGTCTAGTAAAATGAAAACTTTGAATTCTCAACCATGTGCAATATGATATGATAAAACCTCATATAGAATACAAGAATGCATGTTGTGTGACGCTGCTCAGAATATAAATAAGGGAAGTCATGCATCAAAATCATGGGTTAAGGGGAGGTGGTGTTTGATCAACGTTGCTCAGAAGCAATAATGAAAGTATAGGTGGTTTTTTTCAAGTTTAGATTATCATGTCATTACTTTTATACATGATATATAAATACATCGATCGACCGTAATCATAAGATGGGTTTTTTTTTTTCGTGTCTGCATGTGTCCATATGTTTGTCCATCTTTGTGTACCAGCGTTACTGGACATACAGCTTTGTCAACAGATTCACGAGATTCATGGGCGTCTTCAATGGTGTCTGTTATCCAATCGTAGCCATAGGCATGACTCTGCTCCTTAAAAAGGATTCATTAGAATAAAATTGTTAGTCTTGTAGATTCATCGTAAATTGTACGTTTAGAAAATCAGAAATATTCCTTGAAGATCAGATGCAGGGGGAGAAAAATTTTTTTTGAAGTCTATTTCACAAGAAGCGTGAATAAAATTTTTGAAAGTGCTAGACATTGCTCGCAAAAAAGTTCTGTTCATTACCGAATATTTGATATTTTGAACCACTTTCTTGTACAAAAAAGTTTAGATGTTTCCCGTGTTCTAAATAATCGTGATTAAATAAAATGTCGTTTGAATTATAACTATATTTTATCTATTTTTTATCTATATGTTATGGTCATGTGAAGCCAGACATGCCTGCAGCGTCAAAACGACGTGGGTATTAATATCTTGTTTATTGAAAATACAAATAGTTTGCAAAAAAACGGCCTGACTTGAACATATGTTCCAATCGGTGAAAATTTGATCAGATCTTACTGAGACTCAAATTTTAAAGTGGTTACTTGACAACTTGGACACCATTTTGTTATATCCTGTAGCGAAGCAAATGGGAAACATACAACACCTTGATGCAGCCAGAGAGAGGAAACTGATTCGTGGGTATCCTTTGATTTCAATACGCTTTACCCTGGTTCCTGCCTTGGACAGGTCACTTCTGTTTCGTTCTATTGCCCACCGAGGCAGAAAGAAATTTCTCACTGGATATAGTTGTCTATATCTCACCAAAGCAAGCAACTGGTATTGAAATCGAATAAATATTCTGAGGGAGGGGTAGGTTGACGTTACATAATCTTGCAGCCTTCCATCTTCCTCCACTTAGCCCTCAGCTATATACGCACACATGTATGTGTGTGTATGTGCGCGTGTTTGAGTGTATAGAATCAAGTTTTTTTAATCATTATAGACATGCTTTGATGCATCTCTATGGTTGTCATGTGAAAAGATGACCAGCAACAGTAGAATCGGGAAACTTGTTGTGGTACAGAAAAACAGTATGCTGTTTACATGTTTGAGATTTGAGGAAAAAAACTGGAATAATTCTGTTGTTTGTTGTGTGAGAACAGTGGTCAGTGGATGTTCACATCTCTCTTTGAGTATCATGGTTGACTGTTATGAGAAGGAGAGATCTTGACGAAAATGATCAGTAGTCAGGAGAAGTTTATTGGGCTGTGTTCTTCTCGCAATCGAGAGCTAGGTCAAGCAGTTGATGGTTTGGTACCGATATATATGGGCAGGGAGGAAGTAAGGTGTGTTTGGTTTTCAATCTTTTGGTTGATAGTGGGTGAGACCTTTATTTCTTTTCTGAAAGGAGTGGCATGCATGTGCTCATGTTATTTATTAAATGGTCCGTTGGATGTTAGCAAATTCTGTGTATGTTAATGTTACAATGTGTTGTTTTAAGTGATTCTGTTTCAAACTCAATGCATTTCAAGAGCTTGCAATATATATATGTATGTATATATATATATATATATATATATATATATATATATATATATATATATATATATATATATATATATATATAATTATACTAACTCTCTCTCTCTCTATCTCATACAGAGACATATATATCGTCAAAAACATCGAACAAATTTTGTCAAATCGATCTTTTTGTCTGCAGGATTTCGATTGCAGGAAACTTTCAAAAGTTTCGATATCTATCTTTCTCTTAGATTGCCTCCATTATTTCTCAAAAGACAAAAAAAAAAGAAACTAAACTATTGATCTGCAGAAAAGTATAACTAAATGAAAATTTGACAAGATGTTTCCATCGTTTTCAATAAAATATGCTTAAGAGAAATACTGCTGAAATACAAATTATGCATATATGTAATTGATTATTGTTATAATTGGTGCCCCCTTCTTTAGGGCTGAGCATCTTTAGGTAGAGCACTCGTCTACTATGTCCAACTATAGCAGCAATGCTCTCCCAACTCTGGAATGGAGCGTACTGATAGATGAAGAATTTTGTGTAGGGAAATATATCGCTTAAATCAGTCATACTAACTGCCCAGGTCAGTGTAGGGCAGCGGTTCCAAACCAACCTAGAGGTATTAAGAGGGATACTGGATTGTTTATAGTCAAACAGAAAAGTTGTATTACAACGAAACAGTTGCCTGTGAATGACACAATTATTATTATTATTATTATTATTATTATTATTATTATTATTATTATTATTATTATTATCATCATCATCATCATCATCATCATCATCATTATTATTATTATTATTATTATTATTATTATTATTATTATTATTATTATTATTATTCGATGAATGTCAATATTCTGTGCATAATGAACTCTTAATCAACCAGAGGATTGTTGTCATACATTGTGAAATCTGATTACATGAACAAAAATTAGAATGGGATCTTAGTTTTTGCAATTAGAAAAAAAACATAATCCTGAAGACTGTGATAGATGTGAAATGTGGATATTCCCCGTCTATTAATCATGGTAATCTTATTTCTATATATTAATAGCTTTATTTACTTTAATAAATATTATGCAAGATGATCAAATATCATTAATAATTCTTGCAAATTGAAATTATCGAGTATCTTTCAAGGCAACTGGGAGCTTTTTCCTCAAGGCTATCTGTTAACTGATATTTCATAAAATATTTCCCATAGGAATGAATTCATCTAACATAAAAAATTTATCTTCTCATTATTGTTTGATGATCCCTTTTGAACATAGAGAATTTCATAAACAAAATTAATGCAAAATTCATTAGATTTGTCATAATGCTCTCTTTATCTGAACATTTTGAACATTTTGAACCTTCTTTTGGACGGGCTGTATTCATAATGATATTTTGTCTGTTCCGACCTGCATTACAATATCACTTTTCTCGCGGAAACGTAAGGGAAAAGTTAGGTACTCTTGAGTTCTGAGTAACTCAATATGGGTAAAATGAGCAGCAGGATAGGTTTCGAATCTATCAACCAATACAATCAAGTGAACGAGTGCATGCACACTTTCATTCATTTAAATACTGCAATTTGTTTCTTGGTTTGGCTCAGAAATTAAGTGAATTTAAGTGATGTCGAATAATCATCAAAAAACTGGTTGAGGGCAGCGAAGAATCGTGCATCATTATCAATGTGCAGTAGGAACAATGTTTCTTTGACTTGAGTCAATTTTGGGGTCCATGAAAGCAATATAGTGCTAAACGTTGTATACAATGGAGAAATATTCAGATATGCTGACATGCAAAAAAAAGGTGCCTATTGTGTCAAGTCAAAGCTCCCAATGTCTAATTTCTTATTCAACTGGCGAGGTGGATCTCCATCATATTGAAATACTCGACTAGAAGGGGTTGGACTAAGAACAAGGGGACGACCAATCGGTACACGAAAAGTTACTAAGAGATACGGACAAAGACGACAAGTACGAATGTCATGTAGTTAAAGAATGCGAATTCGAGAGAGAAAAAGTAGAAAAAAAAGTTTGGTAGTTTAAATAGAGGACATAGTGGGAGGAGTGAAAAAAAACGAGGAAGATTTTTTTCAATGAAACAAATCCGAGCACTGAAGATTGGAGGAGATAAGGGATATTATTGGAGGATAGATAAAATGGGTTAGAAAAGAGCAGAGGCAAAAAATATTGTATAATTCTAGTTACCACCCCTTGATATTCTAATGTGTTCAGATAGTAGATATTCAATGTTTCCCTTTCTAAATTTGATTGTAATATCTGTGCCATTAATGAACCACCATATCCAATGCGTGTAGTGGATGTAGTAGATGTAACTATCTGGAATCAATCTTTTTTTTAAAGATATTTTAATCTGAAATTATCTAAAATAAAATGCTATCTTTTGATAGAGAAGATGCAGAAATCATCCTTTTGAAAAGAAAAAGAAAGATGAAATACCAATGATAAATAATTGGGAAATTAGAAGCATTAGCCCCCCCCCCCTCAAACTAACTACTAACTCTAACCCAGTAACCCAACCTTAGGAACTAACCCTAATTATAATCCATATTGGTTCTGGAAGAAACTTTTTTTCATACATAGAATAACATTGATTGAAGAACGTAGGGAAATCCAGCGACTTCCAGCCATTCAAAATGGCCAATTTAAAAACAATCAATTTAAAAACAGCAATATCTGATGCATTAGAGCAAGGATTGCTGACTTATGCCCGCTGTATTTTCATCTATATCTTAAGATCTGCCATTTGAGTTTTTACTGGAAATGAATTTGTAAGGTTCGAAAATAAATATTCATTTATTCATGAGAGTTCATGTGATAAAACACTGATTCAGGAACAACCTTTGTTGTTCACTCGATTGAAAAGGTCATATGACTGACTTCTTTAGGTAGGATGTGGGGGTGATCAATCTAGAGTTAGTGAAATGGGTGATTAATGGACAAGTTCCTGGTATAAATCTTGTTTCAGCAGTGAGCACATGATGAAAAGAAAATACAGGAATTAGCCCTTTAGCTCCATTGGTGTGGCTTGTATCCATGATAAATTCATAACTACTAACATATACATACATACAAACATATAGCTAAGCAGCCAGACTAACTTGAAAACTGAAAAAAAACTATTTTAGCAGTTATAGCGACAGTTTTGATTGATGGTTTCTAATATTGGTTCTCCATTGTGAAAAAATGTCTAATCAATTTTCTAGTCATCTTTTTGCAAATATTGTATGAATATATTGACTGCATATGAACTTGGATAATCTTTGCATGTTTTTTACTTGATCTTTCATACTTATCTAGCCAGTGTGACCTTTAACATAAGACCTGGGCTTTGCATTCATTTAAATACTTACTAAAAATGATATTTCAAACAGAAAAAAAAGAATGTTCATTTATCATTGAAGAGTACGGAAGACGTGAAATGAAAGACTCATGTAGAAATCGATGGAAAGTTTGAAGAAGCGAATTGATATAAAAGCAATTTTCCTTCGGAAGCGTAGGCGAAGCACGATCCTCCAGTTCCTGAAATAATTTAATGGAGATGAAACTCACGTAAGAGTTGATAATAGCAATCATATGCTGATAAGATCTTATCATTCTTTCTTTCCTGGAGTTCTCCTATCGTTTGTGGTCGTATTTTGGCAGAGGTAGCAGCTGCAATCTTTAAACGTGCCTCGAGAAGCAGAAGAGAATTAGAGAAGAATAAAGTAAAGTGAACTAGAGCGGGTCTGCTGAGTCAATCAATAGAAACCGTCACACAGCCAACGTCATTTGGTTGCCTGCTGTGTTGGAGGCGATCAATTCAAAATAAATGGAGGGAAGAAGAGGTGATCAATGAATAAATCACTTTTCACAACTTTTGTTGAGCAGTGACCACTAAGAAGTCCGAATTCTCAAGGATCAAGGATGAACAGTGCCACCCTCAAAGAAATAGCCCGATTTAGCATAACTTTACTTAGAAGATCAAACCCATATAAAATATCGAATTAGGCGAGAAAATATTGAAATAAAATTCTTTCTAGAAGTGAAAAAAGAGTGAATCTTTTATTCTTAGACCATTTAACTCCAATTGTACAGTCTGTACCCGTGAAGCATATGTAAGTAGTGATACCCAGTTGAGAAATCGAGAGATCTATGTTGATGCTGACAGTTCTAGTTGACGATTCCAAACGTGAAAATTTCGAAATTTGAGAACGAAATGTAAAAATCTGACGATATTGGAGGAAAGACGAAAGTTTTGGAATTAAACCATTGGATCCTCCAATTCAATCACTTTCTAATAAAACCTAGGCTGAATTGAATAAGATGTCATTATTCCCACTAGTAAAAGAACAGACACACGAGCAGAAATCATTATCAAATTACAGAATTATTAAGAACTTCGAAATATATATATATATATATATATATATATATATATATATATATATATATATATATATATATACATATATATATATATATAGTAGATTAGTAGATTGTGAATTCGCTACACAAACTAGCTCATAGTTCTGCCCTGTTTGGGTCTCATCAGGCAAATGATTATCTACGTGTTTTGGGGTCTATTTATTGGAAATCTAATGAGAATGTTCTAAGTATGGTAGTGGATGGTGTGGGGATATTCATTCTGTCTAGGGGTTTGAGATCCATTTAGGGGTCATCTCTTAAATGATGCTTAGTAGTGGTCTGGGAGTACTTTTTATCTGGACCTAAGTATCTTGGCATTGGGTTTTATTGCCCCTGTTGGTATCTTCTGTAGCTCTAGTGGATAGTATTAATCTTAATGTTTAATGTATAATGTGTTTGGGTATGTTTGAAGGTAAAAGATGGTGATGGGAAGTTTTTGGGTTGATGGACATGGGGACAAATTGTCTACTTTACTTTATGATTCATCGGTGTTGTTTCACGTTGATTAAAAGAAATTTAGAGCAATGCCTGCACTGTATTATGGTCTCGTTTTATCTATTCAGTAGATGTTCCTTGGGTTTTTTTGTGATTCTAGTGAAGTTTGAAATCTCAAATTTCTCATTTAGGCAGAGATTGCAAAATTTTTGAAAATTTTGGCATGTATTAGATTGTCTAAGAATATTCCACTTGACTGTTGGCTTGTAGTTCACTTGGTGTAATTGCTGGTGGTGAGCTGGTAGGGACGAGCTGTTTTTGTATCTACCGTTTTCGAAAAATGATATATGGTTGGCTAATCTAAGCTTTATTGGTGTGTTCGATATGCTGATGTAATATATTATATCTAAAGATTTTTCTGCCTGGTACACTATGTTGGATCTAAGGCAGTTTTTCTTGTTTTGGGCAGTTGCAGTCAGATTTTTTTGTACTAGTGTTTTCTTTACTTCTATTATATCTAATAATTCTATTATTGTGCTTAGTAATAATCCTATTGAAATTTTATTCACAACTAAAACTAATTATCAGCGTATTTCTATTAAATATTTTGTGGAAAATGTCTTTCAATTAGTCTAATGAAAATTTTGCTGAATAAGAATTATATTTCAGAAGTGGCTTCATATTATTGATTTATTATTGTGTTAAGTTATACTGCTAGCCTTATATCTACCAGATATACTGTGTATATATATATATATATATATATATATATATATATATATATATATATATATATATATATATATATATATATATATATATATATATATATATATATATATATATATATATATATATATATATATATATATATATGTATATACAAAGCTATATCGTAGTATTTAACTTCATTAAAGAGGAATGACGATTCGGTAACTAAGTTTGTGGCCAGATCGATTTACTGAAATACAGAATAAGCCTTAGGCTGTCAAAATTGAAGATGCAAAACTGGAGAAAGTAGACCACTATGTCTACTTTGGACAATGAAGCTCTATGAGACCCACAAAATGATGAAAATTCAAGCAAAGGATCTCTCTTGGTTAGCAAGCTTTCGACAGCTCAACCTCCCAGAAAAGGAAGATCCCATCAATTCAAAAAAGAAAAGCATATAACCAATGCATCCTTCTGATAGTTACTTATGGAAATGAAAAATGGAACCTAACGAAGAAACTGACCCACAAACTGAGAAGTATGCAACGCACGCAAGTAAAAATGCTTTAGCCACCACGATTGCTTAAAAACCAAAGTAGCGTCGGTTGGAACTATCTTTGATAGGTTGAGCATATTTTCCCCACGTAATGCCTTGACATTGTGTCGCATTTTTCTCTGGAGGGAGAATGAATAAATAGAAGCTCAACCTCACATGGAGAGATCACAAAACAGCACAGAATAGGAGGGAGAAAACAGGAGTCCCAAAAATCAAAGAACCCATTTAAAAACTTGAACGGCTACAAGCAGGTTATTTTGCAAGAATGGAATACGATCAAAGGGCATCATGACTCAGATCATGGATCCATAGTGATCATCTGCGTAACCGAGGCCGGCAAGATATAAGATGGAGAGATGAACTAGACAAATTCAGAAATTACAGGCTCTGCAAGGCCCACGATAGAGTGGTGTAGCTGAGAATGTCTACGTTCAACGACGGACGAATAAAGACTGGTGAATGATGGTGATTGATTTTTCAAACAATGCCGATCACTCATTTCGGAAATTAAATCTGTTTGGGCAAAAACCTAGTTTCAAAATTGTCATTATTTTATGAGATTGTCGGATGCTACTATCTGATCACACACACACACGCACAAACACACACACACACACACACTGCCTTTTTTATATTCTATATCGGACTTCTGTTCCCTCTTTGATATACTGTGCTCTTTTGCATTTTTCCCATGTTATGTTGAGCATGATTCTCTCCTGTGCACGTTGGTTAGGATTCCATATTACAGCTCCTTAGGTGACTACCGGTGGGATACATTGGTTGTCTACCTTCTCTTTTTAGCACAAGCAGGATTTTCTTGTTCTTAAAGGTTGATGTTGCCCTACTGAAAGCTTGCCAATTTGAGTGATTCTTCACTTGAGTTCTTTTGAGGGTTTCATAAAAATAGTTTACTTTACACCGTTCTGTTAATTCAATTTTGATTGTGATGACTTTGTCTTCAGCATGTTTATTGTAAATGGCATTTGTTTTATTAAAGTACTTGTGGAAACACCATTTTTAGCTTGTTTTATTCATTTGTTTAACATTGGTTGGGGGGGGGGCTTGGATTTCTGTACAAAAACGACGATGTTGTCTGCAAATCTGAGCTTGCTTAGATATATGCCGTTTATTTTCCACGTTCTATAGTTAACAATATTTGATATAATTGGCAATTATGTATGTCTTTTTCTTGTGCTATTTGTATATTCTGGTGACTTTTGCTAGTGATCATGAAACAGCTATATTTTCAAAATACTCCAGCACTTTCTTCAGTATTTTTGATGTTGTATTGATGGTTTTGATTCTCCTTATTGTTTCATTTTCCATAACAATGGCCTCTTCCACATAAGGGCAACAACTTTGCATTTACAAATATATATCACCCATCATCCGAATCGATTAACTCTTCAACAGTCAAGTTCAATCACTTCTGTATGGAATACCAGGTGGATTTCATAAACCTCATAAAACATTTATTTACATATTTAACAGCGTTGAGGTGGTAAACAATTGTCAAGTAACGTGGATGTACTGAACCCTACAGAGGGTTTCCATCCTTCTTCTGATCTACATTTTTGTAGTCCTTCTTTAAAGCTCTTTGATACCTTCCCCAGGATACCGTTAATTATGGGCATAATTAAAGACGTTGCAGTGGGTTGGGGAGAAGAGAATTATTTAGAAATGCCCCCTGCCCCCAACCCCTGGCCCCCAATTGGAGAAGCTTCAAAAGTTTTGCAAATCGTAGTGACCCCTCTGCCACCCTCCTGACGTTATATAATCAATCCCTATATATTTTTACTCTCAGAAATTGCATGCCTAACCCAGGCTTAGTGTTTGTTTTTTACCAATTAATTGAGAGTCGATTTCTTTTTATTGCATATTCTCCAACTTTCAATCTCTCAATCCCAAAAATCTCCAGCTTAGCCGTTGGGTACAATCGTCATCTCTATCTTCAATACATAGCTATTTTCATGAATAGGTTCAGATATCTCCCTATTCTCACTTTCCTCAATTTTACTCTGATCTGGTGCAACGGGGATAACAATCATCGAACACATCTCCTTTTCGTTGTTCACGATCGTTCACTCTGGTCTTCTTGTTGGATTTATTGTTACGGTAGCCCCAACCCCATCCACAGGTAATGTGTTCCGAAGATCCAAGGGTACTCTTTAATCCTAGATCACTGCCAAAAGAGAATGAATATGGAAGAGAGAGATAAGCTGCTTATCAAAACTTTGCCAGATAATAATCAAAATATACAATAAGCAATTCTACTAATGATCTCTGGAGCACTTCCAACGATACCAATGACTGTTGCAAAATTATACTTTTTGGATAACTGAAAAGAATTGAAATGGTGCAGATTATTCACTCAATAGAAACCATCATGCAGCCAATACCTTTCTCCAGTATGCTATGCTAGGGGGGAATTTTTTTTCAAAAAGAGGATCAATGATTGAATTACTTTCCTTGCATTTTATCGGGTGGTGATTACTGGATACAAGTCCAAATTTCCAAAGTACGAGCAGACTCCAGCTAAGAGATCAATTCAGCTTTAAGCTACATTACCCCCAACACACACACCAAAAACCTCGATTTCTGGAAATACGGATACTGCAAGACGTTATAAGGAATGAATATTTCAATTCCCAATCTTTTGACTGTATTGGTGTAGCCCATGTACGTTATATACATAGCTTGATAGAGAGACAAATAGACCGGCCAACCAGCTCAAAAACAGACAGAAATCTTTGCTGACAGTTTTGTTGACAATTTTAGCTGACAACTTTTAATTATTCCAACGACTATATTATGGAGATATTCATATATAAGACGTGGTGTAACCAGATTTTACCGATCCCTCAATACAGAACGTGAAAGCAGAAGCAGATTTACAAGTCATCAGGTCCAAACTTCATTGGAATTATAACTCCACCGGAAACTGGGATCCTGGCCAGTCGCCTCCAGTTCACAGGTGCACGGGCAACCAAACAAGATCGATAGAGTTTTAATAGAAAGTAAACAAAAGGGATATTACGTGTGGGCAAAAGTTCCCAGCTAAAAATCAGTCTTCAACCCTAAATTCAGTCACTGATCATCATCATCACCAACAACTGTGATTCAAAGTCTGTCAAACAAAGACCTCACCTTTTTTCTTAGGTCACGATGACAAAACATTCTAAACTTTCCAGATTATTAAGCTGTCTTACGTTGTGCCAATCACAATTTCAATCATGATTCCTATGTATCCATGAAGTAAGTAGCAATGTACAGACTCTGTCCAATATCCTTGAAACTCAGCCAGCCATTAGCCATAAATAAGAGCTCTGGAAAGTTTAGGACACATTTGAAAGAAGCAACCCTGTAAGTAATGACTAATGCAAGAGGATGTACTAAAATCTAGTGGAACAGAAGTGTTATGATTTTGGCTCGTCAAAACTAATTCAACGTAAAAGATGAAACCGACAATGAATACGAATTGAGAACTGGTTAATTCCTATTCTGTTGCATTCCTTTGAGACCAACGAACGATCGTCATTTATTCAATAAAAGGATTGATCAAGTATTGACTGTTCTTATTTTAACATGAAGTTTGGATTACTGAACATCAAATAGCCAAGGCCAACTAAGGTGGAAAGCATAAAAGATTCTAAGAATATCTGTATTCATAGACCATTTCTATTTTCTACCTTAAAAGCTCCAACAATCCTAGGTGAAGATTTGAGATGGCAGCCATTTTTAAAAAGGTCACCGATTAGATCTCATTAAGCTGTTAGGTCCGAAAAATCCAATGTTTGTACGGATAACATCGTGTTGGATGATATCGTTGGGAAGAATATATCAGCTTTCGAACGGTGTATCATGTTAATTTGCATCTGTTGTGCCAAGGAATTTTCCAGCAAAATAGTAATGATAGTTATTCAAGCAGGTGGAAGGGTTTTTTTTTTCTACATTCAGTTTTTGAACATCATAATCAATAACTGGTTGTCATCAACTTTATGATTTTTTGAAGGAACAAAGCATCATTGAAACTTTTGAACCATTCTGGAGCAATAAGATCATGTATTATTTTGTTTTATTTCATTTCCCATTATCCAGAACCCCAAACATATATCTGCCATTACAATATCTGAAACAATAGATACAGCTGATTATATATATATATATATATATATATATATATATATATAGAGAGAGAGAGAGAGAGAGAGAGAGAGAGAGAGAGAGAGAAAGAGAGGGGAGAGAGAAAGAGAGAGAAGGGGGGGAGAGAGAGAGAGACGTCTGGCATCAGGTCTGTTGCAGGGGCTACCGGAAGGATAACAAATTGTGTGTCAAATCATCTTTGAAAAACTCCATTCTCTGGTTTGGAATTAAACTTACCATTCTCGTTGGTTGCTCAAAGGAGAGCTACTATCTTACCAATACTTGGGAGAGAGGAGTTGGATTCATTGATAAGTAGAAAGTGAATATTAGAGTGCAGTTTGAACTCAAGTCACCGATTATATTGTTTGAGCCGTTAATTACAATATCAATTACACCTCCATATCGCTTATATAGTATACACACATAAGAATATTTGGATATGTACATGAAAAGAGGTTTACATGGAAATTATGTATTTGGTTGAAATTCTTTGTCTGCTTTTTGTTCACACCATATCTCAAGAAAGTAGGAAATGGATTTCAGTGGAATTTCGTAGGAGATTGGAGATTAGGTTGAGAATGATCTGGTGAAATAATGAGGCAGATCAAAGAATTTATCATCCATTGAGGGATGTTTTGATATTTTTTTTATACTTTCATGTATATGCTCGTGCGTTTATACCCAACATCTTTACAGTGAACTTCTGTGAAATTTAGTGAAGGCTGGGCGATACGCTATGATAAAATTTTGGAGGGGATCCGAAGTATCTTCTCTCTGAGCGCTTTATGGTCGATCAGCTTTTTTCACGTGTTTCCAAGCTATTATCCTCAAGTCTATGACAGGTTGTTCTAATAAACATCCCCTCATATATTTTCTTCCGTTTTTGAATACATTCACACATAAAACGAATTCTTGGTTCCAACAACCTTGGTACATATACCTAAATAATTCACTGAGTTCTTTCAAGATTACTGGAGAAAGAACCATGTTTTCCATAACAAACGCTTCGAATACGATCTCTTTCCTAGTAAATGCACTTTGTTTAGTGGCAGAGATTAATTGCATAGACCAAATATGATATACTTGAGATTTCAGATCAGAATTTAGGACGTATCAGGCTACAGACTCTTTGATCCCTCCATAGCGATAAAGAATAACTCGACTATTAACTAATTTTCTATCTAAAGCAGACACTCTGTCGGCGTCCCGGTGCACTACTGGCCAACAGACAATGGAGAGTAGGACACGTCTCTTGAGCTCTGCGTGAAAAGGATTCGCACTGCTGTTTGATTTTCAAAGAGATTCTATTTTTTTTCGGTTTCTAGAATAAATAGCAGACGCTGGTAAATCACATCACCGTCTTTCTTTAGCTACAATATTTTTTCTCTTTACAAAGTCATAATTCTATAATAATTCAAAGCAAACTACTAAGCAATTATTGTTTGAAGCTTCGAAGTAATTAGTCAAATTTCAAATAATGGCGTAGAGTTGATGAAGGGTTCTATTTCAACACGTTTTTGATCTTGATGATTTCCCATCCCCTCTAAAGTCAATGCTCACAACGCCTACATGAATAATGGCTATCGACCCTTGTAAACAATTCCCACGCTCACATAACCACGCACATACATTTCAATTCCTCTAACTTTCTCGCTATTGTTCAATCGATTGAAATGTTAACCTAGCGAGTCAGGCTAATCCTAATTATTGATATATTTATCTGCCAGCTGGTAGTGGCTCGAGGAATGGACTGGGCAAATCAAATTCAACCTCTATCTCAGGTAGTTTCTGTTTATTTATCACTAATTGAAAGGCTTCAATGCATTGCTACCCCAGTGTATGGGTGGAGAGCACCAGGTGGTATGACTTTACTTCGAGTTTCGGTCACCTCAAGGCCTCATCCATATGCCGTGATTTGTGGACCAAATAAGCTTTAATATGGTATGCAAAGCTCAAGCTGGGACAGCTGAAGATGCAGTCAATGTGAGGGCATGGTTTACTGTCTAAATTCTGATATGCAGATGTCTTGGGGAGCTGAACGCCCCTCCCGCATCTTTATTGATCCAGGAGGAGTTGCCCTGCAAATATCCCGTACTCATGTAGGCATTGCAGATGACCCATGAGCAGCAGCAGCTTTCTAGTGTCACTGTTGGAAATATGCAATCCCCAAAATTCGACATTTCTCTTTTTCACGGGCGTTGCAGAACTATTACCTCCTTAACTTGAGTAATTTATAACGTCATCTTCATTTTTTCGACAACACTCCCGCTTATAGTCTATGAACCTCGTCATGTTCAGCAGTTTTCTGACATTCTTGCAACATGACCAGCCCAATGCCATTAGCATTTTTTTTATAGTTCCTATATCTCTGACTCTGTTTTCTCATATGACACATGCTGTTTTGTGATCTCTCCATAAAATGTTGAATATAATCTTCTTCTGAGCACGTTGCCTGATTCTCGATTTGAGGGCCAGCCTTAGGTTTCACCTTTCTGCTCCTCAGGTGACTGAGTTTCTTCTCCTTTTTTTAGGAATAATTGTATTTTCTTCTCCTTGAAAGTTGAGATTGCTCTGCCGAAAGTTTGCCAATCTAGAATGATTTTCACTTGATTTCCTCCTCTTGTTAGGATTCTGTTGAGATTCTTCTTTATACTTATTTTAGTTCTGTGACTTTTTTTTTCAATATGCTTATTGAATTATTTGGCTTCATCAACATGTAAATTAGATTTGTAAATGGTGTATTTGTCTTGGACATCCTTTTTGAATATGGCATAATCATTCCTGGAATCGTTTGGACGATGAACTTTATAATGTCAACTGCGTCTGTTATTTCAACAACGTTTTAGCCGATCCAATCAGCAACATTTTCTAATTAAAGATATCATTCCTTGCGTTGCTCTCTTCGATTTTCACCTTTTGTTACTACAATGTTTCTGCTATCATTCTGTGCAACCTCATTCAGTAAGACCATTTTTTTCTAACTGGAGGCTTGTCTTCTGTCTTCTCGTACAATGAGAGTTTGTTACATGTTTACGTACACCTTTCTTACTTAGTCCTTAGAATCTATATTTAAAAATAGAAAACGTTCGAAACTATTTTCTAATGGTGATACCAGATACAACATACCACACTGAAACATTAGAAAATGATTTCAAATAAAAATGTATTTTGTTTCTTTTTAATTTGTAAACAGCGTCTTTGGGACTTGAAAGAACAATTAACTTATTTATTTGATAACACACGCTCGAAATGTAAATTTACGTAATTGAATTGATTGTGAAAAAACTTCTTCTATGAATTATTAGAAGAATAAGAATTATTTCCGATATTTGTTCGGGAAAATAATCATTTGTTTATCATATCAATTTATTTCATTCATTAAATAAAGTTTCCTCTATGGGCCTCTCAGTAAAACAATTACCAGTAGAAAATACACATCTAACATGAAAATATACATCAATTGAAGTTATGAAAATGCTTGAAACTTAATGAAAGATATTTCCAAGCTTATCAGTACAGAGAAACATTTACCAGTCAGAATTCTTCATTTTCTCTTGATTCTTCAATATATTTCGGTTGATAATTCTAAAAATTATCCTATGAATTTACTTTCAGTATTAAATTTATCCAAGTTTTTCTTTAAATTATTCATACATGCACCATTTTCCACATCAAATGATAAACTATTCCAGTATTTGAAATTTTTCAGGGGAAAAATCAATTTGTCTCGGCAACTTAGTTTTCCAAATAGACGTAGGCAGTAATTTTCCCGTCATATTCGACAAAAGACATTTACTCTAAGGAGTGTTATAATGCCTACTAATATTAAAGGCTTAAAGTGGTTGATTCAATTTTCAAAATAATGCTATTCCAACGAAGAATTTTTTTTGGACCGCAGAAACAAACTTTTGCAATTTATTGCCTCGGACAAAAAGATTTTTCAACAGAAAAATATTGTGATACCAAAAAGTTGAAAATCCAATATTTGAAGAGAGATATTCATCCAACTTTCGCATGTATCAACCGATCGAGAGTTCAGATGACGATAATGATTTGAGATTCTAAACTCAGATTCCTACAAAAAAATCAAAGCTCATTAATTTGATTGCTACCTTAGTGACATTTGGGAATTGGTGTTGAGGCTTCTTATTAATGATACCAGGATTGGTATTAGAAGCAGAAAGTGATTAGTAATTTAAGCTTATTCAGCACCGGCATGATTATCAAAAAGGCATTTGTCAAGTATGGATTTCATACAATTTCCTGTCGAAAAACTGTCAAGCAATACTGTTAATAAAGGTTTCCTTCAGTTTTCAGCTTAGTCTATCTGTCTGGCTATGTATGTATCACTTGCATAGGGCACATCAAGGGTGCTAGACAGCTGAAAATGTAAACAGTTCCCCCTTATATTCATGCAGTATTGATCAGTTTGATGGTGCTTGACAATGCCCATGGTTATTATTTGCTTTGTAATTCAGACTTCTTTAATGACCACGGCACAGCAAAAGGTGATAGAAGTAACATTCATTAATCATCCCTTTTGTGTGTGTGTGTGGTTACGTGTAGGTGGAGGTTCCGAGTAAAAATGTTACCTCCTCAAACGTCCTATATATAGGGAGCACTTTTTTAAGAGTGGTAGACAGTCTGATTATTTTACAATTGGCATTCATCTCAAAGAACCGAATTTTGCATATACTTATTTACGTATGCACTATTCCTTACATCGAGCACTCTTCATCCATAGACTATTCAATCTCCCCAAAATAATGTGTACATATATTTAGTACATATAGTACTAATCTGGTTTGAAATATAACATGATATAATACAAAGCAAAGTGATATATATGATGGACCTATCTCATCGAGCAATCGATCCATTCAACGGCAAAATATAAGTTTTAAGTTGGTATAGAGTAGAGCTAAAAATATACGACAAAGTAGAATATCTATACAAACGCACTTATATTTCTGCCCTGCTAGGACCGTTCCAAGTAATAGAAAAATAATCGGGTATACACCATCATTCAACATACAAGCAAAAACTATCTTAGTTAAATATTCGATCAATTATTAGTAAAACACCTCCCCACGAACCAGCCAATTAGCAAAATATCGAGGAAAACAACCTTTTAAATCAGTTTTTGTTGTACCAAAAATTTAAATGCACACACACACACACACACACATATATATATATATATATATATATATATATATATATATATATATATATATATATATATATATATATATGCACAAGTATTTAAAATCAAAGATACCTCTGTCTAAAAGAGGAATTCAAAATACTCAGTTTTTCTGCTAGAAAAACTAAATGGGCTAAAATAGATTATTTAAACAGGAAAATTAAAAAACATTGAAATGCCAGCATCGCTTGAAATTCTTATTAACAAATATAATTCAATAACCCATAAATTTGTACACTAAAAGGAATATATACAGGTACCCCACATACTCAAGAGAAGAACCACATAATCAACATTGTCAACTTCCACCTGTCTAAGTAAATTAAGAATAACACAATCCACCATGGTCATAGAGAACTCTGACATAAGTAATGAATTTAATGTGGGATTAAAAAAATCAACACATCCTTAAAACACATTCCAGCATCTTTTTACAAATGAGTCTGCATCCAGTCACAACCCCTTGACCTGTAACTCATAACCACCAGCGAAATATACTCACTAGGAAAGTAAGTGACGAATAACACTACACAAAATAAAAACACTTACCACTTCCAAAATGTCCCCAAAAGGAATCTAAAACTCACATGATCATGAAGAAGCCCGAACAGAACAGAAACATAAACGTGCCTGTGTAACAAATCTACTTTCTACATATATATATATATATATATTACTGTGTCATCTACAGACGGCTGTTTCGATATATTACATCTCTTCAGTGTGGCTATAGACTTTCCATTATCCCATCTAGCACCGTAAGGTGGGGTTGAAACTCTCACTTCAGACCCGGATTCCGATATCCTACCTCAGGACTAAGGAACTGGACAGTCGGTAAGGCTGAATTTAAGCAATATTCACATAGGAATCCCTCATCCACCAGAGTGCTCTATTCCTATGAAAGAGCATTGTATATACATATATATAATTAATGATAGTGTCATCAAGAGACTGTTGTTTTGTTGTATTACAACTCTTCAGTGCGGCTATAGATTATCCAGTGCCCTTCTGAGTACCATTATTTACGGGGGAAACATTCATTTCAGACGCAGAGTCAGATGCTCTTACCTTGCTCCTCGCAGAACTGGACCAAATTTAAGCGATATGTTTACTTATGCATGATTCCCTATATACTACAATGCTCCATTCCGGAGTTTGAAGAGCATTTCATCGTAGCATATATCATATAAACACTTTTTCAAACAGAAGAAAGAAAAATTCTATCAGTAATTTTTTCATAGAGTCCACAAGTATCTTTGACCTTGTACCACGCAAGTGATTTTTAATCTGCTCAGTATTATTTCAACGTATTATCCATTAACGGTCCTTTTAATTGAATTTCAGGAATTTGGTGCGCGTAATTTAGTCATAATTTATATTTGTAATTTCATTCTTTATTATCGAATACATCAGCGGTTTTACCTTGCCTTGTTTTGGCTGTAAGTGCATGAGAGGATGAATAAATAAATCTATTTTGAATCAAACAATTTTGTCAATGAGCTATACTATTAAAAATTGCTTTCATGCAAACGGGAATTTGGCAGATTTGAATTTGCAATTTATACAGATATTTCTTTTTAAGACACGAAATTTATCAAATATGCAATCTCTTGGGATATTTAGAAAGGTTACATTCGAAACATTTGGAATATTCTTTATTGAGATTCGTAGAATGTTTTCTTTTTTCCTTTTTTCTTTTTTGCAACCCAAAATAAAACTAGCATATTCCAAGAGATATCTTCTTGAAGAATTACTTAAAAAATAAGAGTCCCTTGAGGTCACAGAGGGAGCTATCTTAAAGCAAATAACACTTGGTGTATATTGGAGGAAGCTGAACGATTTTTTCTTTCTAATCACATATACTGGTTTGCCAAATTGAGCACTTCGCTCTCATCAAAGTTATTTTATAACTTTCTTTCACCGATTCTCGACGTAGATTATGAATTTTGGGTTCGTTTCACTGTAGCACATCTCATTATTTTGCCAAGAAAACGTTCTATTTTGAGTTCTACTATAACATGGGATGGTCAAATGAAACCATTCTGATTAGTCGGATGTTTGCAATGCAGAACATGAAAATGACCATGGATGAGATATACAGAAAGGATACTGTGCAGAGGAACAAGCATAAAATGTTGATCTTACGACCTTCATGGTGCTTTATGATGGTCGTATGTTGATATGCTTGTATGCTTACATGCTACAGCAGTAAATGAGTCATGATAAGTCACTCAATGAAAAGTATCACGTGACAAATCAGTCATGATACAAGAAGAACTAATTACACTTTTAGCATCTAAAACTAAATAAAGTACACAACAAAGCACCTCTGATCATATATCACACGTCCCAGATGTTGAGATCAACAACCTTTATTAATTGTTCTTTAAACCTTAGACAAAAATCTGTTATTATAGATAGTGGACTACAGCTAGCTTTCAGAAATCCTCAGTTGGGCAGTTGATAGAGCTCTGATTCATAAACTGATAAAATGATTTGGTGAAAGAAATTATCTTGACAGGGAATGAAACTATAGCTGTGAGTTATTCTAAGATATTTATACCTTTTTTACGCTTTGAAAAAATGATATTTCAAGTTGAACACAATAAGAATCTTTCATTTCGAAGAGTCTAATCGTGGGTTCCAAGACAATTGTTTTCTTACTTTATGTAAAGAAAAAAAAATCATCACCTCTCAGTGATATTTTCTCATTCTTAATTTTCTTGACATATATTCAGGATGTTTCAAACTTGTATCAGGAAAGTACGTATGAAACAGGTCTGGTTAGTCACTCAATGAAAAGTATCACGTGACAAACATCTTTTGGTGGCATGCCGTGGTGGAGAATCGGAAAAAAGGTGTGATCAATGACTGAGTAACACATATTCCATTTTGTTGGTTGGGAATCACTTGAAAAACAAGCATGTACACCTTCGGATATAAACTAAGGGACAAATTTAGCAAGAAATTACTTTTATATAAATTGAGCTCAAACCCGTTACAACCTATTTTGAAGATCAATTTTCAAAAGAAAAAGTCTTTTCAAGACAATATAAAAAGTAAATGATTTAATTTTCACTCCCCAATCTCAATGGTTGCAATCTGTACGTGCAACATACAGGCAGACAGTCAGCCAGCCAGACTCACTTAGAAATTGAATCAATCATTGTTGACAGTTTTGCTATCAGTTTTGATTGAAGGATTCTAAAAAGACTTATTTATCAGTTTTGCTTATAATACAAAATAAATTATGCATAAAATAATACACGAGGACAAATACGATAAAAATGATGGAGAGGCAAGTAGTTTAATGGCCAATGAATGAAATTCTATGATAATTATTGGATCAGTGCAAAGATAACCCTTTTTGTTGTTTCAAACTTTGATACTCAGTGTAGAATTAGGTATTTTTCGACTATGTTCATTAAGCATACAATATTTAAGTATGAATCTTGCTCTATTTGGCTTGAAGTTTGTTTTGATTTGTGTTTTTGCTACTTTTCTTGTTTATTTGAGGCTGTCGAATCAAGGATCGAAAAGAAGTGAATTTGAACAATTCTCTCATATGGGATAAAATGGGACGAAAAGCAATGAAAAATATAATTGACCAGCAGACCGTCAACCAACGTGAAGCTCTCAATTGGTTCCCAATGTTACTGAAATGGAGACAAGAACAATTGAAACGTTAATGTCCTTCTGTGATCGACGACATCTGATTTGGCGGCATTATTGAAACTGGCCAACACAAAACAACTTGAGAAGTTTCAGAGGCATCAAATGTTGTACTAAATTGTGAAAAGCAAAAATGATCAACATGCCACACAAATGATTCTGAATTCATTGGTTCCAGGATTCAAGAATAGTATGTTTCCCAAATAAATGGACTCGTTTATAGTTGGCAAACACGTTTAGATTCCGAAGGTTTTATTTTGTTTAATGACTTTTATTCCAAGTTGACATATACTGCTTTAAAGTTGATCATGAAAAACTTCGATTTATTTTTGCACCAACTCAATGCTCGAGAGTGAATGATACTGAAATCGTTTAAGATGCACTGGTTTGCTGGTCACAAATTGAGCAGTTGAGACCTCATCAGGAAATGATGACAGTGTGCCAAAATTCCAAGGTTCTTCTGAACATCTTAATTGCCTATTAAAACCACTGCCTAATGCAGACAAGTTTACAGAAGTTGCTTTCTTTAGGCTGTTCTGCTGTAATAACCCACGGGACGAAGATAAGGGAGTGCCGATCTAGGACAAAATTGGACACTTTTCCAAATCTACTGGTTGGTAATGGGGTGTTTTTTTTCTTGTTTTATTTCCTTGGTCTCATTACACAAACAGCCCCTTTTTCTTTGGTCAAGTTCCATCAAAACGAGATGCAGTGCTTCCTTTGATTTATTAGTTGAGTAACGCTGTAAGCAATTGCGAGTGAAGTTCACAATGAGAGGTTCGTTCTTTACAATTTCAGCAGATATGAGCCCTTTTCAGAAATCAAACGGTTATCTTCTTCATGCATATATATATATATATATATATATATATATATATATATATATATATATATATATATGTGTGTGTGTGTGTGTGTGTGTGTGTCAGATAATCTTCTCAATCAACATTTTCTGTCGTTGCTATGGTTTATTCTGTTGATTTTCATCATATTTAAATTAAGTTTCGATGAAACTGCTGTGCTTCAAGGCTTTAGCATATTTATATCAAGTATTGTTGAATATTCCTCCATCCAGGGAATGATAAATTAGTGTAATTTCTTTTGATCTTTTTAATGAAAGGAGAGCACTTTTATGGAAATTAGATTATATATATATATATATATATATATATATATATATATATATATATATATATATATATATATTGAGAGAGAGAGAGACATACATACATACATACATACATAAAGAAAGAGAGAGAGAGAAAGAGAGGGAGAGAGAAATAGATGGATATTTGTAATTTCAATTAAAACTGATCAGTTCTACGTTGTCATTACGATCAACAGTCTTTCTTATCTTTTTTCTCTCCATTTGCCACTCAGTTTTGTGTTTATGGTGTTGTTGTTGTTGTCGTTGTTGTTTTTCTTCTTCTTCTTCTTCTTCTTCTTCTTCTTCTTCTTCTTTTTCTTCTTCTTCTTCTTCTCCTTCTTCTCCTTCTCCTTTATTCTTCTTTATCATAGCCTTTTCTTGTTTGCAAGATTTGGTTGTTAGGAAGGGGTTGTGGTCGGTCGTCAACCATGCTGGTTCCGATTCAGATCAGAGATGGCTGGGTGATTTTTTTAATGTTTGCTGTGTAATGAAGTTGTGTTTGGTTTTCGAATGCTCTATTCATACATATATATGTGTGTGCGTGTGTGTGTGTGTGTGAGTGTGTGTGTGTGTGTGTGCGTGTATGTATGTGTTCGTATGCAGATTTCTTTCAATTAACGTTGCCACAACTCCAGATTCATGGAGCACCTACCAAAGATGGAAGTGATTACTAATAATATATAAACTCCAAGTGCGTTCTACAATTGCACAAAAATGATACCTGACTTCCAGTAACACAGTATTTATTTGTCACGAATTCTATCCACTTGACTTTGGCCACTTTTCTCACAATTTCCCAAGCTACAATTCCGTTAGAAGGATGTAGTTTTGATACAATGAAGGGGGTCACAGGAGGTCCTCAAAACCATCACGTTTGAAACCTTCCCAGGATATCTCGTGGAAAAAAATTATATTTCCATGAACATGCTCAATTTGACAATATTGAATACAACATCGTGAGATAGGAGGGACTAGGGTGAGCTATTTTCCCCGTAATGTTCAATGATTCCTGAAAAGGCGTTTGAATCTTGGAAACTGAAAAAGATGGTGAAAGAAAACCGACGCTTTCCCAATCCCTACAAATCATAAAATTTCCAATATTAAAAAGTGCAAGTTACATTTTAAATTATTATTAAAATTTTCATTGAATTCCATCATAATGCATCTTTCCATTAGGCACGTGCTGCTTGCTTTCAGTTTTGATATAAAACTCGAGAATAATTATCCTCAAATGCATATCGTACGCCGCCGACACTAAACTTTTGATTTTAAATTTTAATTAAAGAGAAAATGCTTAGCCTGTCACGAAATCACACATTCAAAATCAAATCTTGTTCTTCTCATTATCGATTCAGTTACAATTTGATTGTTTGATTAAAAATGTATTTTATCACCCTTTTTGTTCGATGATGCGCAAATGAAATATATTTTGTAATTTCTTTGATGAAAAAGAGAGAAGAAACACAAAACCATCAGAACCAGAATGTATTTAACTTGCTTTAGGACTCTATTTTTGTCAAGGCTATCGTAGGGAAAATGGCATCTGTGATTTCGACCGTATATATATATATATATATATACAAAAAACATCAGAGACATGATTAGTAGCAACAATATCGCTAACAATAAAGTCGTACACAAAAATACACCTAGAACAATTAAATTCTGCACACCTTGCAACATAAGAAATAGTCTATGTTGCAACCACCTCAAGTACACCATACATTCACAAGCACCACCACAAAAGAGAGTTACCACATATATCACAATAGCAACTGCCGCAGTAAGAACATTATATACCTTCTAGAGTGCAATAGATGTAAGTTACAGTACATAGGCAAGTCGGAGTGGCAATTTAATATTAGACTCAACAATTATAGACATAGGATTAAATCAAAAAATAATCGTAGCCCACTTCCTGTAGAACTACACTTTCGCACACCTGACCACAATTTTGCCACTGACGCTAGCTTCACCATCATAGAAAAAATAGAAAAACTACTCCAATTGACATAACTAAAGTTCTAGAAAAACACGAAGACATGTGGATCAACAAACTTAAAACCCTATATCCTAATGGATTAAATACTAAACTGAACAACCCTCACCACACAGAACTCTAATACACACAACTCCTTCCATTAATATCCTCACCCCCACATCTTAGACACATTCAATAATGGAAGCTTCAAAGTCACCTAGACCCATAGGAAAAACTTCACCTTAGCCTGTTATAACCCCTGTCCGAATCATAGCCAAAACATTTTCAGTAACTTTTAAGGTTGATACCTATGTAGCTCCTTGACCCCACCACCCCTCCTTCCACACTATCCCAAACATACCAAAAAATCCACCTCCACAACACTACCCCCTACCTTGACACACTCTGCCCTCCCCAAGACCAACTGCTGCTGCTTTACCAAAATCCCAATACCTGCTGGTCATTCTTACATTCAGCATGAGGCCTCTAGTAGCCCTGACAACAGAACTTACCCACAATGCATAGCCCCTGGCAGTGGACTCTGGTTCCACATGGTACATTTTAATTCACACTCACACAACACACACCACTGATGATGGGGAGAATCCTGAAACATGTATGGACTATTGACTTATAAGGATTAATAAACCTTACCACCAAAAACTTCACTCCCGAGTCTGTCTCACTCTCTAAAGTATACATTATATATATATATATATATATATATATATATATATATATATATATATATATATATATATATATATATATATATACTTGATCTGCCGGCGATGAAAAGACCCAAATAGCTTTAAATTAACATTCTTTCATGATTATTTTTCTATTCAACCATTCATTGTTGCAATTTACCTAAACATATACAATTTTTCTAGCAAACAATGAATTTTTAACAAAATATACGTTAATTCGAGACTAGAACTCACGTTCCAACTTTTGTTATCTTGTCCTGCCATTTACCAAGATTTTATTATTCGAGCAAATGTGTTTATTCCTAATCTTTCTATTTTCGTGTTCTTGCTCAGAATGTATTCGAGGTTTCCTCGTTAACTTTTTCGAAACTAATCTATCAAGGTACTAAATGCTTGAATTTCTGGAAAGAGAATTAAAAAAATCAAGGCACATCAGTCTTCAACTGATGGGAGAAAAGAACTATTTCTTTTTTTTTTTTTTTTTTTTTTCAGGAAAAAATAAATCCTATACTCCGGAGAACTGAGGTGATGAAGGAAACCATTTTTCAAATCGAAAATTTATCCCAAGGGAGATTTCTCTTTTAAATCAGCTAATCACCTTGCCTATTTGTCTCCCCTGATCAGTTATGCAATGTGTTCTAATTAGAGCATGATTTAAAAAAAAAAAAGACAAGAATCAGAAAATGTCAGATCGTCACCGCTTCGTTTCAATGATAATTTCAAACAAATGACAAGTCTAGTTAGTCACTCAATGGAAACAATCACGTGACTAACGTATTTTTGGCATCATGCCGTGTTGGGGATGATTGATTAAAAATGAAATAAGCAGGTGATTAATGTATAAATTACTTCTCTAGCCTTTTGTTAGGCAACGATCACTAGAAAAATGTCCGAATTCTTCAAAAGATAATCATGAACAGTGCCAGACACGAAAACAAAAACCAATTTTGCATGAAATTACATCTGAAATTTGAGCCCCGAATTTTCAGTTTGGGAATGAGGCTCGTCATATAACAAAAATATTTCTAAACATAATGAAGAGTGAATGTTTCGATTTTAAGCCCTCTAGCTCTATTGGCGTGACCTGTAGGCGTGATACGTTGATGTTCCACCAGACCAACTTTCAGAAAGCTGAAGAAATTTATGTTCACAATTTTATTGACAGTTTTAGTTAACAGATTTTTGATAAGATATTCAGAATGATAATTTGGGAAATTACACGTCAAGAAAATAGTGATTCAGCCTTGCTACAGATTTTGTCGATCAAGGTGGACGATTTCCTGTGATCCTGGAACATAAAGGAATTTTTAAAATGCCTCTTTAATAGATACCAGTCGAGTCTTGGAAATTTCATTCGTGTCTGGAAAAGAGGAATCTTTTACAGACGGTGATTATAATTGTCTTAAAATAAATTCTTTGCAGAAATTTATGTCTTTTGCATTGACAGTTAGGGAATTGAATGTTGCGTGAAGGGAATTTAGAATTAACAAACCTCGACTATTAAAATGTCACTTTAAATTTGAATCTTCAAGGTCAACACACAAACGGTGATCAAGAGATCCGGGTGCTAAGGGCATCCTGTCATACAGAATTTCCGGATACAAATTGAAAAATGGGAAAATGGATAAATCGAATGGAAGAGAAGCAGTCAAATTGAAAAAATTCCCTGAAGTGATTATTTTTTCAGGAATATCTGACGACTGAATGAATTTTACCGAAGGGTAAAATGAAACAAAAAATTGGCAAAAGAATTGTCATGAAATTCCAGGAAAGAACAAATATGATCGGAATAAATTTTTCTCGTGACATCAGTGGGGCTTTTCACTGGGAAAAATCCCAAGTAAAGTACAAACATCTAGAAATGTCCGGATTCTGGAGAATCTTGATCTTGATATTACTAATAAACACATTAGAAAATGTTTAGTTTAGTATAGATGCCAATTTCCAGGAACGTACGAAAAAAAGACGGTATGGCTTAAAGCACCGGAACACACAAAACACACACCGATATAGAAGATTAAAAAAATGAGTGATAAAATCTTTCTCCACTTATAGTGGCTATGGCAGTTAAATGATACCTTAAAATGCACCGAAGTTCAACAAGCCAGGGACATCAGGGATCATAGTGTCAGCCCTGTTTATTGATGAGTTATTAATTTTTTCAACTTTTTACCAAAACTGTCAACATATGATTTTTCAGTTTTTCACCTTGTCTTATGTATGTATGACGCTTACAGGTGTTAATGCTAATTTGGTGCTTCACTTGGTGTCTCACGGGATTCACACTTTTTTTTTTGTTTAGATTCAGATATTTCCAGTGATGATGATGATGATGATGATGATGATGATGATGATGATCGTCATCGTCGTCGTCGTCGTCGTTGTCGTCATCATCATCATCATCATCATCAGTTTCTTAGCGTCTGTCGTTGGGCATAAACATTCTCTAGGATTTGGCACTCTTCTCTATGGTTGGTTTTGCGAAGCCGGTACTTTCTGAATTTGTCTTGCTCGTCTCTCCATCTAATACTTTGCCAGCCCCGGTTGTGTACATTTTTGCAATATCTCAAGTCCATTGCCATCAGAATTTTTAATAGATTCTATGATGTTCCTGATTCTTTTCTTCTCCCGGATGTATTGTGTAGTTTCCTGGTCTCTCCATGTAAATTTGAGCATATATCTATTTACCCTCCCACCGGAGCAAAATGCAAATCAAAGTCATGGCTTTAAATGAGGAGAATAGGAGCAACCCATAAAAAAGCTCGGAACTGACGCAACCGTGGTTGCTTGAACAACCGTAGTCACGAATGCGTCAGGACGAGCCCAACTCGTCTGTTTAAGTGCAATGGGATAGTGCTTCCCCTGGTCAAACTGCTCTCCTGCAACTGGGCCGGGTAATAGTGAGATAGCCCAAGGACAAGTCCAAAGGCCCCCAATGTGCGTAGCAATACTCAGCCTCAGTATAACAACGTTGACTGGTTCAGGGTCTTTTCCTTTCTTCGCTGTTTGATGGTTTGTTTCACCTACCACGGGGTTACTTCTGGGAAATTTTCGAATTGGTTGCTTGCATCTAGCCTATCCTGTTCATCGTTTTGTAGCCTTTGTTTGGATGAATAAAGTTTTTTGGTGAAAGTATTTGGTACATTCGACAATCTTGTTTCTGTTTGTGGTGAGGTCTCCATTTTCCTCGGATATGCTGATTATTTGTTTTTGTCCTGAATTGAAACCTATATTTATAGCTTCGAAGCCCTGACGTTTCTCAGGGGTCGATTCAATGACTGCTGTCCTGTATCTTCTGTCTTCCGTTCGTTCCTTCCAGATTATTCCATTTGGTTTTTGTCGCTAGCTTCTGTGTTTTTCCATGAGATTCCCGTTCCATCTGAGATCTTACTAATGGTTTGTGTGCTTGTTGGTTTAAATATAGTGGCAACTCCTATTATAGATTTTGTTGTTAAATTTATTGATGTTAGCGTCGTCTTGTTGAGTAAGTATCCTAAATCTGATTTCAGTTCAAGCTTGAAAGGATCGAGTATGCTTTTTTGGTATGTTTAGAGGTTGCAGTTTGGTGTGGAACATTTTTCTGCCTTCTTTGTTGGTATTTAGTTGCTTTTTACATCTCACCATTTTATGGTCTCTCCTTCTGTTGACTTCATTCAGGACTTGGATCTCCTTGATGGAATCACTTTTACCCCTTAGGATGGAGCCTATTTCTTTTTTTGTTTTGTGGTTGGGGCTCTCCAAGTCCATTTCCTATTGGGTCCTCTCTCGAAGAAAGTGTTCATGATTTTGAGCCTGTTAACTGTTGTGAAGTTTACAAGATCTTCTCCGCTATCGTTCCGTACTTGATATCCTAATCTGCCGACGCAATCTTCATTCCCTTGTTCTACTTGCTCATTGAAGTCACCCATAATAACATTGCACTGCCCAAATAAATGGCAAGTGTTTTTTTCCATTGATCACCCTTTTTTCCAATAATCTTCCCTTATATGACATGCTTTAGTTTTAGTATATACACTGTATTTTACTTCTTGTTGTCATTTCAACAGAATACATCGAAGATGAGCCCAACTGCTCCAGGGCCAACCTCTGCACCTATTCGTATTCCGACTGTTGATGATACTGTAAATTTCACGTTGTATACATGATATATAGAAGATTAACACTAGAGGGAGTGGGGTCGCTCATGATCATGGACATATCCAGGAACTTATCAAAGATAGGAGGATGCAGTTTTTACTATTCGATGAAAAGTGTTTAGAAAATTCATTTAAATCAAAAATTTTAAAAAACAACATGCATTCCAATGGTCACGCTTGTAAACTTGTCAACTTGGATCATAAGGAGAAAACACTAGATTTTCACGAACAGATAGCCGATTCCTCTAAAATTTATCACGCATGCAATAAGTGTGTTTACCTTTATAAGTTCGGGAATCACGTTTTTGTTTTTTTCTGGTGCAAGCCATCTTTAATGTTCTCCGCTTTCACAGGTGTGAAATACGGTAGCTAGATACATCATACTGTGATTATCATTTCTCACCAAGGTGAGAAACGATCATCTCATTTTTGGTGTAACTTGGGATTTAATTAAATTTTTGGCACATTTTTTTGTTACAGTCGTAATGCAATATTTCAGTGCAATGGAAGGATCATGACTACATTATTCTCCATTAGACTTAGTGGCATTAGAATATCTGGCTAAGGCACAAGACCATAAGGGATGAATGTGAGTCTTTTTATATGTATCAGTATTTACTAACCTCAGATTAATCTATTACAAGACCATAGCTTCAGAATACCAAGTGACAATTGAATTTATTATGCGTTAATTTAAAGTTGGGAATAAACCTGGTGACTATGGTGCGATGGTTTTCTCAGATAGAAGTATCTAATAAGCTTAGCTTAAAATGGCCACGGGCAGCGGGAATCAAATTCGCTAAACCAGCGGATCTATATGCAGAGCAAGGACTCTAACCATTTTATAATGATGTTTACCAAAAATCTTTATCTACCATCCTCTGCTTAGTCTTGCACAGGACCACAGTTGTAAGAAGCCCTAAAAAATCAATATCAATGTTTAAGTGGATACATATTCAAAGCAAGCATTCTAACCATATTACGATGTTAGTTGTCATAAATGGTTAACTAAACTTAGCTTAGTATGGTAGAAAAACCAAAGTAATGATGCAGTCAATGACGATCTATATCCCTAGACTAAGGGATTAGTCCTCAACTCTGTGGAAGGCTGAGAAAAAGAAACAAGCCCTGCCAGAAATTGATCGATTCCTCGCTTATAACCGTTCTGCAACGTTGCGTCTAACATTTTGCACCCACCCATAAAACAAAAGAAAAATATGGGACTCGTATTTTAGCATTAACTAGAAATAGAGGATCACAATTATGAAATAAAGTATTATTTTTCGTAATATCATACCATGGTGTCTCATCTGAAGCGTGATACTATTATTTATTGTCATCGAGTTCGAAAGAATCAATTTATTTTCCCTACAGAAACCCCAGGGCCCCACGTGATAATAATCTATGGCCAAATGACAACTACACTGGAGAAGCTGTGAACTCTGGGGGGCAATTCTCCCATTATTCCTGTCAACTCTCATCGTCCACGCGATTATTTTCCTCATAAAATCGAACAATAAAATTTCATTTCATGTTCTTGTTTATTTCTGA
Source organism: Thysanoteuthis rhombus (assembly GCA_963457665.1). Taxonomy (NCBI): domain Eukaryota; kingdom Metazoa; phylum Mollusca; class Cephalopoda; order Oegopsida; family Thysanoteuthidae; genus Thysanoteuthis; species Thysanoteuthis major. Next base: position 4,330,420 of record OY735200.1, read on the forward strand.
TGTATTGCTTATGCAAATCCTCATTTTGTATATTTTAACAATGTTGTAAAAAACAAATGTTATGGCAAAACGCAGTGAGTCGTAAATTGAACCTTTTTTTAATTTGTTGCTTTTTTATCGCAGTTAAACTCAGACTAGATGAGAGCAAATAGTAGTCAAAATTAATAATAGTGTTTTTTAATACTTAATCTACTAAAATGAACGGATATAAAGAAGAACGTGTACAACAAACACATCCTTTTGATTGTCACCTATGGAGGAGTAACACAGAAACGAAAACATGAAAACCATGCAACATGCACCTGACAGAATCATGTTCAGCATCACATGGAGAGACCTCGAGACAACTCAGTATATTGAAAAAAAACAGGAGTCAAAAGAACCACCAGAAAACACAAAAGGCAATGGGCTGGTCGTGTTGCAAGAATTTTTTAGAACTGAATCTAGCTGAATATGAGATGGCAAGACAAACTTAGTACCAGGAAACATTGGCTATATGAAAGCCACGATATAGAGGTGTGGCAAATCGTGGGGAAGGTCTATGTCTAACGACGGACAATAAATGATGATGATAACAACCAATTGATAGCACACGTGGTGCAGAGGAGATGAGGAGAGGGAGCAGGTTTGAGGGAGGGGGTTTCAAGCAAGTTTCACCAATCCAGTTGTAACAATAGATACATGTTTAGCTTGCAACCATCTGATATACAAGGCCATGAGTTCGATTCCCATTCGGACGTATACTTTTGTCTGATCCATGCACTTGATTTACTCATTGCTGAAGAGTAATCAGCCTGAGTTTAGTTGCAATGAAATGAGTATATGGTAATGGAGATTGATTTAAAAAAAAAACAAAACACTTATCGATATTTTTGAATATACACAGGGCTATGGTTGTATTGGTATCGTATATATACATATATATATATATATATATATATATATATATATATATATATAT